>OZ001260.1:9039426-9616926 GCA_963924015.1 Macrophya annulata
GCAGCAGCGCAGTAGAGAGTGCTACTAGTGAGAAGGTTGAAGAGTGATTTCGTGCGGGCCGTGTTAAATAACGCGTGGTAGGTAGGTAGGTAGGTAGATAGATGAATAGATAGATAGATAGGTACCGCAGTGGTGTAAGGTAAAACGTCGTTTCGTTATACACGAACGAAAGACAAGCCCCTTCTTCGTACGTGCGTACATATTGCACAGGTGCAGCAAAAACTACGCTGGTCGTTCTGTTTTTTCTGTTTATTTTTTATTTTGATTGTTTTTTTTTTTCATTCTTTTTCTTTTTTGTGTGCGGGTATGTATAGCGTATCTACCCGCGAGCGGAAAACCTGTTTCTTTTCTTGTCTCTTCGTTCCCGTTTCTTTGTCATCATAGTTTCGGTTATCCCCGTGCGCATATACACCTAAACACGATCTCGCAGTTTATTCACGCGTGCAGCTATTTATTAATCAAAGAACTGAAGAAAAAAAAAAACAACAACAATCATAAAAAAGATTCAGCTGATGAGAGGAGAGGAGAGAGAAAAAAAGAATTGAATTGAATTGAGTTGAGGTTTCGCTGCGCAGCAGTACACAATAGTCACTACACATACATAGTGCGGGAGCGCGAACGTTCGCTTATTATCGGGCTACCGGTCCTCCTCTCCTGAATCCCTGTCTCTCGCGTTCCAAGCTCAATGTCAGTGTCAAGGTCGGCGGGCCGACGCACTATCGAGGCGAGCCTCGGCCGCCCGCTTTCGAGTTCACGACCAGCACCGAGCTAAGTTAACGCTGTTTTAACACCGCAACTGCAGTTCTCCTCTCGTCGACAATACCCCCAGCCCCGTAAGGGTACAGGGCCATCATATTATCACGCCGCAACATTCCGGACCAACGATCAACTGTAACTGATTAACGCTACGCAATTTATACATCGCAATTTTAATCCCCTTTTTCTTATTCGTTTCTTTGTTTTAACTTTTATCCATTTTTGTTTATTTTTTATTTCTTTGTTTTTTTTTATCCATATTTATTCTTGTCACGTTTTTACGAGTGTTCAGTATTTAATACGTTGATACCTGCTACGCGGGCGATCGTTCGTTCGTACTTATATCTGAGCGGGACTTGACTGCTACAGTTTCGCTGTATTTTAAAACTACATACGCGTTACGAACTTCAACCATCTTGACGATCCGAACGGCAGAGTTTTAGTAATTTTCGGTAAGACGTATAACATAGTGATTGGGAACTCGGGATTACAGAGCACTCGGATAGAGAAAGAGAGAACGAGTGAGCAATGGGTGGGAAAAACTAGCAAAAGAGAAACAAAGAGAGCTGTCGCACGGGGGAGGGAAGGAGGACTCTGGTTTTCTCGACTTTTGTTCTTGCAACGTAGTAATATAAAAGCTTTTCCTTTAAACTTTGATGAACTTTTAAAGTATTACGTGTGAAAGATGAGAGAAAATAAAAATTCCTCAGCTTATATATTTACGCTTCTAAAGAGAAAAAAGAGAGAGAGAGAGAGAGAACAAAAATTTTTTCTATTTCATTTCTTACAGAATATATTATATAGAGAGATATTTTATAGAGTTCAATGCACACACGTTATTCCGCGGCATGTATAAGATCTAACAGCAGTATGTTTCGGTTCGTGTGTGTAAAACGCGACCGCCCCCGCTGTTAAACTCGTCTCATCTCTCTTCGCGTCCTCCTATTTTAACGAAGTTTACTGTGTGAATTTACGTGTAGTACATAATCGTATACAAATCGAATGATTCGCGAACATATCTATAATGACAAAGAAAGAAGAATCATTTTTTGTTTTTTACACCTTCCATAATTTATCCGATTGTAAATCATAAAACGTGGGAAACGTTTATTATAAGATCGTAAAAACGTTATAACTAACAATAAAAATCCTCGTAATTATATATAAGGATTTCTATTTTCTTAATTATATATAAGGATCGTAATTATATATAAGGATTCCTCTATTATTTTCTTTGTTTTTTTATTTATTTTTTATTTTTTCTACTCTTAGGTCACAGATAAGGATAAGATGTCTGGTGGTAGCCAACAGCAACAGCAACAACGTACGGCGTACGTTGAGGCACATGCAGTTGCCCATGCCGCGGTACAACAGCACATGGCTCAGCAGGCAGCTCAAGCAAGACTCGCTGGTCCAGGACCTCCTGCTGCTCCTCAACCACCAAATCCAACATTCACTATACCAGATGATGGACTTGGATACGACGATGGAGTGAGAGTACTCCGGTCTATCGGGACATGGTAAGTTGGTTACTCGTTTTCGCAAATACAAAAAACAAAAATGTACGAATTAATATGCAAATTGCAAAATTTGATAGTTTTGAAAAAAAAAATTTCATTTTTTTTGAATTATTGGGAAAATGTAATGAAAAAATTTTTAGAAATCGTGTGATAAAAAAATGATTTTGTTTTTTTCTTTTCTTTTTATGTCTCTAAAAATGTGAGAAACAAAAATAAAAAGTCTAAGAATTTAAAAATAAAAATCAGAAAAATTCAAATTTTGTAACCATTGTTTTTTAATTCAAAAAAATAAAATGTAATTTTTTCTCTTCTTTGGCAACAGGTCACCGGATTATTCTGCAGCAATGAGACCTGGCGGTGTAATGCCTGCCTTTCCTACCGCTACAGAACAACAATTTGCCAGAGGACCAGTTAATCAATCCCCACGACCCCGTCCAGGATTTGCTTCTAAAGCTACAAATACTGGGGAACCTACGGTCAAAGCGTTTGCTTGTACTGTTTGCGGAAAGGGTCTTGCTCGTAAAGACAAACTTGTTATACACATGCGTATACATACTGGTGAAAAACCATATTCTTGTGAAGTATGTGGTGAGTATCACATCTACTATTTTCATTATATGTATGGAAATTAACCTTTAGCAACCATATTTCAATGCCGTAACATAACAACCACACTGAGGTCCTGAAAAACCTGAAAAATTACCTTAATTACCGGGAAAAGTCAGGGAAATTGGTACTGGAAAAATAGTGGCCACCCTGATTCAAAATTTTTTAATTTGTCTTGAAAGAAGTAAGAATTTTCTTCGGTTTTATAATTTTTTTTTTTTCTTTCAATTTTCCTCAATTTTGAGTTCTGAAATTCCCATTCTCTGGTCAGAATTTTTTACAAATTTCATGTATGCACATATTTTTTCAATTCTACATTTTCAAGTGCATATAAATATCGTTTGATATGTATTTTATTTCTTATAACTGTTCTCAATTATTTCAGGCAAAGCATTTGCCAGACGAGATAAGCTAGTTATTCATATGAATAAACTGAGACACAGACCAGGCGTGACTCCTCTTTCTACTCCAACTGCACCAAGCTCAGATCAACAGCAACAGCAGCAGCAACAACAGCAACAGCAGCAGCAACAGCAACAACAACAACAGCAGCAACAACAGCAACAACAGCAACAACAACAACACCAAAATCGACAGGATTCAATACAGAAACCTAAGATTGAACCTGTTAGTTGGGCGTGCGAACTTTGCGGACGAGCACATGCAACCAGGGAAGAATGGATGCAACACGCAAGGTAATAACTCTATTCAGTATAAAATCTTACCTATAAAATCTTATTGAATAATGAATAATTGAAAACGTTGAAAGTTAAAAATACCTAATTTAAAAGAAATCATTTCTTTCAATTTATTGAGAATTGGAAATGGTTCTATTTTATTGAAGAAATTTTAAATACCTAATTGTATATAAGTATTTGAATTTTTTCAATTCCAGCTGATTTATACCTGAAACATTCTAATGTATAATAAATTGTAGGTCCCATCTGGAAGCTTCTGCGCCCCCCCAGCACGCAGCTCCATATTTTCCTGCCAGTGCGGCTCCGCCACAACCATATACGGCTGAACGTCATTTCTGTCTGATGTGTCGAACCGATTTTACAGATAAGGCGGAATTCATGTTTCATGTACGTTCGCATTTTGAACCTCATTCGCAACCAACTCCATCCCAACACTCAAGCGGTAAACAAGGTGCGGATTCTGCTACAGCGGATCTTATCGCTCGTGGATTAGTCGATCCCTCGGGTCTTTGTAGCTAGAACCACACCACCTACCATTGCCTGTCGTCGATTCGTGTCTTACCATAGTATGTACAACCTTTCGACTAAAGCGTGATCACGATACCTAGGTAATAATAACATAAATTGGCGAATAAGCAGTGATCAATCGAAACGTTAGTGCCTATGTATCATTGATTTATCGCTATATGGGATAATATGTAATGGGGTGTATAACTTTAATATTGTTTTATATTTTGATCGATTTAGAGCCGAAGTTATCGAGATATCAGTTTTATTTGTTGAGAGTCGTGAGTAATTATTGTGTGTGTATATATATATATATATATATATATATATATATATATATATATATGTATATGTATATGTATATGTATATGTATATGTATATGTATATGTATATGTATATGTATATGTATATGTATATGTATATGTATATGTATATGTATATGTATATGTATATGTATATGTATATGTATATGTATATGTATATGTATATGTATATGTATATGTATATGTATATGTATATGTATATGTATATGTATATGTATATGTATATGTATATGTATATGTATATGTATATGTATATGTATATGTATATGTATATGTATATGTATATGTATATGTATATGTATATGTATATGTATATGTATATATATATATATATATATATATATATATATATATATATATATATATATATATATATATATATATATATATATATATATATATATAGGTATATATATTGCTTTGGAGATATTTGTTAAACGAGAGACACATGTCTATTTTGTATAACGAATGATTAGAAGCAATTTATTGATGACGATATATTTAAAAGAACTCTCTTCCTCTTCATCATGATTCATTTGTAAATATGTTTATTCTAAGTGAGACGTATTTTATAACCAGTTATGGTTTAGTAATGGCTCAGATTATTATATTTCACGATATTTTAGTATTTTTTTTTTTTATTTTGTTTATTCTTCTGAATGATATACTTGATACAATATTAAATTATATAATATTGCGGCTACATTATTATTAATACACATACATAGTATATATACTTTAGAATGTTGTTTAGAAAAGGTTGAACTCTTTTCAATCTCAGTCTCATTCCTCAAATCTGTTCTGTTTAACACAGTGAAATTTCAGAGTTGCTTCAAGACTAAGAGACTTTTAGAATCAAAAACAGAATTATTTAAGGGTGAGAAGTGAGAGAAGAATATAAAGAAGATTCTTTTTCTTTAAAGCACTTTAATATGCTTCGCGTTGTATGAGAAATGAACGGGCGACTAGCATATCAAAATACTGGAATAGAATACTCCTACGTATCAATCGGCAAAGGATTGTTTGACGGATATTATGTAATTAAATTTATTGAAAAAGTTGTGACGGGAATTAGTTGACAACACATTTAATTCATCCTCGGCTTCTTCTAAATCATGCAAATACTATAATCGGATGATGATAAATTTCTTGTGCATATTTTTTAAGTATGAAAAAGAATGAAACATTCTTAATTTACACTAAAAATGAAGGAGAACTGCTCTTCCTAGTTCGTAATTGGTGCTACATACATAATTCGATTTCCTCTTTAGGCAATAGCGATGCGATAATATTTCTACAAAAAATAAAATAAAAAAAAAGGTCACTCGTTCATATCTGCGATATATTATAGAAATGCGTCCATGTTTTCATTATTTTTTTTATCTCTCTACTTTCAATACCAAAGTAACGCTATTGTCAAATTTTTAACAACCTCAGTAAAATATTCTTTACCATATAATATAACTATCGGAACAGATTTATAATTCTTTGACTTTTTTTCACCTAAATATTTGACAGTATTTACTGCAGAACTTAGATGGTCATTTGAAATAAGTTCTGACTCTGTGGGAACTATTTTCACAATAGCGTTATGATAGTAAGTAAGCTGTTAGGAAAAAATTCAGCTTCTTTCCGTACAGTTTTCTAGCATAGTTACAGTTATTACATTGTTCCACAAGCATAGAGGACTTTAACAATTGCAATACTTTCGAAAATGCCTAAGATGATTAGCAGACTTAATTATATGTAGTTGACACTAATAAGTCAATACCAGTAATAGAAAAATTTATATTTGGTCGGTTTTTTCTCGTTTGTAGAATAATCTAACTCACTTTTATTTCTTTCCGAAGAACAAAAAAATTTGATCCCTTTGACCAAGATCTCGACTCTCATGTAATATCTTCTAATAGATTTACAAATATTTGGATTCCTTAGAAAATAGATTTTCAATTGTGAATTCTGTTTCATCACTGATCTCTACAAATCAGAAAAAGAATACTAAAAATATAAGTTTTTGAGTTACTGGTGTTTTATTGTGAGTTTTTAGTGTCGTATGAACTGATTGGTACTGTATTACAGCACAGTACTGTATTCTCAGTGTTGTGCAATATCTAGAGCCAATTTCTAGATTGTTTAATGCAGTAAATGGCCCAACGCGGTTTTGATCAAATTCTAATAAATTATTTGAAAACCTGGACACGATACAGCTTCAACGGCGCTTACTTCCTCTTGTCTAATATAGAATTAGGCTCCTAGTTAATATCTACAGAGCATGTTGAGTTTGCTGTGCCTCCTCTGCCGCGTGTTACTTTTTTTTTATTATTATTATTAATGTTTACACATTTATCATATTGTTTTTAATGTTGAATTAGCCAAAAATATGACTGACTATTAATTGTAACGATCTGTAATTATTATTATTATTATTATTATTATTATTATTATTATGAATAGGCTAATCAAAGCGATAACATACCCTAGATTTAGGAAATTTTCCACCAGAGAGAACTATTGACAAAATATACGATTTTAGTACGAATCTCTATCAAATACCTCGAGTATTCAAATAAAGGATATTCGTGAAAATAACGAATACAACTTTAGCAGAGTGATAAATTTAATGAAAAAAAGAAACAAAAGTAAAAAGTAATACATTAATTGTGTGAAAAATTGTGTATAGCAAGAGGACCTGCGAATCATGTCATAATTGTCCAATACTCTTATAAACAGTTTGATCTATTAAATCGTTTTAGATTTTCTGATTTTTTATTTTCTTTATATTGTACATTATTTCGCTACTTATGAAAATGCTAAACGAAGTGTTGGGAAGGCTGAAAGTAAGGAGAGGGAGCGTTATTGTAAATATGCAATTTATTATTACTTATAACATTGCAAGAGTTTTAAAATTTTAAATATTATTTAGGGGTCGATTTCTATTACGAAATGTACAGATATTAATTATTGATTGAACCAACTTTGTATTCTTTCATATTGATAGCATTATTATATTTGAATGATTTGTTTTCAACCTTTTGACACAAGAAAACAACAAAACAAAGAAAAACAAACAGAAAATGAAAAGTAATATGAAAACGCTGATAGTCGTGAGAATTACACGGCATTATTTCGTTTCTGTACAACGCGTAGTGCCTTCTCTCTGGAACATATACACATACATACATACCTACATACATATGTATAAATACTATGTATAAATGATGTGTTTATATAATTTTTGATTTTTTGTCGCGTTGGGAGGCACACCGACGCAAACATATTATTATACATAATATTATAATTAACAAAAAAAATAATAATTTAAGTTAGAATATAGATTATTTGATGGTGTTTTGGTGTTGTTGTTCAGGAGTAAAGAAATATTCGACGCCCCACTGCCGCGTAGCAGCTGTTTTAGACTACTTTTATACTGTTTATGTCACACGCAGCTAATCAGAGTCGGTAAAATTACTGCCATAATCATAATATACGATGTATACTCACTATACCTTTATAAATAAAATATATAAAGTAATATCACAGCTTCAAAATCATCATTGAACTATTTTATATCTGGTCGAAAACTACTAAAAATCTGAATTTCTTAAGCATCGAATTTTCTTGTTTTTGTTCACTTTTATTTATGGAATTCTATTTTTTGATACAATTATCTATTTTATATCAACTGCATTTAAAAATACATAACGTAATAAACTATGATTTTCATATACCCATAATTATAAAGTAAGTATATATTTATCTATATTGGTATGTATAAGTTTAGAGTATGAAATGAAAGCGAATTTTACAGCTCTTATGTTAAAAAGGCCCTAAATAAGCATGCATTTTTAATAAGGACATGTTCATTTATATTTCTATATTTATTTGACAAACGTTAAGAAAACATTGAGTTGTGTAACGATTTTACATCCTCTTCACGTTGAACTGCACGTTTCTTTTCTTTTTTATACATTTCGTAATCTTCGTCGTCCGTAGGTAACTCGTACCTGCATAACGGACATGAATTTGTCTGAAACGCATAAATGAAATTGAAATTTATTGATCATTTTTTTTTTTATATGTTTTTTTCATGAGTATTTGAAAATAGTTTTTCGTACGAAATGTGTACATACTTTCTCCAACCACGGGGTTATACATTCTTTGTGGAAATTGTGACGACATGGCATCGATTTAATTAAACTATGAACGTCGAAAGGTTTTAGGCATACGGGACATTGTTGAGTTTCATCTTCCGAAAATTTAGCATCTTTTAAATTCGATATTGCTTCTTTCGAGGCTGGGGGAGGCAAACGTTGTCCTTGTCCTAACTCTTCCCACATTCCAAAATCTCGTAATAATCGCGCCATGTGTAAAAAATGATTTGGCGCTTCTCCATCTCGCAAGGGTGTCCAACCCATTTCCTCAAAATAATCTGACATATTACTGAAAAATGACAAATAACATACCTATGTCATCACCTGCGTATAGTTGACGCAATGGATAAAATTTAACCCACCGTTTAATCACGTTTTGTATTTACTGATAAGTTTCACTTTTCATATAACAATTAATTGTTCTGCTACGAGTCAGTCGCTGAATCCATGTGACACAATTCCTGGACACAAAAATTAAATGTCATAGGTCCATGCAACAATCTGATTCAGACCAATTCAGACTGTCATTGTCATTGGGTATGTACGGAAGGCTACGGAGGCCTACGGAAGCCTACGGAAACCCGGTTGTGCCAACCATAGACATACTATGTCGGTCGATAAGATCAGCATTTACAGACATACATTGTCGGTAAGATTAAAAAATACAGATATACACTATCGATAAGATCAGCATTTACAGATATTCACTATCTGTAAAATACCTATGTAAAGCTGGCCATTGACTTTATTATTTTCCAATTTCTTATACCTATACCAAACATGCTCCAGTCTAGTTTTCAAGAAAACATTAAATAACGAAATAGGGATTTTTTCTGGTGCAATAGCGGCCAAATTCAAATGTCCGCGGCTTTTTATTTTCAAAAATTTTGTTAAAATTGACGTCAAGTTATAATGTAATTTTATGCGATAAACAAGATCGTCAAGAAACATTCATCTATGCTTTTTTAGTTAATTTATCATTAATTAGTTACAAAACTTTTATAATCTAGAATAGCTGATCTCGCCAGAATTTAAACTGATGACGTCCACGGACTTTCAACATGGCGGCTCACGCACGCGCAAAGCTGAAGCATTAGGTCCGGACTTGTTCTTGGGCTGGAACCGGCATCAGCTGTCAGTCGAGCTCGAGCAGCGGTTAGAGGAAGTTTGAGTGTCGCTCGTGTTTCTATAAGTTATTATTCTCTTCATCAAAAGCCCAAGGAGAATATAAACAATAAGGAAAAAAAGAGGAAACTTATTATTCTGTGTCGAAGGCAACGCCGGGGATAAAAAAAAGTGAATTAAAAGTGACGCTACAAAAGTTGACGGTGAAGTTTTTCTCATTCAAAATTTTCTTATCCAAACCTGAACAAACTTTTCTAACCTAAAATCCGAAATTTTTTTTACCAAAAATGAAGTTTTTAAACAAAAATAAAAAATTTCAAAAAAATTATGTTCTTCGGCCTTGGAGACCGTCGCTGACGTGTGCAAGAAAAGGTAAGATTAGTTTAATCTTGATATTGCACGAACGTTAGAAGTAGAATTCAAGTCCAAGCATGTAATTTATCTCCGTTAAACCCGTTTTACAAAAACATACATTTCGGTAGTTTTCTTCGAATATTATTTCTAGCAAACGATTGTATATAACTTTTGCGAAAGATTATAATAAGACTTGCATCAGATTGAATAGTATCGTGGATTGTTCGGGATTGTGGATTAGATCGGGGATTGTTTACTGCGTAAAGTCTTGACGAAAAAAATGTAAAGTAGACACGCGCGAGCGGGTCGCGCAGACCGAATGTTGTTTACATTTGGAAATAATCATTAATAAACAAACGGTTATTCACTTTTAATTAACGATCTGACTGATCTTCTAATATACCGCGATTTACTTTATATTGATAAAAAAATGATTTGATTACAGAGACAAAGTGCAGCAGGTCGTAAATGCAGATCTCGGACAGTTTGAACGGATAAAATCTCACTGATGAATCGAGAAAAGGTAAGCCAGTAATCATAACATTAGTTATAATTATTTCGCACTTTTATTGAAGTTCAATTGTTGCGAGATTGTTGAATATTTTCAACAAAATTTGTTTTGTTTTTCGCATCCTTCCGTCTAATATTTTCCGATCGACAGTTTGAAATCCAATGCATTCATTTTATTCATTAAAATTACGCAGAATAAATGTTTGGCTTATTTTGTTTTATCTTGAAAATATCGCAACGCTAATTCTACAAATATTCGATTGATAAATCTTTTCCATTTTTTCTTTTTGTCGCAGTGAATTAAGTTTTGTCAACATCTGTCAATTACATTCCTGTGGGATCAAAGGCGGGCGAAATACTGCAACGCAGCTGGCCATTCCAATATTGATTATGCAGCGCTTCGAAGCCGGTAAAATAAAATATCTTGATTATCTTTTCAAGAAATATATGGACTAATAATCAGTGTGTTATTATCGCGAACCTGAATTTCTATTGACTAATTCAAGAATTGTCCACACACATAAACTCGCTTGAATATATGACCCTCTTTCTTACATGTGTAAAATCAAATTTATTCCTAACTTTACTCATAGTTCTTCTTATTTTACATTTCCTGAAACTATTGAAAAAAAATCGTGAAAAAAATTGAATTTTTTGTTTCAACATTCCCTCTTTTTTCCTTGTGAATTATTAATTTTGTTTTGTTTTTTAATTATTTAATTTATCATTATTTCTGAATGTTGAATTCATGAATGTTGTTTAGGATTAAATTGTCTATGAAAATGTTAATATTTGTTTTTGTTTTTTTGTTTAACTTTGATTGAGTAATAAAAGATTGAACATGATATTTTTAATTTCTGAGAGATCAAAAATTTTGCCAATCCCCCCTTTTGCCGTGTCCGCCCTCGACGCATACGCGAATTCGACTTATATTTCGAAGTTATGGAAAATTTAGTACGAAAGATCGAGTTATGATGCAAATTTTTAACTTATGGTAGTAAGAGTAGCTGAAAACAATAATAATTGCGGGAAACTCTAGAATTTGTGAATTTATTTATACAATCGAACTTGAATTTGTCTATTAATTGATAAATTTGTCTTGAATCAGACGAGTACGTGATCAGATCATGGACCACTGTAGGTGTGCAGAAAATGCGGAGGATCTGCAGCAAACAAAGCTGCAGAGCAAAGAATGAACGAAATACTCGTCGTACATACGGAAGCGATATTAGTGTAGACTGCGACGATAAATTTTTATTCTAATTAAGTTAATTTTCATGCTAGAACTAAACTTGCCCCTTAAGTTATACGTCGACTGTCAGGTATTTTTCACTTCATCGCGTGTAGTGTAACGTCGTAGATCCAGGCTTGGTGTATAATAATTGATATTCGAACCTCGATCATGTATTTGTATTTGCACTTGTATTTTTTTTTTTACAAATTAGAGAGATACATAGATAGGATTAGATTAGAGAATCCTGGAAAGTAAGTTTCTGCCATCAAATAAATGTATACATACATACTTTGTGACAAAACAAACAATAAATATTTATATAATTTTTATTCGTTAGGTTTAATAAAATGAAATATCGTTTCATAAGGTAACTGTGTAGGAAAAAGTAAATGAATAATATGTATGTAAATTTTGCTGTCGATATACAACGAATAAAGCTTAGAACATGTTTCAACTATATGTATATCACAACTTTTGAATTATATAGAGTCAGCTTTTAACGCATTTTTTGCCATGTATATCTTGTGTTAAGAATCATCGTGTTCTATTTGTATAACTTGCTTATTTTTCTGTCCTGTATCATGATATTAACTCGCTTAAGTTTACGTTTCATTAAGTTGTTAGTTGAAAATATAAATCAGAAAACTACGCATCACATACTTTATCATTGTAATCATACCTCTCATTGATTTCTGTTTACTTTTGATTTTACATTGATTTACTGTTTTTTTTTTTTCTTTTTTTTTTTTTTTGATATAGCAATAAATTCTGAGATATACCAACAAACGATTGCATCCTTATTTTATACCTTTCCTTTTCAGCCACACTTTATTTCTTGTATCAAAGATACGTTGTTTAGATTCCTAGAAGTTTTGAGTAAAAAATTGGGTATGCCGAATGATATAAAATCAAAATTCGGACATCGCATGAATGATGTACGAGTTGCACGCAATGAGGCGTACTACGACAGTTTGAAAACATTTATATGATCACAGTTTTTGAAAGTTTCGTCGAAAAATTGCTCCTGATATCAGGAGAACATCTGACCCGAGAAGGTGTGCTGAAATTTTTGGCGGGAAAAAATCTGGAGCCTGTGTCTAAGCAGGCATGCATTCATATAGATGTGTCTCTATGCATGTCTTATTCGCTTTCGAAATTTAGAGTTTTTGAAATCTCAAGTCGAAAAGCTGCTCCTGGTATCAGGAGAACATCTGGCCCGAGGTGGTGTGCTGAAATTTTTGGCGGGAAAAATCTGGAGCGTATGTCCGAGCATACATGCATTCGTACAGATGTGCCTCTATGCATGTCTCATTCGCTTACGAAAATTGGAACATTTGAAATTTTATGTCGAAAATTGCTCCTGGTATCAGGAGAACATCTGACCCGAGGAGGTGTGCTGAAATTTTTGGCGGGAAAAAATCCGGAGCATGTGTCAAAGCAGGCATGCATTCATATACAAAGCGATTATGGGGAAACTGGGCGCCTACTTTATTAGATGTGTCTCTATGCATGTCTCATTCGCTTTCGAAATTGGGAGTTTTTGAAATTTTAAGTCGAAAAATCGCTCCTGGTATCAGGAGAATATCTGACCCGAGGAGGTGTGCTGAAATTTTTGGCGGGAAAAAATCCGGAGCCTGTGTCTAAGCAGGCATGCATTCATATAGATGTGTCTCTATGCATGTCTCATTCGCTTTCGAAATTCAGAGTTTTTGAAATCTAAAGTCGAAAAATTGCTCCTGGTATCAGGAGAACATCTGGCCCGAGGAGGTGTGCTGAAATTTTTGGCGGGAAAAATCTGGAGCGTATGTCCGAGCATACATGCATTCGTACAGATGTGCCTCTATGCATGTCTCATTCGCTTACGAAAATTGGAACATTTGAAATTTTATGTCGAAAATTGCTCCTGGTATCAGGAGAACATCTGACCCGAGGAGGTGTGCTGAAATTTTTGGCGGGAAAAAATCCGGAGCATGTGTCAAAGCAGGCATGCATTCATATAGATGTGTCTCTATGCATGTCTCATTCGCTTTCGAAATTCAGAGTTTTTGAAATTTTAAGTCGAAAAATCGCTCCTGGTATCAGGAGAACATCTGACCCGAGAAGGTGTGCTGAAATTTTTGGCGGGAAAAAATCCGGAGCATGTGTCAAAGCAGGCATGCATTCATATAGATGTGTCTCTATGCATGTCTCATTCGCTTTCGAAATTCAGAGTTTTTGAAATCTCAAGTCGAAAAATTGCTCCTGGTATCAGGAGAACATCTGGCCCGAGGAGGTGTGCTGAAATTTTTGGCGGGAAAAATCTGGAGCATATGTCCGAGCATACACGCATTCGTACAGATGTGCCTCTATGCATGTCTCATTCGCTTACGAAAATTGGAATTTTTGAAATTTTATGTCGAAAATTGCTCCTGGTATCAGGAGAACATCTGACCCGAGGAAGTGTGCCGAAATTTTTGGCGGTAAAAAATCTAGCGCCTTATTACCTTCAACCCGCACACCACCCGTGAATTCCAACTTTTTGTTGCATAGCGTTAGGCGCGCCAAATTCTGCAATTGCAAGTTTCTGTAAATTGCGCCATGTCTTCTTGATTATTCAGATTTTCTTACCTTCAATACCTGAAATAGAGAGTCATAGGAAGGAGAGAGTGGAAAATATCAGAGTAATTAATTATAGGTATATCTGGAAATTTATTGCTGCAGCATCAATACAAGATTTCTCATTGTCAACGTTATGTCATGTTTTGTACAATTCGTAATTATTTCTTTCAAATAAATATGTACATACATACACATCGAAAATTATTAACAATGTCTCTATTTACTTACTGCTGTACAAGTTCCTATAGTATAAACAACATTTTGCCGGACAGAGATTTTTCTCTAGTATTCGCGTCAGTGGTTCAATTGCCAGACAAAAATAACCTAATTTCGAAAATTCACGTACCTCTTATTTAGTATCTAATATGTCTAATGCGCCACATTTTCTACGCGTTGGGAATATTTCTAATGAGATATCTATGAAAGTCGTCACAGATTTTCCATATAAACTCTTCCCGTAGGATATCTAATAAAGAATATGATGATTTACTATAATAATGCGCGTTTATTAGATCAACAATTTCAAAACACGATTATTGCATTTAAAGTTAGCTTCAAGTGTGATGGTAATATAATCGTGTAATATTTCGCACTTTTATACCATCCACATCATGTACAAACTATTTCTCAATGAAATCATAACCAGGCTATACTAAAACTATAATTATACTTCAAACTAATCCTTGTTGGGTCAAATCATGCAAAGGTATAATTAATAAGTAGATTTGCGTATTCGTTTTGTCTCTAAAACCGGGCAATTGATTTCGATTTTTCACACGAAAATACTAATAGAGGACAAAATAATTATTTCCAATATTGTTTTTGTCAACAATAATAATCCAATAATGTAATTTCGCTGCGTGAATAGTCAAATAATTTGTGCTGTTCAAATCCATGTTGATAAAATATATTAATAACTCTCCCCGATTCATAGATCTCTGTATAATCTACTCTCTATTTATTGCGGACAGTTACAAAGTAGTGGGGTATCACCATATTTACTTATATTGTAAATTCATACATTATGCGTTATTATGTGCTTATACCTATAATGTGAATATTTCGTACGGTAATTGCTAATTAAATTATTATATTCTCACACATTCAATCATGTTGGATCTGCCACCAAGGTTGTTCGAACTAGCCTTTTGAAAATACGAGTTTACATAAATATCAAAACATTATTGGCAGAGGTAACAGAACAGTTTCGACCTTTGGGTCAGCGTCCAGCAATGAAATACAATATAATAGACATATTTTTCATAATTTATCATTACGAATTCTCGTCTGTTCTGGAAAATTGAGTCTTTCCATTGTGGGATTATAATATTACCATATGAACTACTCAGGTATAGTTTGCTACATACAATAACGAGTTTATCTATTATTACTTGTAGTGGCATGACGTCTTGAACGAAATTAATTATTAAAATAGATGCAAGATTTTATTGAAATTGATTTTAAGGGAACTGTAATTACGGACTAGATGCAATATGGCTGAAAATTATATGCTTATACTAGTTTAGTTACACTTCGCAGTGAAAAGTTGTCCAGCAGCCATCCCCCCCTGACGCTTTGACTGCTACAGTCCCCGGTGAAAATCGTTGTTCCATAGAATTTTGAAGATCTTTCTAAGACAGGCAGAACCTTGTTTGCCTTGTTGGACAACGCCTCTAAAGATAAAAATAAGATAAAGATAAAGTGCATTGGATGAATTAGCTTAACATGTTTGTCGAGCAAATATTCTTAACTAGGAAGCAAAGATTTTGCAATTCTGAGCATAGATCTGACTCGATGTCGGTAATATTATCACTGTTCTTAATCAAATTTATTGTAATATATCTCTACTGATTAATTTTGTAAGCCCGCCCAAACAGTTTCCACATCTAATATAAACTTTAAACCATTTTCAACAGAAGCAGGAACTCTTAATGTATGAGAATGAATGCACTGCCTAGATGATCAGCTTTTACAATCTCATCAATTGTTATGAGCAGTACCTGAGACTCGAAAGTAATTTATTATTAATATTGAATTGTATTCTATTAAAAATCAAAATAAATATGCTTCCGAATCGATTCAGTAGTAATCTAAGTTTTCATTCATTTGCAAACCTCCGAATTCCTATTCTTGTTATTCAAACATTTCCTTACGACAAGGCAAGTCTACATTTCAATGGAGTCGATAAAGTTAATATCCATTTTCTTGAAATTCATCGATCTTCTTTCGCTTTGGTCAATTGCACTTGACTTGTCTCATTAAAAAAATAGAAGTTACTCTTATTTCGAAAAATTACGTTTTATTTCTCGTAGACTTACCCTATAGTAAGATATACAAGTAAGACGAGAATCACATCAATATATTGCCTTCAGCATTATTATTATGTCATCTGTACCATATCGCTGGCAATCGAGAAATATCAAGTTTCCGTGAAAGTATCTGATGTACCATTAGAGCAGAGGGGCAAGTGGTACAGGTATCATTTTCTCTCTCTAATTCTGAAACATGGAATAATAGTTGAGATTAGAAAAACAAATATTATCGCATCTAGAAACACATAGTAGGGTGATTCAAAGAGGTTGACCATTTTTTGTTTTTAATCCAAATAGTTGCAGTAAGGTGAAATGAAATGGTTCATCGTTATGTTGCCGAATAATTAGATTTTTGTCATATCCAATTGGTTACGAGATATTTCTTACTATCAAACAAGTTTCGAAAATTTCCAAAGTTGCAGCAGTTATCGAAAATTATTTATCGCTGGTAAAACTTACCAATGTCCGATGTGCTTTCGTTGATGTCAGCTTGACCGGACCACAGGGTAACAATTGTTGACTAACCCGACGATGCTGGGCATCTGAGGTAGATGATCGGGATTCAGGCAGGAAATGAATTTCTGAACTTGGTATCGGAGGAAGATGAAGGCTATCCCTCAATAGCCGTGAAATAACTTTTGACACAGACAATGGAAAACTATGTACCAATAATAATAACTAGTCGAGAGAAGCCTTCACTTTTTCAAGGAACACTTTCGTCGTTTACTCCTCACGTAGCACCTACCACTTTAACTCGTCGACACCGCAATCACTGACACCGGTCGCAACCCGCGCAGGCCAAAAAAACATCAATTCAGTCCACAAAATTATGCACGGGTTTTATAGCGTCACTTCCAATTCACTTGTCAATTATTTTTTTATCCCCGGCGTCGGTTTTGGCACATAATAATAACTTTCTTCTTCTGTTTCTTATTGGTTATGTAGTCTTTGAACTTTTGATGGAGAATAATAACCCACGGAACCACACTTGACACTCCGCATACTCCAAACACTACCCAACACCGACGACGCCGACTCACCGACTGACGCCGGTCGAGCAGTCGCAGCCCAAGAAAAATTCGGACCTGTTGCGTCAGCCCTCGCGCATGCGCGAGCCGCGATGTTGAAAGTCCGTATGACGTCATCAGTTTAAATTCTGGCTCGATCAGCTATTCT
Source organism: Macrophya annulata (assembly GCA_963924015.1). Taxonomy (NCBI): domain Eukaryota; kingdom Metazoa; phylum Arthropoda; class Insecta; order Hymenoptera; family Tenthredinidae; genus Macrophya; species Macrophya annulata. The sequence continues at coordinate 9,057,298 of OZ001260.1, forward strand.
AGATTATAGAAGTTTTATAACTGATGATAAATTTACTGAAAAATCATCGGTAAATGTTTTTTGACGTTCTTGTTTATCGCATAAAATTACATTATAACTTGACGTCAATTTTAACAAAATTGTTGAAAATAAAAAATCGCGGACACTTAAATTTGACCGCTATTCCGCCATAGAAAATCCCTATTTCGAAATTTACTTTTTTCTCAAAAACTAGACTGGAGCATGTTTGATATAGGTATAAGAAATTGGAAAATAATAAAGTCAAGTGCCAACTTTTCATAAGTATTTTATAGTGTGTTTGTAAATGCTGTTCTTATCGACAGTGTATGTCTGATTTGTTAATCTTACCGACAGTATATGTCTGTTAAATGCTGATTTTATCGACCGACATAGTATGTCTATGGTTGGCACTAACGGGCGTCCGTAGATTTGAGAATCTTTTCAACAACTCTGCTGTGGCATACAGGGTGCTAAAATGGTATCGTCATCTCGCGGTCGAATGATATTATACCCATAAGCCATAGGTATATGGGTATATGCATATGTGTTAACATTGGCACGCCTAATTGTATGCGACCAGCATGCCATTCCTGCAGAGGCTTTCAACTGATATTGCTTAGAAACTCAGCTTTACTCAACAGTGCATCACTTGGAGATAGGGCTTGAAAATACGAGTGTTGAATTAGGCACAGTACCAATGTCATGAAATTATTTTTCGTTCAGTAAGATTTTAACCCAGTAGAAAATTGATTTATCTCAATAATGAGAGCTATGCGTTTTAATGCACAACATCGGAAAATTTTTGGTCCAAATGATGTGCTCGACATCTACGTTCGATTATCATTTACATAACAATGTAATTCTCTATCAAAGTGTCGTCATATTTCTCAAGTTGGTAATCGAAGATTCGATTGAATTCGATTGAGCACGCACGCAGCCCGGTCGTCCTTTGCAAATTTCGCATCTAATGATTAATGAGCTAACTTGGTGCTTACCTTAGACCGTCGTTAGTTGTACAATAATAAAAACCAAGGTATAATGATTGACCTACGTGATGGAAACTCGAGAACTTCAGGTAAATTTACGATCACATTATATTATAAAACATATAATTCGCTAAGAGTATATCCGCATTCATTTTAGCACTGTCGAAATCTCACACAATAATTCTGCAAACTTATATGGTTATTTTTTTTCCATTTATTTTTTGTTCGAAACACGTATCACGCCGCCGCATCGTTAAAATTATTCGCAAACATTAAATTATATCCAGAAAACAGTACATCAATTCATTATCATAACCTCACTTTTCTCACGATTCCATGGCTTTCAAGTTCGCCACCCTCCACCCACGTGAAACAATTATGCAATAACAAACACGCTACCGAAAATTATTTGACAGTATCTAAGAAATGATTTAAAACGAATGTTACATTTCATATTATTTATAAAAATGGGATTGATGAACCTGTGCCAAAAGTTGACCTTCATATACATATGACACACTCGCTGTACCCTAGCCAATTTATCTTCAATATCACATGACATTTTGTCATGGCATCAATAATCAAAGATTTAAACGACAAGATCTTAGGCAACAAAAGCAACAAGACTGAAAATAGTTTTAACTTCCAAGGTATCTTGGAATGTTTTTAATGTTAATTTAAATTCTAATAAGGAAGAATTTATATCTCGTGAGTGTATTAGATCAAGTTTATATTAGGCTTTCTGAAATTGAAATGAACGTGTCTTTTTCAGTAACTTCGCAACCAGGACTAGCGCCCCTTAGTCCTTATCTAAACTTCGACCCAAGTTACTTACCTGCGAGTCAACCAGAATTCATATTTCCTGAAGGAGCAGTAAAACAACGTGGTCGATTAGAGTTAGCTTTTAGTCAAATTGGAGCTGCATGTATAATTGGGGCTGGCCTAGGTGGTGGATCTGGTTTATACAAAGGAATTAAAGCCACAACTCTTGCTGGACAGACTGGCAACCTTAGAAGAACACAGTAAATAATTATCTAATAAATATTTATCGTTAATAATTTGTCATAAAAGAGCTTCGAACGTTTATTTATTAATGAAACTGATTATTTTCAGCCCTTATTTACAGTCTCTGACTAAGACTAATACAAAAAGAACTTAATAAATAGCTTACATGTTTCACAGCATTTATCTTTTGTTCACAGATTGATAAATCACGTTATGAAGCATGGCTCGTCGCTCGCAAACACATTGGGAGTCGTATCGGTAATGTATAGTGGTTTTGGAGTTATACTTTCCTGGGCCAGAGGCACGGATGACTCAATAAATACCCTCGGGGCTGCTACTGCCACTGGCATGCTCTTCAAATCCACGTGTATGTTTTATTTATTTCTTCTCAATACTTTTCATGTTTTTTATACAAAAGAATAACAAAACTAAAAGGTTAATCAATTACTACCATCAAGTATTACAAGCTGTAAATTACAATTAGAATTCTTTGCTGCTTTAAATTCAATTGTTTTATCAATATCAAAGAAAAGATAGCTTCAATTAGTCAATTATGATTTAGTAAAACAAAGATCCTGATTTTTTCAGCTGGACTTCGTAGATGTGCGACCGGTGGTGGAGTCGGATTTGCAATAGCAGCAGCTTACTGTTTATGGAATAGCAGAGAAACCCTTTCACAAATTAGACATCATAGCGTCAACCCGGCGTAAGAGTGTGTGTCCCAAATTCACCTTTAGTCAACCTCAATTGCTACGAACGATCCTACTCTCTCTCTCTCTCCTCTCTCTTTATTTTTTCTAAGATTTATTCGATATTTTGTGACTGATAATTGCCAATCGTTTCTCGTAAACAAGTATTACAATTTTAAGAAAAAGAAATCTGAGACTTTACAGTAGCATAAATACAAACATACGGAACTAATGGAGACTCGATTTCATGCGTAGACTCTATTTCTAATTGTCTATTGAGTTTGAAATAGTCCCTTACCAATGAATGTACTTATAATATTACCGTAATACAGTTCTATGCAAATACCCAAATTAACGTATGGTATTCGAGTTTTTAACGAAGATTAGTTTAATCTTTATTGTCAAAGATTTGAGCGGGAACAATCGTAGCATATCCCTAAGTCACTAGGAGCCAATTTTATTGATGAAATTAATTAATTTCAATTGCTGATAGTGTTAGAAAGATATATAAATAATATTAGTTACGTAAATATGTAGTGGATCTTGGATAATGAGGTGTTAATTAACGCATTACTTATATGCACTCATTTTCTAGATTAACGATTATCGAGCGTTATCTCCAAATTTTAGAGATTTTAGACCTGTTTTGTCAAAAATATACCAGACAGATGGAATTTCTTTCGTATATTTACCTTGAAAATATAGATTATTAATAATAATCGAGATCTCAGATGGAATTATTATGGTATAGGCTACAAAGTCCTCAAATAGATTATACCAAAATGTGTAGTAGAAAAACTCTTCGGTTTTACAATATCTGAAATGTAAATATCGTATTAAATAATTTATATGTCCCATTATTTTCTGTAGATCTACATACACACACATACACATAAATACAAGACTTTAAGATATGAAGAATATACTTATTCATCAATATTATTGATATTTTGCATGCTATTCATTCATTCATTATTTCGTTATCTCCACCAAATCTGTTTTTCCTTATGACGAATGGGTTGGAGTTTAAGCGTGAATCACTTCTTCCATTACGTAGTTAAGTCTCTATGCGCAAAGCAAACTGACAGAGGAGACTGATAAAATTGTTTTCATTCATTTTGGGATAATGTTTATTCACCTTTAGGGACTGAAGAGTTTCTACATGCATTAACATGCACATAAACTTTTCTTAACTGATCTCAGCTGATGGCTGTATTGATCAAATGTATTTAGGTTGAAACTATAAATAAAATATCATTTTAAATATAAAATTGGCTCCTAATCTGTATCCCTTATAGTTTCCAGTCTCCGCCTCTATATCTTTATTATTTAATACATATAAAATCAAAAGTAGGATACTCGATTTATTTATCAAATTTATAATTAGTTTATTTTTATAAATTTCTTAAAAAAATTTTAATCTGGATTTTCGTATTTTTTTTTTTTTTTGTTTTTTATAGACGGAAATGATCAAATGTTGTGGCTACCTGCCTGCACATCTAGAAACTAGCATCGAATCGTCCCTGCCCTGTAAATAGAAAATTTCTTTCCACACATTGTAAGACGAAAACCATATGTTGTCCATTGAGATAAGCTATATAATAAAAAATTTAACAAAAATAAATAAATATGTAAATAAGTACTGGTACTTGCTTTTATTTGTATACTCAACATGCTCAATTCAATTATGAAATCATGTCAATTTGGTACACATCGTACCATAATTAATATGAATATGAATGCCCATTCCTGGTAGAGAAAGAAATTTCAATATAATTACCTCTTTCATGAACAATTTGATTCTCTTCATTAATATTGAATTCATATAAAATAAGTAAGTTATAGAATGTCAAGACAGAATAGGAAGTTATATATATTTGTAAAGCTTCATGAGCCAAAACGTTTATAATACCCAAAAGGGAAACGTAATAAACACATAGGTATTACATATTATTCAAGCAATAGGCATTATTATTGCTGATAATAACGAAAAAAAAATGGATTAAATATTAGTATCTATATATTTCTGAAATTATTTTCAAAATACAAATTCAGTATATGAATCGATAATAATATCTAACAGAATGTTAAGAATGTGGAGGTGAGATTTGATGATTAGTCACCAAACATGGATATTAATCTTATCTGCAGTTTTATCGTGTTGCCGAAGACTACCTATATGATACCATAAATCCCAAGTTTAGTATCGGTATAGGAGTTTCATAGAACCTTTATCGCATCATTCAAAGATATCAATAATAAAAGGTAGATGAATAAAATCACAGTACTGGAATATAAATTTCTTGTGTGGTAAACAAAAATCAAAATTTGGTCGGGAATCTAATTATTCATTAAAATAACTCACAACCAAATTACATCTATAAATATAAATGTGAATATATTTTTTTTAATCTGCTTTAAAAATATAAGGTGTTTATTCATACTTCAAGGTATGCAGGTAATGAATATTGAATAGAAATTCTTTGTACGCTATGCATACACTCACGTGTGTCACACTTAACAAATATTTGTACAGCATCTGCTATCTTCAGCGTAACATTTCAGACCGCTGAGGAGTAGTTACCTCATCTTTTGGTTTCGATGAACCATTAATATGATTATCAGCAAGCTTTGTCGAAAGAATCTTTCAAGTTTTGTTTTTAATGTTTTGAATTCATCGAGCGATCCGTATTCAAAAGCATACGAATAAAATGTTTCACTTGCAATTTGCATATATAATATTTACTAAAAATAACAATACGGTTTATTTAATTAATTTCTCACGAATCATTCGATAAAGTGAGTGTCTTAAAATATCATTGTTTTTTTACATGAAATTAAGTACGATGAAGTTTTTTGTACGAATGAATAATTATCACAGTATAACGTCAGTAAAGTTTGAACTGTGGCAGCCTTACCACTATTTCAATATGTATACAAAAATTTGTAAAAATAATTTTTTTCGTATAATTACACAAGTGTAGGCTGGATAGTTTCTCTATATTCAATACCTGACAGGCTGTATATTTGTCTAGTGAAATTAATTGGTAGTTATCTTGTTCTGCGTTCAACGTCAGATACCGATATAGCTACCATACACCGTTAACTATATCCTCAGTTTCTTGGCGAATCTTTATGACGTTTCTTATCCCTTTCAGAATGATACAATGAAATGGATTTAAACAAGTGCACAACTCCAAGCAATCCTCAGCCCGCTTTTGATTTTCACACACTACGCTGAATGAAGTAAATTTCCATATCAATTTCAAGCAGTGAGAAAGTATAAGTGAGGATAAAGTGTTGTTTGTTGAATAGAAGTGGAGATAAGAAAAGTATAATAAGTCAAAGTGAAAGAGTGGACAAAAACATCTTGTCTTGAATTAAATAAATATTCATGCGACCATGTATACAGCTGTACTAATTAAGTTCTAGAACAATTAAAACATGACGATTATTCAGTTATATGCTAAAAGCGAACAAGCCGAAAGGCATCTCGCGTTCTTATATCTATTCTCGGCAGCTCTAGCAACAATATCCATAGTTTCCCTGGTCGTAGCATGGCAGCATTGGGCATGGACTCTAGATGTTTGTATTAAAGTGGATTGTGGCTGTATTTTGTACGGCGTTAATACATTCAATACTTTTATGGGGGGTGACGTTAAACTCTGTCATTTTGGAACTTACGCTCTTTGTCCAGTCCTATTTATTGGATTAGTTCTCGGCGTTTACCATGGGTACAGAACATGCATTAGCAGGAAATTAGATGACCCAAAGACAATACAAAGGTCTGCATCGTATAACAGGTAAAAATTTATAAACATTTAAAAAGCATAAAATAAAATGAGCTGTGCAATATATCATTAAGAAAATAGTCACATTACTGCAGTACAACATGATAAATAGATATTTTTACCTTTTAGGCAGCTGCAAGAAAGAGTCGTAGTGGTGGGACCAAAACGAAGAGCTATTTGTAAACAATGGATACTTGCAGGATTTTTAGCTGTGTTAATATGTTTTCTTTCACTTTCACACTCTGTAGTACTAACTGATGGGTACTATAAAACTTGCAATCAATACAGGAGAAATTTAATTCAACTCTTAGGCTCAAGCGGCCGAGAAGCACAGGTACTGATGATATTGATGTTATAAAGTCTATGTAACAATGAATAAATTTTTCGAGAAGAATTTAAGTTCAACCTAGACTAACAAGTACAGCAAAAAAATACAAAATGATAATTTAGTACTGACATTATCTTACCATCTACCATACTGTGAGAATGTTATTAATTTACAGAAATTTATTCTTTTAATTGTACTTTCTTAGGTGATTCACAATCGCTTATCGTGCGGAGCAGTTCTTGATTACATGGACTATCTTCAACCAGATGCTAATAATTGGAGACGCAGTGATGAAATCAATACCGGTCTGGCTTTACAATTTGCTATTATAACCAGTTGGCTCAACTTCTTAGCATGGCTGGGAATTATTGTTGTAAACTTTAAGATGGCTCGAGATCGTAGGAAGAATTTAAATCAATCCACTTGCTGTTGCTGTTAATTGTTAACTGTAAATTACATTATATCAAGTAGTGGGAAGCTAGGACATATCGCGTATGTGATCCCATTTTCATGTTAAATAAGTAGTTACAGTGAGGAAACAGAAAATTAATTGAAATTTCAATCATTTGGAATTCCGTTATTGATCATATTTATGCCAGGGTAAATAATAATATTTCGGTTTAAACTACGTTCGACATAAACTGATTGTGCATCACACCTTAACATGTTCAAAATCTACAATGAAAATAATTATTTACGCATTGTTATATTATAATAGAGTTTATTTGTAGCTGTCTTCATTAATATTTGTTTGTTTTTTTTCTAAATTTTTTTTTATACATAGGTACATTATTATTTAATATATATACATCGTATCTATTTTTCACTCAATAATAAATGTAATAAATAATATATTACATTAAAGCAGAATTAGTAGACAAAATAATTATCTGCACAAATGAATATTCACAAGTGTTCATTAGCAAGAAGAATGAATGATTCTATCATCCAAGTTTTAAACTTTTAAATATATTATTTTCATTTTTTTTTTTTTCATTTTCTCCCTTTTTCTTCCTGATAAGAATATAATCATAACTACTATAAATCTGCGCTGTCTTCAATATGCTTAAGAAAATTCGCACTACTGTGTTATAATTTTAATAACAATGAAATAAAATGAAAAAACAATTATTTTATACATAAATAAAGATATGGCTGTAATATCTGAGAAAAAAAAAAAAATAATAAAAATGAAACCGTTTTTCCAAACTGTTCGTTCATTTATATTTTTATAACATGATTTGGGTGATTTAAGACAGTTCATAATTTAAACTATACAATAAAGATAAAGCAGGGAAATAGATTGATTGAAATCACAATTCTTCATCATCGAGTGTCTTTGCACGTAGTACGCTGGTAGATTATTATTAAAGAATGTAATCACCGTAGAACTTAAGACACTTTCACAACAATAATTAGTGTATACATGTAATAAAAATGGTAAAATAAAACTAGTATTAATACTATTTCTCTGCTTGAAATACCAGCATATTTGTTAACATTTCCCTACCTGGCACCTTTATAAGATAAAAATACTTTTTTCATTATTAGTTGGAATTTGATGGAATACTGTAATATTTGGTTACGGGCAGTGGATAAATTCAACTAAGAGACAAAGCTGGTAAAAAAAAAAAAAAAAAAACAGAACATAACATAACATTCAAGTACATATCACTACAAAAAAAAAAAAAAGAAAATAGTAATGCCAAATGAAAAGCAATAAATATGATTATTTAGCTAATTAATTACAAGATGGAATGTACGCAATGTTATTTGATACTAAATTTCAGGAGGATCTAATCGCATACTACAAGCCTTGAATTTGATAATTAATACATAAGTTTCGATTAGGTTCTGGAACATAGATTATTCAGCAAAATATCTAATCGTTCATTTTCATATCTATTTACTCTTGTAATATTGTAATAGAAACAATTGTAAAGGTAACAAAAATAATAATATTAATAACAATGGTGCCAGAATATCTTCCATATTTGGTCGATGTAGATTTGAATTTAAGAGAGCCAAGGAACAGAGCATTTATATATATAAAGCTTGGAAATACATAGATCCAAATGATCTAAGTCCAATACTGGTTATCGGTATGCATGATTATTATCATCGGATAAGTTATTACACAGCATTATGCGATAGACCCAACATTATTTGCATATTTTACTTCTCAAAATATACATCAGCTTAAAATTATTCGTTTCTCTGAAGAGTATGAACAAAGCCAAGCTTTAAACTAATATAATAAAGGAAGGCACCTAACAATTACAGTCAAACTAGTTCTCACAAGTATTATACATAAATATACAGGGTGTATCACCTAAGGTGTTAAAAAATGGGAGAGACTTAGTCGACGCAAAGCCGTGTCCTTTCAGTCAATCAACTCAACAACTAGAAGAATTACGTATACCGAAATTCCTATGAGAATAGAAAATATACGAGCAGTATTTATCACTTGGGCCACAGATAATCATCCCCATCACGCTTTAAGTTGACGTTTGTATTGATAGCGAAGGCCAACAATTCGAATCGTTTCTGTGAGTGTCGAAGTGAATAAAGGTTGTTGACATTTTTGTTCCTACACCACGAAATTAGATATTCTAATATCGTAAGAATTTCGGTACATGATATTTTTTCAGTTGTTGATTGGCTAAGGGGGCACGGCTTCGCGTCGACTAAGTACATCCCATTTCAACAGCTTAGGTGATACACCCTGTATATACATACATAATATATATACAGGGTGGTCCATTTAAGTTGGCACAGTAGAATATCTCTGTTACTTTTAAAGTAACGAGGAACATCTTAGGAGATAATTTACTTGATTTCGAAGACCTGATATGAATTTTGGCGTTCTTACGGTCAGCAATGTTTTTTTGTATGGAAACCTATATTTTTTATCACCCAATATTATTCTACTTGAAAAATCAAACAAATCTCGTATGAAAATTTTGTTTATGAGACGCCAAGTTTTTATGATATGTTGCTAAACAAATTGAGATGTTTGAACTTTCAAGCATATTTCACCTCTAAACTATCAAGTTTGGAGGAAAATTGCAAGAGACAAAAATTTCAAGCAACGAATCTTGGAGAATATTCTTTCAGAACTTTTTTAACAAATTTCCATTTATTTCACGCAATTAAAGAAAGTGCAATAAAAAGTTATAAGAAAAAATTCTGTAATTATTTTCAAAAACTCTGCATAAAATTATGCACCTTTTGCTTCTTGCAATTTTTCTCCAAACTTGATAGTTTGGAGGTGAAAAGTTCTTGAATGTCCATAAATCTCCAGTTATCTAGTATAATATCATAAAAAATTGGCATCTCACAAAAAAATATTTCATACGACACTGGTTGATTTTTCAAGTAGAATAATATTACGTAACAACAAATATAGGTTTAGATTTGAAAAACCATTGATGACCCTGAGAACGCCAAAACTATGACCTTTGCAGAAATGAATATTTCACCACTGCATCACCCCTTGGAAATCAAGTAAACTAATTTCTGAAATTTTTCTCGTTACTGTAAAAGCAACGGAAATATTCTGCTGTGCCAACTTAAATGGACCACCCTGTATGTGTGTGTGTGTGTCTTTATATATCTGGTTTGTTTGTAAAATTGTTTATAATATTGTCTCACTTTTACATTTAAATAAATCTTGGTGCAATGCACAGTAATCAACTTAATAAATGCAACACAAAAGCCCTACGATGAATAGATTATATCTAAACAAACAAAAAAGATTTTTACGCTTCAGTGCTATTAACTGATTAGTTATTCATTGAATAAGAAGTCTGCAACAATTAAGAACTGTCGGTATATCAGTCTTATGCAATGCTGCAATTATTTCTTTGAACTTAAAAAAAAAGATGCTGAAAAAAATATTCAAACAACTCATGATTTAAATAACATGAAAATTTGTAAGTCTTGATTGAATTTTTAATACAAGCGATTTGTTTTTTTTTTTTGTTTATCGCTAAAAAAGTACTAAATCCCCTCAAGGTACTAAGCTGCACATATGCAGGAACTATATTTGTACGCTGCCAATAGTTTTTTCAGGCAAGAAACAATTATTTCTTTAACTTAGTAAAACTTTGCCATTATGTATCATTGTATCATATATATGTATAGTGTATGGGTGTATAATTAGTTTCAAATTCATATTCCTGAAACTAATTAACAATTAGTTTCGTTATACAATTACAGATTCGTCTATATCCAGAGTTTAATACTCATAGCGAAGGGCATATTTTCAATGGAAATACCATAACTGCTACAGGTCCAATAATTTAGTGATACAGATTACCAGATTATATAAATTATATTTATAACTGTACAAGTACAGATGAAAAAATTCATATTTAGGTATATAAATGTAGTGAAAACGCTTAGCTGCAAAAATAGAGGCATGTGCGTTGTTTTTTTTTTTTTTTTTTTTTTTTTTTATTTTTTATCTTTCTCTTTTCCTATTTTTTGGTATTAAGCTGCCAAGTACAACCTGGTTTGACTGAAAAAAAAAAACTTTTTTACAATATTAAATGCTTTTTTTTCTTTTCTTTTTTTCCTTTTCTTCTTACTTAATAATAATTATTTTTTTTTATTTTTTCAATATTTTTATTGGAAAGTATAAACGTTCTAGCAACGTTGGACATATTTACCAACTACTGAGTAATGATTTATTGATCTTTTAAATCTCTTTCTAATTTATTTCTACCGCTGTCTATTTCGCTGATCACTAATATTAATTAATTCTTATAAATACATTTTGCTATATGCATGTTTCATGTAATTACAACGTAATCTTTATCTGTATGTTATTATTCAACTATCATTTCAAGCTGTGAGCATAATTAATTCAATAATTTTGCAATGGTTGATGAAACTATATAAATACTTGGTTCTGGTAGACATCAAATATTTATGAAGCTATAGTAATAATGCAGCGTGTGATTTGATTAAATTTGAATAAAAATTATTATGTATATGCATATGTGGCACTACACTGTAACATTTTACAGAATATATGAAAGAATTCTTTCGGTTAATTCAAGTGAATTATTTCATAAATATATAAAAACATTAGTATTCAGTTTATATCCAAATTTCATTGATGATTAAATACTTCTTAATATGTTCCTCAAACCAGAGATTTGGATAAGAAGTTTTTTTTTTTATATACGAAAGCTTTTTTTTTGGAATGTATTCAAATTTAGTTTCATTCATGTGTCAATTGATTTTTTCATATCTCAAACAATTACAATCTTATATATTATGAGTAAACGGAATAAGAAAAGTCATTTTAACATTGCTAAAAAAATCCCCAACGCATATTTTTTTCTGTAAATGAAAACAATACAATTTTGATTTCGAATTAATTGACATTGATAAGATTTCTTGATGGCAACATCGTGGCAACTGTAATACAGAGAGTCTATATACTAGCAGGGCAAACCTACCAAGAATACCGTATCTCAGGCTTCATCAAGTACGCATGAAAAATAATGTAAAAAAATAAGAGGGGTTACCTTTTTTGTCGTTGCCATTTGTATCGGATAGTTCCAATGCAGGCTTTCAGCATAATTTTAAGTAAAAGGATTACTCCTTCTCTTCAAAGAACCAAATCTTTTTTCTGGTTCCCTGACAACTTCAAAAGGCGCCACTCTCGTTCCAGTCCTCCTCTCTTCGTTTTCGTCGCTGGGAAAATCTTCAAAACTCATGTTACTAAACCCAGCTGTACTCGCTGTATTCTTCTTAGTTTTCGGTGTTTTTTTGTAACTAGTACCTTTGGTCTTGTGGGTCATTTTAACAGGTAAAACATTTACCGTTTCGACACGATTTTCATGAATCAGCTGATATTTAGATCTGTCTTTTTTATACTTTGGAGACGCATCCGTAACCAAAGGATCAGGTGACATCGGAGGCATAATTTCAGTTGAAAATTCAGGCATTGAAACATTATTCAGTGGATGAACTATAATTCTTGAGGTATGATGAACTGGTTGTATGGTATAAGTTGGTTGAATAGTCTGTGGCACATGGCTCGATGAGTGAGAGGACAGCGCACTATTTGACAAAATAGTACTCAAAGCATCGTCAACAAATGTTGGAGACTGCGAGAGTGGTAAAGATGTTGGTCGTTGCTGATTGTTTATACTCAAAGATGCTACTTCGTTAAACGGAACAGATCCAAATAGATCCTTAGGTGAGTTTCTGCCCATTGTTTCCGAATTTAATGTTACGGCGCCAAATTTCGAAGTAGAAACTATAGTAGCCTGACTAACTTGATAATCATTTGGTGGATGGTACGGTTGAGGAGCAAAGTTTATGTAATTAGAATACAAGGGATCCCTCAAAGGCGTCGTCATTGTAACATTGGTTGAATTGTCTGTATTTGAATAGTTTGACAAATTGTTGAAGGGATTTGTGAAAGTGCCACTACTAAAAGGAGACGAGCCGAACAGATCTTTATTTTTTTTTTCTATCTCATCCAGTGTTGGTTGTGATTCACCTGAACTCAAGCCTTGCTGAATTGAAGCAGAGAAGTCAAAAGTGTCGTAATTACTTCGTATATTATCCGGAGCAGAAGTAGGAGCCGGATGGTGATGATTATATTCAAATTTTTCATGCATCGCTTCTTCCAAATCAACTAGAGCTCCTTCAATAATAGGTGAGCTCGATATTGGTGTTACTAAATTAGAATTTTGCGGAGAACTTGTAACGCTAGATTGTTCAACAATCTTTTCACTACTACCATGGCTGCTATTGCTTTTCCTCATACTATTTGGTCTAGGGAAGGGTGCCAAAGCAAAAACATCTTCTTCAGCTTTCCAGATCCCATTGTTTGGTGTTTTGGACGGTTCAATATCATCTGATGAGGAATCGTCATTGAATAATAAAGGCTTTGATCCATACTGATGACCCACAAATGGGTCTCCGTGCAGTTGCTCAGGTTTTGCATCCGGATCTAATTCATCATCTAATAGCAATGGCTTTTCTCCATACTGATGTCCAACTACTGGATCCGCTTGTATTGTTGGTAACTGCTGTTCGCGATGGTGTTTTCTCGGCTTCCTCATTCTGTGATCTTCTTCATGAGTGGCTACAGATTCACACTCTGCATGGTAAGCAGAGCTCCCACATGTTCTTACACTTTCAGAGATTGTCTCATCTATTTTTTCTTGTTCATCGTCAAGTCCTTGTGGTCCATCTTCATCATTCATTGCTTTCAAATCACTAGCTGATCCAATAGAATCATCAGATTCACACTCTACCGGTGCATTACTAGAGTCTTGATTAACTCCCTTTTTTCTTCGTTTTAAAACGCCTTTAACACGTCTCCTTTTTTTTTTCGTTTTCTCCTCAGTTCTATGACCATCTTCGTTATCGCTGTCACTCGACACCTCATCGGCATTGAATGCCAACTTTTCATACTTTGATCGATCTTCAACGGGAGCCCTAACAAACGGTGGTGAAGCGGGACTAGATTCAGCCAATAAAGAAGCTTCGTCATCCAGCCTAGGTAATTCTGTTTCCGGACTCCAATGTGGGGCAGAAAGTTTCACTGATGTGTCAACGGTTGATCCTGAAAAAAAAAAATTTCTAACTGTAGAAGACATGCATTTGACTGATTATAATTTGTTATATCAATAGCATAAATGGTTTTGCATAAAACAAAAACAAATTACTAAAGTAACAATCTAATATACAGATAATCTATTGTTGGCTTATGCACACAATCGTAATCGATGAATCGAACATCTTAGGCCCTACTAAATTCAAATTTAAATACAGAAGAAATAAATAGAATATATCGTCGACAGAATTATTAAATTGAACTGATGATACTTACCTACTGGTAATGAATTTACTGAAACTACTTTTAAATGCCAAGTATATTTGATATATGAAAAGTGACCAATTTTTCAAAATAACAAATTAGTATTTCAGTGTCAAATATTAATTATTCTTTATCCATTTGAATGATATTATAAAGTTATGAAATCATTGAATTAGATACTGGTATTAAGATATTACCAAGTAATTTCGAAGAAAAGAAACTGTGAGGCAGTTGTTCTTTAAATAGATTAAAAATTCTGGACATTATCATGTTAAATACATACATATATGCATATCTTTTTTTTAAATGTATTAAAAAAAACGCAAAATCTGAACAAAGATGAGATATAGGTATATTCTAAAGAAGGAAGGTCGAGAAGAAGAAAGAAGTAGAGTCTGATTAGGCCTGTTGCAGACAAAATATTCTACAAGTACTTGTGTAGCGTGCAACGTGGCTTGCTTGTTACATCGTGTTATATGTAATTTTAAAAATAATGTCATTGATTAACAATAATTTTAAGACGAAGCAGTGAATGATATATTTACAGTTAATATTAGTAGTGCCACCACCTCGTCTGGAACAGTCCTAATCAGATTCTTGAGGATCAAGGGTATTTATTTGAAATGGAGTAATAGTTCTGACCAATGAATCTACAATTTTTAACGTAACAATTTATTGATTGCCTTTATAATTTTCATAACAAATGGGAGAAAACTATTAATATTCCATTGTCAAAGGTTGCCAAAATTTTATCATAAAGAAAAGCAAAAGATATGAATAAATCACTGCAGAATAACAAAACATAATTTGTTGATTTTTCTGTAAAGCGACGCTAAGATCCTGAAAATTCTGATTCTCAACATCATAGAATTGCTGTATTTTAATATACTAATTATGAAAAAATAGTACACTATATTTTCATGTACACATTAGCATCATATATTTTCATATACCAATACAGCAAGAATACCAAACTCCAAAATTGAGTGCCATCCATAATGTCTTAGAGTAATGTATGATAATAAAATTCGTGCGAACGGTTTTACAGGGTTTCAAGAACACCAATTTTTTCATGGAAAAGTATATAAATATACGTCGAAATAAAGACCGTGGACTATAAATTTTCAAATATCAAATTCTAGTATAATCACAGACATCACGAGAGACAGGCAATATCGGACAATGGATTGCAAAATGTTGTTCATCCGGAAAAAAAATATTTTCATTAATGAAATCGTCCGACTTAGGTCTCCCAAACTCATTAGGGCGTTCCAGACAGTGGGCAGACAGTTAAATTTTCATGGCCTGAGAACTTTTGACAATAAGCACACATAATAAGCTTTTATTCATTGATTAATAATTATATTCAAGCTCGTTATAAGTTTAGTCATTGTCCATACTTACATATTATAGTGTATTTTATAGTATACAGTGCATTTCCTCAACCACAGACAAATTTTTCTTAACTAATTTAGTTAATATTCTGCATATCTACTGTAATATAATTATACATATTAACATGCAAGAAATATTTATACCTATATACCTACTATATATATGTGTGTGTGTGTGTATGTGTGTGTGTGTGTGTGTGTGTGTGTGTGTGTGTGTGTGTATGTATGATACATAAAGATAGGCAACCCTTCCTAAAAGCTTACTCACTACAAATGTTCAACAAATATTATCACCGATACTATATAACAAAATCTTTTTTTTCATAATTATTAGACACTAGACGTTTATTGATTTATTTTTGCAAATGCAATATGCGTTCGATCTATTAAATTTTACTATATCTAATTAGAGAATTTCAAAGGCTGAAACATATCCGTTACATGGAGACAAAGTTTCGAAATTACAAGTTTCATTACGATCATAATACATTTGCATAAATAGTGTGTAAACAATATTGCTGATTATAATTCGTACTAATAAATGAGGATAATTCGTGAATTTGGCAAAGATTAATTGTCTTTTATAACACAAAGAAAATTTAATATTTGCAAATTTCTCGATTCGCAGTCTGAACAACAATATGTATATGTTACCATGCTTCAAAAATATTTAACTAATTGAACTAGACAATGTATCTAATTCTATTCTAGTTATTGCAACATATCTACTGTACAGGAACTTGTTAATAAAAATTTTTACCGATTCTAGCTTACAATTGCGATGGTTGTACTGCTGAGGAAATATGAATGTAATAATCAATAAAATAAAAAAATAAAAAAACACAGGTTTTACATCAATTCATATACTGGAATCAAAAAAAAAAAAAATATGTTAAGTACTATCAACAGACTACTGATCTCGCCGTTGTCACGAATTATCATATATATCTTGTATATCATGTATAGTAATTCATAGATTAATAATACGTATCGCATATAGTAGAAGTGTATGCAATACTATAATATTATTGGTAATTTCTTATTATAATAATGTATCTAGCTATACAATATATATTTATATATAATTATATGAATACAAAATGTTGTGGAAAGAAAGAGTTTGTGTCAAATGCTTATCTGCAGTAGACATTCGATGCATTAAGATAAGGTAATATACAATATAACTAGTTTAAAATTTTCGAATATTTTTCACAAATTTATTCTCTTAGATTCAGCATGCAGCTTATCTTAGTTACAACAAGATATTCGTAACACTTAAGGCCATTTAAACGTTGGATTCACTGGTTTTTAATCACAGGTGATGACAAAATTATCCAAATCTCTTCTTTCGACAACATACTCAATTATCTGCTGTACACTCTTTGCATATTATAGAGCAAAAATATTTTACTTGAGTAATTTGTGACGTTATATTTTTTATTATTTAGTTTATATAATTTACTTGACGAGGTACACCTAGGCTACGACTCGTAGCATGACACCAGTATTGTTATTAAAACTAAATCTTAGCCATCTCAAAAAAGCTTGAATAATGAAACCAACAATACTATTCAACTTCCAATTAACAATAGGCGTTTAAAATATTCCAAAAGCTTGGAAAAAACTAGTTTAGCTAATATTCATTTGCTATTGTAAGCTTATTTGTCTGTTGTCATGCAACGCTTACTTCTTGGGGAAATAATTGCTAGCGTATAATTTAAAGAATAAAGGAATATTTGGAGTAACGGTATAGATTGTAAACTCATATTGTATTTCAGATGCTGATTACGAGCCTAATATTATAACATTACTATTCTTATGATTTCTATTGTTAATATGCGGGCTACCAGTACGGTTTCAATGCGTTGTTTCTAACGTTAGCTTGTGCCGGCGAACGACTAACATACACCGGACAGCAGTTAACAGAAAAAATTCGTTGACTATGTAATAACTTGTAGCAATCGATTCTCAATTATGGGTATTAACAAGTGCTATCAGTATTGAACATTTTTTTTATTATTTTGACAAAATTAAAGCATCGTATTTTATATTTACACGATGATCTTGCATCTGATAGCCAAGGTAATAATCGACATTCTATTTAATTAAATTGTTGGTTTTTTTTCGATGTATATTAAAGGTAATCACGTGAGAGCTGTAATAATATATACTGGGATAAGCATCAAGTATTATAAATATATATACCTATACATATGTATATGTATATACATTTTACATTAAAGAATTAATCACAAGCTTCAATTATTGTACTTCTCAATAAACCGTGATAAAATTATGCCGGAATATATTAGAAAATTGAGCGTAATTACAGCTGAGCAAAAACTGAATTATACAGTACGACGTTAGCTAAGAAATGTATGTATATATAGTTTTTTCATCACCCTAAACATACATATTTTCATTGAACGAAACAAAATTCATTTCCTGTATTATAGATAAATACAAAAGTCTAGGCTCTAGCAACTAACGTTCATATTTTCAAATCTTTTAACCCCAGGATCGGTATATGTATACAGTTTGCATTTCTTCATTATGCATAAATTTTAATCAACGTTTTGAAAGACTACATATATATGTATGAGGTATTCCACGCCAACTCGGCGGCATTTAATCCTGACCCTCTATAACTTGTTCCGTTATTTTTTATCTTATTCAACCCACAGAAAACTGTACTCCAAATTTTTTCTAGATTTTTGGGACCAGCCAATCCCTCAAGAAGATTTGACGCACCTCGCTTTTTGAAAACAAAAACGCCTATTTTGAAAATTTTCAAAAAATTCACAAAAATTCTGTCACAACACAAGAATTTTGAGCCATAAAACATAGTGGAAGTATTTTTTTTTTCTATTTTTTTATTTTATTTTACAGGTTGGATAAAACTTTTTTTTTTATTTTCGTACATTTTTTGTAAAA
The DNA here is from genome assembly GCA_963924015.1 of Macrophya annulata. Classification (NCBI taxonomy): domain Eukaryota; kingdom Metazoa; phylum Arthropoda; class Insecta; order Hymenoptera; family Tenthredinidae; genus Macrophya; species Macrophya annulata. The sequence goes on from OZ001260.1 coordinate 9,076,277, forward strand.
AATGCGTATAGCAGCATATTCTTGTACATGTGTATATGTGTACATATACACAAAGATATGCTGTTATACGCATTGTACACAAAAAATGTACGAAAATGAGAAAAAAGTTTTGTCCTACTTAAAATAGAAAAAAATTCTTCCACTATGTTTTATGGCTCAAAATTCTTGTTTTGTGACAGAATATTTTGAAAATTTTCAAAATAGGCTTTTTGTTTTCAAAAAGCGAGGTGCGTCAAATCTTTTTCAGAGACCTAAAAATCCTAAAAAATGGTCCTGGTCCTGGTCTTGGGCTGGTCCTAAGAATCTGGAAAAAATTTAGAGTACGTTTTTCTGTAGGTTGAATCAGATAAATAATGGAACAAATCGCAGAGGGTCAGGATTAAATGCCGCCGAGTTGGCGTGGAATACCTCATATATAGGTGATTCACTGGCATTCATTAAGCGGTAAGATTCAGTCTGTTCAATGAGTAATATTGTTATAATCAAATGAAAATATATCATGCCTAAGACTCCGTTTTAAAAATGTAAGGTAGAAAGAAATGTACGAAATTCATACACTAGATAGAGTATTAGACAGATTTGAAAGCTATAATAATATTCATAACACAAAAAAGGTAATGAGTCATATCATTTAACGATAAACTTTGAATAAGAACAGAAAATTTGTTACTCGATCGAGAATTTTTTTTACTAATTAAATAGATTGAAACCCACTATAATAAGTCACGCAAAGCGTATTCTTTATAAATAATTCAAGCGTCAAAACGCTTTTTAAGTATTAACTATTTTCTTAAATTTCAATTTTGATGTAGAGCAATGAGCCACGTTGCACAATTTAGATAAAATTCATTTTGCTAAAGTATATACGAATGTATTGCCTAGGAAAAAAATAAAAAAATAAAAAATAAAAATAATTAAGTAGGAAATGTTTAACTCAATGAGGCAAAATTGTCGATAATTTCTCATTGGATATAAGTTGAATAAAATTATGGAATATAGAAGGGTTCCAGTATTAGTAGTATAGTTATAATAATATTCTAGTCACTGTGAGCGTTCTACAAGTTTTTAATACTATAATATCACATGACTAGGATATGAATGGTAAATAGACGCTGATTTGATTGATAGCGGATTTATCCTAAAGAAAAGAACTAGTGCTTTTAGCTCAGAATGTATTGAAAAATATAAAAGTTAGCAAATTCTGGAACACAGAAATATTATTGGTTTCAAAAGCCCTAGTAGACTAGAACGTTACAATTTTGAGAAAGAAGCATTTTTCATTTTTTATGGACTTTAAGTACTAGAAATACTAATTTGGTTTCTTTGGTGGGTTTAATTGAATTCAATACATTTTACATTGGGTAAAGTCCTCCAAGAAAAAAGAAAAAAGTTTTATATCATTCTCTGCTAATCACTTTTCCATACAACATTCAACCAGTTTAATATTCCTAATTATTTATTCATTAACTATTCTATCAAGCATCAATAGCAAATAAAGAAAATTGTTCATAGCAATAGGTAAGAGCTACTCCATATCATATCATAATCTGTGCGTGCCAAAAAAAAACAAAAAAAAAAAACATTCGCTGACTAACAAAATTATTGCTATTACTAATCTTCACTCTTATTGTTAGCCAATATAATAGTTGGTAATAACTATAGCCATCACAATCTTTGGAATGAGAATCTCAACGTCTCCAATAATTGAAATAAAGTAAGACAATTTCATGTTAGGTAGTAGGTGGGTGAAATACAACGCTATGTTGTTACTAGATGAATTTTTTCCTCGTCTTTGATAATCAAACGAATAAAAATGATATTGATACTTATGATTCTTAGATTCTTAGTTGCCAGTTTTTACCATCAACATAGTTAAATTAGTTGAAGCGTAGACACGCTATATATAAGAAAAAGAAATTTGCTCGTCTCGACTTTGAATCATGTTTCAGTATTGCAGACGTGATTAATGTTTATTAGTATGTAGCATTGAATGTAGCCCAGGACAAGAATGTTTGGAAAAATCTATTCATTGTTTGATAATCTTTGCTCCTCTACAGCTCACTTATCAATGTATAGTACAACAAAAATCAACATAGCTTATATATCATGTTTAATTATTTAATTGATATATAGCTTTGTTGGTTTTTTTTTAAAGAAGTATGACAAGCGGAAAGGATAGTGAATCAAATATTTCATGCATTACCTCCTGCAACCGCCGCTGCTTTCGCCCCAAGTTTATTTTTCTTTCCTGCTAAAAATAAACGATTAAATAAGTTAAATAATTTAATTAAAAACGCGTTAGAAAATTCGATCACCATATTCTCAATATGAAATCTAAAGAGAAATATTTACGACAATTGTTACTCACTGGGCAAGCTAAAGGGGGCAGATTCAAAAGGATCTTCGGGCAATTCTGAGTAGGTCATAACTAGGCTTTCCCGACTCTTAACTCCGCTGATGCTGCTGTTACTACCTCTTCTAATTTTGTCAAATTCAGCACCAAAAATATGATCCTCAGTTAGTTGATTGAACGGTTGCGTATCTTCGAAAGGATTCCACGCAGCAACGTCAGCGCTCAAAGATCTACCATCCGGACAGTTTGCTGCGCTGGAAAGCTCACCCTGTAAAAAGAATTTATCTAAATAAATAGAACACACTCAAAGATATAAGAGATTCATGCAACATGCTAACAAGAGAAATAAAAACAATGAAATAAAATCTTTTTCTATTTATTATAACAATCGTATGAGGTATGTGCAGTGCAGAAATTGAAAATTAAAGTACTAAATTGTAGATAAAAATTATAAGAATTATATAAAGTTCATTATCTCAATGATTGAGTTATTTTGTAGACAAATCTCTATCCGCACTCGATTTAACGTAGGCAATAAATCTGTAATTAAACTGAACATACTCAAGTAAAGATATAACGATCGGATTTGTTAGCATGATTGCTAGTTCAAATAGTAAATAGAATTTGAAGGATAAACAAAAAAATTCTTCATCTTCAAGTTCACAAACGTCAAAATAAAGTAAATGTGTGCGTTAGGTACTTACAATACGTACATGAGAGGCACTAGTGCCTATGCCTGGTTTTGGTTCAATAGAAACATCGGGAGGTGTTGAGCCTCCGGAACGAGGTTTAACAGAGGCCTCATACGGTGCTAGAAACTGAGAAGTTTCATTTGCAAATACTCTGTGAACATTGAAAGACCAGTTGTAATAAAATTGTATAACAGTCGAATAAACTGGATTTTCGGAAACGATACCTTCTCAGTCTTCCATGAAAATTTACAGCAGAATGAAACATCTGTTCAAGATATTTACATCCAAAAGTCGAAATTAGTTTACAAAACAGACTCTAAACTGTCTATAAATAAACACTAAACCTTGACGCTTTTTCAAATAAAAATCAACATACGTAAATTAGATTTTCCTCTAAAAATATTCACTAACTATTCAGTCAATTGCAGAAATTAGCAGTGTAATAAAAATATCCAGATAACGTGAGATTTGTTATAACAGAAGAAACAGCTTACTTGTTAAAAGCGCTAGTGTCACTGACATTCCTTCTATGTCTAGACGTAGAAGTTAGCGTAGGACTATCTGGCGGAGTTCCAGCTGAGCTAATGCTTTGACTTAGACTCTCCATTTTGGGAACAGGCTTTGGCAAGACAGGCGGTGGTACTGCCGGTGATATCTTAGTAGAATTTGTTGCCGTATTTAATTTTTGTGGCAGCTGTGTTGGAGTCGTTAATTTTGGCGGACCAATATTTGTAGGAGTAGTTAACTTTGGAGGTACAGAAGGTGCCCCGATTTTAACAGTACCTGGCTTTGGAGCAACAGGTGGTGGGATTTTTGTAGACGTTATTATTACTCTGGCGTCATCTTTAAATGGGTCTGGGTATCCTGAACGAAATTATAAATTGAAGAAAACTAATGAATATTTTGCCTCAATAGTTTAAACAAGAATTACAGATTGAATTCGCTACGTTATTATTTATTGAATAAATATTTTTCTGCTTTAAAAACAGTTTCTACAACATAATATTACTACACAATATCATTTGGAGATTCACTTACCAGAAGAAGGAAATAAGGCTTCCAAATTTTCGTCGTTAACAGTCGTTGTGCTCGCTCTTGAATCAAAATAGTATGGATTCTTGTCCTGAATGGTGACTGGGGATTGATGAGGGAGAGGAGAATGGCTAATCAATGGGCTCTGGGATTGACCAAAGGGTGAAGGTTGTCCTTGGTGTTGACCGAAGGGTAACGCTTGGTTTGGTGATGAGATGTGAGGACTGACCTGAGCAAAGGATGATTGTGTGGAAAGCTGTAAAGGCTGTGAATTTGTTTGAATAGTCTGAATAGTTTGACCGATAAAAGGTTGCGGGGTATTTAAAGGTGGAATTTGCTGGTTAACAGAAGTATAAGGAACAGAATTTCCCAGTGAAGTTTGCGATTGTGCCTGATTACCCTGACCAGATATCTGGCCTATTATTTGACCGCTTAAACTTATCGGACCTGCCGCCGCACCTTGACCTTTCGGCCTTTGTCGAGGCGCAACTGAGGTGCCTTCGACCATCGCAACTGGTGTAGGCTTTTGTATTTTTACCGCAGATCGCTTTATGGCTTCCGATTCCAGAAGAGGACAGGGTAGAGTCTCTATTACAGGCGTCGGGACTTTCTGCAAGTAAGAAAACGATTTTTTCTTTCAGTTATTTGAAATTAATCAATTTCAATAAGGTAGAAGTTACCTATTTTACTCATTAAACTTACGTGAAGATTTTGTACTGGACATTCTTTGCCCTGTATTTGAAAAGCGACAACTGAAACTTGGTATATATCGGGTCTCAAATCAGGATCAGGCTCCAACATGTATCTGATTAGGCAGTGCAAAGCCTTGCTATACCTGTAAATAGCATATAACGATAATATAAGTTATTTAGATATAAGGGAAGCATGTTTTTCTACATCGCTATAATTTTACCTTGAATTTTCTGGTATGGTAAAGTTTCCTGATTGAATAGCGAGTGTGCTCTCTCCAAAAGGTAACGAGAAAAAGCACAATTTATACAACAGACAGCCGAGAGCCTGGAATATAATAGAACTTCTGTAGAAAAAACGTATTACTGTATCAATGCGTAAAATAATATTCCCATTTCCGTACTCTATCCGATATCTGGACGTCAATATTATAATTATAATATTTTATAAATACGCATATTATACACACACACACATATGTGTGTGTGTGTGTGTGTGTGTGTGTGTGTGTGTGTGTGTGTGTGTGTGTGTGTCTCCTCACCCAAATATCTGCTTTTGTTGTTATTGTCCTTCCGCAGTACATATCGACCATTTCTGGAGCTCTATAACTAAGAGTGGTATACTTTTTGATCTCTTCTTCAACTATCGAAGCACCCTGGACACTAGGATTCAAAATTTTACCAGTTGCAGATCCAAAATCACAAAGAACATAATGGTTCGAATCTGCCAGCAGTATATTTTCTACCTATAAAAGAAGAAAAGAAACAAAAATAAAAATAGACACGGCTTGAACCACAGACCTTTGCCACATAATACACATCAGATAAAATCAAGTTTCAATCAAATTTTTAAAGACTGACCTACCTTAAGATCTCTGTGTATAATAGGAGTCTGACAATGATGGAGTCTGGAAACAGCTTCGCAAACGTCGCAAAATATCTGTAGTACTTCTAGCTCACTGAATCCGGTTTGTAACCTGGGAATGTATTATTTAAATTAATATAATTTTCAAGTTTTAAGATATTGTTATGAACAAGATCTTAAGCTTAGTTTTCTTTCCTAAGTCTTTGCAATTGGATTCAATATATTCTATGAACGAAAATAATGCATGATATTTCTTCATCATTCAAAAAGCCTGACCTATTATTCATCATTTGAAGTACATGAGATTTGCAATATGGCATTAAAAGTAGAAGTTCATGAACACCTCCCCCAGTGTGAGTGATGCTGCTATCGATATATCCTATGATGTTTTTATGACCGCTGAGGTTGCTCTGAAAATATAATGTATAGAGGATAGGTATAGCTGTGTATACAAAGGATAAGGTAAACGTTTTAGTCCCAAGAGCTAAGCTCAATATTTGGTTTGTATATTCTTGTGAAAAATAGAGTTATCTAAATCGTTTGCCTAGACGCTTACGGAGAAACAAACCCTTATAGAACAATCAATTACTCTTAATAAATTAACTTTGTTTTTCTTTCTTGATAAATTAAATTTAAAAAATGATCTTCGACTTTGACGGCCTATCTCTCTTTCTGTTTATCTTCATCTTTCTTTTTCTCGTTTTTGATATTAATAAACTTACAGCAATCTGTATCTCTCTCTTGCATATATTGAGATCATGTTCATTGTTGACATACATGCGTTTGAGCGCATATCTTCCACTTGATGCTTTAACCAAGAATACAACTGCAAATCCACCTACAAACATACCCAAGTAATTTGACAAAATGATCCAGACAGTTGTCCAGAGTTAAAAATTGCATGTAGTTAGTTTATTGTAAAAAGTTGCTGTCATCTGTGAGTCATACAACTATACATATTCTGAGAATAATTTCAAGAGCATAAAAAAATCATTTAATGATAACAACTAGGTACTAGGACCAATTTCTCATGGTTCGACATCGTGGCGTGATCTCTGTATCAGTAGATAGTGTAATTATTAAATAGACATGAGATTTGTATGTGGTGATAAGAACTTTCAATATTATATTATTATTAATTTTATTTTTGTTATTATTATCATTACAATTCAGAGTTTGATGTGATTTATAAATTGACAAATACGTCTCGTTCCCTTCTGATACAATTTAATACTACAATTGTTGCATAATAATTTATTCTGATTAATAACAATCACCAATCACTTCATATTAGCTCATTGGCAAAGTTAATTATAATAACCTTGGTAGAATGAATGTTTTAACTTTCATTTGGCTCCATGACGTTACTTATTAGAGAATTCTTTGTATTAAAAGTTTTGACTAATGTGAGAAAACTGGTTAAAGAACCCTAATTGAAAGAAGAGGTCAATTGCATTCTACCATGTTATGTAAAATCAAACCATATAATTAGTCATCTATGGGTATGTGGTTGGGTGTTTTTTAATTGCTCAACATTTTCTAAAGAATTAATCAAATTTCAGGGGAAAAATTACGTATATAAATATAACGAGGAAATAATAAGGCTTCTGGTTACATATTCTGTAATCAGCTTTAAGAAACTCATGTAATCATAACAGTTGGTTAATCAGAAATCTACGATTGTGACAATGCTTGTATTGCGGCATACTTTTGTCTGCCACTTGATAAGATTGAGGTATTATAAGATTAAGTAAATTCAATTTTTTGAAATGTATGAAAAACGCTTATAAATGCAAAAACAATACATAAATATGTTAGATATATTTTGTTTTTGTTTAAGTTAATTTACGAACGAATTGAAAAATGTTCATTATTAGCATTTGAAAAAGAACGCATTGTTTTTTTGTTCTCTATTTTTCTTGTTTGTTTAAATCACTTCAATAAAGATAGTCGAATATATTATGTGACATACGAACGGAAATGGGTAAAATTCTTTATGCTAAAATAGCCTACTAAATGAGTTTAGACGAATGTGAGATATCTCTAAATGAATTAAGGCGTTTTATACCAGTGGAAAACATGGGCAAGGGGCGTTTCGACTAGATAATAACAAACAAACAAAAAAAGAGAGATTGGAGAACGGGAAAGATATTTGTAACTATGTAACGTAAATGATAGGGAAGAAAAAGGTGCGTAATACATAATATTATCTCGGATATAGGAGAACCTTGTAACATACCTTCGGCGAGGACATCTTCGACTGTAACGGTATAACGACCAACGACAAATACTTTTCCGACATAACTATTCTGCTCTTTGGCCGTGTTGTCAATTTTAGTTTCAATTTTGGAGAACAATTTCTTCATTTTGGCACGTCGTCTGCGCTGCTTGTTACTCTTCTAATTCTTCTATCCACCGAAAACTTGAACTTTAACAGGCTTGACATAAGGCTTTAATAACCGTATATGAATATAACTTATAGACGATTTTTAGCCGCTACATAAATCCCCTTTTATGTTGGAATGAAATAAACTTCGTCGGCCGGCAATCCTCGTGGAAATTGCGCGTAAACTTAACCAACGAAAATCAATTTTATCATGATAACATTCAACGTATTTCACCCAGCCGACATTTTAAGGCTGTGCAAGTTGCGCAGACGCAGATACCCACCTTTTAAATACGGAAACATATGTCCGCGACTTCCGCTCGAATGTCAAGTCATCAAACAATAAATTTAATTTAATATATTTTGTTTTCATATCCAAAACGTTCTTTGATAAATACTGCAACAAACACACGATAAACGGTCGATAAATGTCTTCGAAAATAACTTCAAAATTCTAACCTATTTTTATCAACCTAAGCGAATTTTGAATCGAACTTTATTACCGGAATATAATGAAAAAATGAGCGATTCAGAGGACGAAGATGTAATTCTCGACGACATAAAAGCGTTGCAGGCGGTTTTAACCCAGAAACAAACGGGCAAACAAACAGCTCGAGTTAAAGTAGAAGTAAAATCGGAAGATAGAATTTTGTTAAAACCTAACCTATACGAACCGTCAACATCAAAATCCGCCGATATTCAACCTTCAACGTCGAATACGGTCGAAGATTTAGCGGATATAGAAGCAGAAGAAAGTGATAATGAATGTAACTCTGAATCCGAAGAAGATGACAACGATTTACAGGATTTATCAGACCCAGAAGCTGCATTAAATTTGAACAGAAAAATCGTGCATCTTTTAGCAACGGCACAAAGTCGTCTCCATCTCCTTCTAAAAGAATGTAGAAGACGTCAATCATTAATAGACCAAAAAATACGTCAAAGAACGTCTGATCCATTAACTAGAACACTTCTAACAGTAACTGGAATTCCTTATTTTAAAGACAAACAGCATTTTCCAGCGCCACAGAACGAAGATGCAAAATTAAAGACGAGACGTGGAGAGTTGCAGATTATTGACTTGCCTTGTCCTCTTCGGTGGACATTGAAAGACAGAAATACATTATGGGAAGCAATTGCGTGGAATGCTAGAGTCATTTATCACGAAGAAATGAGACAGCGGGAACCCCGTGACATTGAAAATTCTTTAAATAATACAGAGGATCCTCTGAGGTTGGACCATAAATATAGGGATAAAAAATTACTTGAAGAAACGCTTAGGAACATTAAACCTTTGGTCGGTCCATTGGGAAGCAAAGAATTTGATTGGTTGAAAATAGCGGCAACTGATTTCAATGGAAGACACTCTGCCAATGAGTGCAGGGCGATGTGGAATGTATTTTTACACCCTGATATAAATAAAGGGAAATGGAAAAAGGCTGAAGATTCTATTCTCAAGTCACTTGCCGAAGAATACAACTTTCAGAATTGGGACCTGGTGGCTAGTAGATTAGGAACAAATCGAAGCGGATATCAATGCTTCATTAGATTTAATACGAATTTTAAAAACAATATGTTTAGCAGAACTAGTTCGTGGTCAAAAGAAGAGGACCAGAAACTTACGGATGCTGTAAACACTTTGAGAACTGGTAATTTTATTCCGTGGGGAGAAGTAGCCAAAGTAATGGGAGATAGAAGGAAACAGCAGATTTATATGCGATGGAATTACAGCCTAGCACCGAACTTGAAAAAGGGTAGATTCACTGAAGAGGAGGATAGGCTGCTCCTCCAAGGAGTTGCTAAATTTGGATCTAATTTTACAAAAATTTCTGTCGCCCTATTGCCGCATAGAAATACTGCACAGTTAAACGATCACTACAGAACTCTTATGAATGAGAAACAGAACAATTGGAATTGTGAGGACGACATGAAATTGGTAAAGCTATTCGACAAGTTTGGTAACAATTGGTCAGCTATTGCCAAAGAATTTTCAAACAAGTCTAGAGTACAAGTCAGACATCGTCATACTGCGATTATCCGATATCTTAGCAGAGGCCTTTCTATAAGGACTATACCTAGGTGGGGACCAAAAATAGAAGAGAAAGATACTCAAGAAAATATATTAAACCGTGGAGAAAAAATGCTCGATGAGATGAGCGAGATGATGAGGATTCAGCAGAGCAATAAAGAAGCAGAGAGAAGAGAGCAACTGTCTAAAATCGACCAGGAACTGAGGGATTATTTCAAAGCAATATATCGGTCTCCTTCTAAACTCGGGAGACACAAGAAGTGTTACTCTATTGAAAAGGTTAATGAAAAAACTCAGAAACTTGACGTTATTTTGAATATGTTAAAAGCTGATCTTGATATTCCTGATGACTTGGAGGAGGAAGTATTCTTGACGGAGAAAGACAAGCAGCTACTGACTTCCTTGAAAGCTTATTCAGGAAGTGAATCCTTAGATTCTGAGTCCCAACCAGAATACTCAGAACACATTAGGCGGAAGATGTTTGGATCATTAATTCCGTTGGCTAGTGCAGATCATTTCATACCACCGTTACCATTCAGTGGAAAAGTCCAAAGAACAAAAAGAAAAAAGCTTGTAGGGATAAACTATTTTCCTAGTGGAGATAAATGTCTCGCCGAAATAAATCATCAACTTAGTACGCCAGAGACAATTATATCGTTAATCGGTGGCTGGGAAACCGAAATAGAATTTAATAATATGGAAAAGATATTCATTCCCAAGACTGAACAATCAATAGAAGATTTATCTACGACAAATCCTATTTTTGACCCAAACGCCCCAAGTACCTCTGGTATTGTTATCAATGAAAGTAGGAATGTTGGGCAGGAAATTTTATCCAACACAGATCAATCATCTTCTCAAATAATTAGAAGAAATTTGTCGAAATATTATCCAGAAGTTTTAATACCACCAAACTATACCACGTTACTAGGTTTTCGTGGCTTATTGTTATCGAAACATATTCTTGAGGCAGATGCTTCGGAAGAAGACGAATACGAAGAAGAAGAATGTGTGATGACACCAGAGGGAGAAAAGGCTTTGGAATTATTTGAGGAACGGCTAGTTAAACTCTTCAAATTTCCTATAGAATTGTCAGAAATAGCACCGCCTCTATTACACGTATCACAAAATGGACAATTCAATGATAGTGACAATGATGATTGCGGGAAAAAAAGAAAAGCAAATAAGACGAACTCTGGACCAGTAGCTAAGAAAAAAGCAAAAGTCGAAAAAATTGATGTTGCAGAAAATTCCGAGGCTCAATAATCTATCAACAGTAATCCCAAAGCATTTTTTGTTTTTATCTTTTACAAAAACTTACGAGTCAACACTCCACAAGCTGAAAAGCATTACTATGATTTTATTAATATAGTTCCTCGCTTTAATGCACAATAACAACATACCTATGTATCTATAATTACCTGCAATTAGGTATTCATTACTTGTTATTTTTCATTTTTAATATAACTTCATTGAGATGCAATCTGCGATAGATTACTAAACTGTTTTAATATATATGTTTGTCATTTTTATCATTATATTATGTAGTTAATTTGTTAAATTGTTACTATTCGAATAACGTTTGTGATGAAATACCCATGATTAAAAAATGCATGAGTTAAAAAAACAAAGTCAAGGAACTTCTGCAATCAAGTGATGAGTAGAAATTGTTAGATTAAAAGATACTTGCAGACAAATTGTCACTTTGAATAAAAATCTATTTTTCATAATATAAGATTTAATTTATTTAGATTCTGCAATTTCATACGAATTATTAATCGCTATTATAACTAGGTCATCGTTATGCATTACAAAGTAAAAAAATTACTTTTATTTCATTGACCTTTTTATTAGTCTACTACATTATTTGCAGAAAATATGATTCATTCGTGCCAAATTTTACAACTTAGAACTAGGCACCTATGATTCAATTTCTTTTTTGTCTTGATCAGTTGCCGTTTCAGCATAGGCTCCTAATTCTTGTAATAGATCACGTTTGTTTTCAAAATAATTCTTGAACCACATAATACGTTCTCTTTTATCCTTTGCTAACATATAAGGATTTTTTGAAAGTCCTACGCATACAAGTTCCATAAAATGTCTAATCGGTCCTCTGGTTGGACACCACCCTTCTAAATGTTGTTCAAGGAAAACGTGCTCAGAAAAGTGTTCCTCCTGGCCAATATTCATGTCTAAAAAATTCAATAAAACATTCATTTGAGTCTTGTTTAAAAATAACATAAATATGTTGCTAAATGCTCATTCGCAGCACAAGTCGCATCAATTGATTACAGTATTAAAAAATCAAGGAATGTAGTTAATAATAAAACCGAACAAATTAACACCTTGTTCATTATCGATAGGAAATCGCCAGAGTCTGCCCTGTTCAGTCCACCGAATCATTTCCTCGATAGCATTGTTGGGAGGATGAGTTACCAACAGTTTATGTTCTCTTCTTTCTAATAAATCCCAAGTCTTCAATGTTGGAGCATATGGATCAAGAACTGCTTCAGATTCTGTCTTGAAAATACCCAACGGAATTCCCGAATCAATCTCGACTCTTTTAGTGCTGAAAACAAAATAAGGGTAAAATTTGCTTCCGCAAGACAAAAATTTTTATTAAAAATGTGAGTTTATCTCACCTGGGAATAAATCTAGTCCGTTGTTGCTCCCTCGATTTTGGTTGGCCTATTTGTTGTTGGTGCGGACTGTAACGATTAGTTCTTTGCATAGCGGCTCGAACTTGGTCTGCTCTGTTACTTGAGGTATTAACATCTGTAGATTTTGTGCGATCAATGTTCATCCCCATTACTAATTTGCTGTAAGTAATAAGAATAATGTTTTATTATTATCAGGTGGTTCATCGTGATTTAATTATTTGAAAGGACCCTGCATCTGTCTTAATGTAAAATCTGTTTCAGTCAAATTCCACGAAACTGGAGTACATATGTTGCATTTCAAACCATGCTGATTAAATGTTTCCGTGGGCCAAACCGCTTGAGGTTGAGGGTTTCCAAGATATTCAAGTAGAAAGTTCGAATAATTGGGTTAATGACCGTGAATAACTTGGAAACAGATTTATCGAAAAAGACTGAGAGACCTTTATTGTAGAGCTTTTAGTTTTGAACAAAAGTAACTATGCAAAATTTTTCTAAGTAGATTAGTTTTTGAGATATACAAATCAAAAAGTGCTACTAGCACATTCCCCACGTATTTTAAATGGAAAATGAAAAAAATAGCCGATAAGTAACTTCTAAATATTAATATGAAGAGCTGAGTTTTCTTGAGGTTCGTTATTTGATCGTGAAAAAGAAGTTTTTGAGACTAACTTTTGAAAAGATAAAAAAAAATAAGTCGTTTGTTGGGTCCACCCTAATATGTATACATTTTAAGCACTGTGGAAACATGCTGCCCTTGCCAGCTGCAATTTTCCAACTTTTTACTTAAATATCTTAAAAACCCTTAACTTCGGGGGGGTTTGCCCATGGAGACTTCGAATCAGCATGGTTTGAAATACAACATACTCAACATACTCTAGACTCATGGAATTTGACTGAAACCACTTTTACATAAGGACAAATGCGGGGTTCTTTAAAGGAAATTGATGAACCTTAAATCGATAGGCTCTTGAGTACTTGTACTTGGAGTCAAAAATTTTTTCAACAACTCTGATTCAGTTTTCTGTACATCTCCGCCCAAAGATGTTGCTACATCTTTTGCTGCCCCAGCCAATTTATCCTCTGAAAATAATAATCATAAATTTATAATAAGGGATGTGACTTAATTGTGTATTTATATTTCTCAATTGATTCACATTTTTGATTTCCTACCAAATGGTCTTCCAGTTACAGATTTATCTTTTATTTGGCTTTTGGTATTAGATTGGACCGATTTTTTTGGAGCTACCGCAATGTTGACCCTGGACTGAGCTTTTGCATCCTAAAAAAATGTGAGTGATATTTTTTTAATACTATCAAGTTGTACAGTAAACAAATTATAGAAATGTATTTTGTTTTCAAACCATTGACATTGCTTGTAGTAAAGAGTTCAATCGATGAACAGATTTCTCTTTTTTCTCATCTTTTTTCAGTTCCACAATATTTTTTTTACGTTTTTCATCGTCTGATGAATCAGAATCACTAGAATCGGAATCAAACAATATTTTTGATGTATGTAAACGCTGCGTCGATACTACTACCAGCTGCGGAGTAACGTTTCTGAAATAAAAATTATACCTTTTAAATAATATTACACTCTATAACTCAATCCGTTTAATCATTCAAAACTAATGAAATAAAGGAATCACAATAGAAAAATAATATCGCTAAATTTATAGGTAGGCAATTCCGCTTAGAGGTTAGGGTCAGAGTTTTAGAAATGAAACGATAATTCATAAAATTTTATTTAAAATTACTCATTTATTTACCTCGTTAAAAGACGCAGAGATATCATTTTGATATTATAACTGTGTGCGACGATAACTTGTGTTAAATAATCCTAAGGCAACGGGCTTGTTAATGTTCAATACAATTCAATACGATAGTGAGCACTGAGCAGACGACACTAACATCGAACGGCTGGCAAATCTGTTTTACCGACATGACGCTATCCGGCAGACGGCAGCATTTGGATTATCTCGACTAATATAAGCCTTCTGCACCAAAAACGTCATATTATTGTATATTTTTTTTCTGTGTACATACAAGGCCCAATCTTTGTGTTGGTTAATAATTTAAATTAAGTACACGACGCTTATCGATTGTTGACACACGTGTTTTTACGCGTGGACTTGAGACGTTCTGATTACCAGTCTGTGTCGCTTTGTTACCACTGGCAATCCGGTTTACATTCAAGTACTGCAAGTTAACAGCTTTGAAGGCGCCTCCTGTCTTAACAAATCTATCACTAAAGTCTTGTTTACTCTTCATTCCGTGGAACATGCTGTATAAAATATTTTTCCGTGAATAAAATTGGCAGAAAAAAGTCCAATACCTAACGATTACAATTCATTTCTGTGAATAATCTGACTCCGGTTTATTTACGTTGGTAACCAGCACGGTTTATTACATATTTCGTCTATACATAGGTATGTAGTCTACCTATATGGCTGGGTAAGATTGCATACTAGCGAAAATTGACCCAATCAAAAACGTTAGCTCGTAACCACGTGGTATAAAAATATATAACCGCTGTTCTGATTAGCGGAAGTAAATAGTTAAAAGAGACTATTGGTTTTCAGTCTGTTTAGGAGGTCCCGTACGCACAGCGACGCACGTACTAAAATCCATTGTGTACATACATATATTCAGCTCAGCTGTTCCCCGATCTCAAGACAATAATCCGCCAGTACTAGTATCATTCTTGCTGTACATCGGAGTGACATGCAATTTCCGAATAAATATTCAACTTACAAAGGTGTTTATTTTTAGTCAAGTTAAAAGTAATATAATGCGTGCTGATTTTAAACCCTCAAAGAGTAACTTGATCAAATCTTGTTACTACTATTCTACATTTCTACTATTCCAATAACTCTTTGTTTAAAAATAAAAAAAAAGTGATTAATTTTATGACTATCCTGTTTTGATTGAAAATCCACAATCACCCTGGGGAATTTTTCATACGAAATATGAAGAGAGCTAAACCGAACGTCTTTCATGACGTCTATAATCAGCCTTATGACGACACGACTAGACTCAAACTCTACACTAGCAGCAAAGGTAAGTAATTATTAATTAGACCGATAATCAATAAGTTATTTTTATTACCTAATTCTGTTCTTACGAATTAATGAAACTTTTCTTTTACGATTAAAAAATTAAAAAAACTACGAAAGAGTTTAAAAAAAAAAAATAATAAATACTAATAATTATAATAATCGTAAACAATTTGACTTAAATGTAAACAATGTTTATTTTTCTTGTATACATTTTTTAAATTCATATATAATCATATTGTTTATTTACAGCTAGTTTACAGCTAATGCAGCGAATGTCTTTACTAAAGAGATTAAAAGTTCATAACGGTTGCGTGAATTCAATATGTTGGAACAACAGTGGTGAATTATTACTATCTGGAAGTGACGATCAACATTTGGTGTTAACAAATGCGTACAATTATCAGGTAAAAATAAAAACCCCCAATGTTTTAAAATTATTCTATATTTTTCAGATTAACACTTCAGCTAAAATTTTTTTTTGCCAACCAAATACTTATAAAATCCTAATATTTTCACTATTTTGATGACAAATTTACGTTTATCAAACGCTTTATCTAAGTACATACATTTATTCATCCTATACCTATACCCATATTCATTATTGAAACTTTGTAAATAATCTGATTTCTTAAAACAATGCACTGCATAGCCACACACTGCAAAAACAATCATCAAAACAAACGTCGATTCATGATTACCATTATCGCTTATCTAAGATCAATACAGTCTCTCGATACGATAATTCGACAAAAAAAAGCTTAAAGGATTTTTAGTAATATTGAAAGAAAAGACTATTAAAAAATTTATGTGATTTGTTTCATTAGAATTAAAAAATTACGTTTGATTATCCCAATCACAAAATTTATTCGTCTTTCTTTGGTCTGCAGTGATTGCATTCAGTCGAAAGGTCTGTTTGTCTTTAAATTTTTTTGGTATAAGTTTGCAGTGTTATATTAATATTAGTATGTGATATAAGATGGGCAATGTTTATTAGTATTTGTAGAAAATTACGTTGCGCATATACAACTTGATTTAGATAATGCGTTATAAGTTAGTCATGGTTCACAGAGAATTATAATTAATCAGAACGTGTTATTCGGCCAGCTGAACGAGCCTGTCATCTCTCTTAATTTCTAAATGTATTTATAGAATAGGTAAACTTCTGCCAAAACTATTCTGATACCATCCTTGAAATATAGGCATTTAGAAGCTAGCATGTTGGTTGCAAAAATACATATGTACTGGTATACCTGGATTTCCAGTCATTAGTTTTAAACAGTTTGTGCAACAAATTTTTTCACACCTACTACCACTTTTTATATTAAATATTAAATAAACAAGTAAACAAATATGTATGTACGCGTGTAGATTTCAGTGAGCATTCATTTTCACACCTCTTTCATAAAACCTCTTTCATAAAGATCCTATATTAGCTCAAACTGTCCACACTTTCAAATTTGCACATAATACATTAGCTAACAAAGAGTAATTGATGATTTACTTGAACGTCTAGCAATGCCAGGCCATCAGAACCTTCACCTTTAGAGCTTGTTTTGCTAATTTTACTGTCACACGTGAATTTAATTCGGAGTGAGGTCACCAGTTTGTAATCATTGAATCTGAGCCAATTATCCAATTTGTGTTTGATGTAATTTCATGAAATTGAGACTAAGACGAAACAAAAAACATCACATTCTTAAGGGGAAAAAAAATAATCAGATTCTTAATTTAATTCCGCACTCTTTGTATTCATTACAAGAATAAAACTATTACCATATTTTCTTTATCAACTTGTTTCATTTAAGTAGGTAGCTGTTTTGTGAAACTAAACAGGTGACAATCAGTGTATAATAATATACTTTGCTATCTCTCATTAATAATTCTTAGTGATGTTCATTAACTATGTAGCTAATTTTATTTATTCAATTACTATGTATTTACTATTTACAATATCAATATTCACTTGTGACTTATCTATGACAATAAACAAATTAGTATTGATAACGTATTTGTGTTTCAGGTCTTAACAGACTACAAAACAAGTCATAGAGCTAATATTTTTAGTGCAAAATTTTTACCAAACAGTGGAGATCATCGTATTATATCGTGCAGTGGAGATGGTATCATTCTTTATACAGGTTAGAAACAGACTGTTTATTATTTCGGCACATTTACCTGTATCAAATTTTTAGGTCTTGAATATATCATGCCATTCTTAGTACAGCTGGTGGGGCTATTTATAGATCTAGATTACTGGCAAAGTATATAAGTATATGTATGTATTACAGCTGGCCAATGGCCAGTTCATCCACTGTACGATCTGAAAAATACGAATTTGTATTTCGTAACTGATAGTAATTATGAAGAATGAATTTGATTAGGATATTTAGTATTCGTTGCAAATTGCATTCGACACTCATTTCATTACTTGAAAAATTTCTTCTACCAGATCTGATGAGAAGACCAGAGACGTTTAATAACCAGTTCACATGTCATAGCGGAACGACTTACGAAATTGCTACAATACCTAGCGAACCTCACAGCTTTTTAAGCTGCGGTGAGGATGGGACTGTTAGATGGTTCGATCTGAGAGTTAAAGACAAATGCAGTAATACAAGATGTAGAGATGTATGTATATAAGACTTCCAGTTTTTATAATATTTAGATTTGATTCGTATGAAGTTTAATTGCATAAAAAAAGTCCTGTTCAAGGTACAGCTGACTTTCTGAAAGTGTCCGCTCTTGGGGCTGTAGGGAAATATATTTCTGAGAATTGCAGTTCCCCGATTACCATAACTCTAATCCTGAACCAATCATAGGTTGTACGTTAAACTCTCTCTATGTGTCCGCTTTGAATCTGGCCACTGCGTGAAACTGACGGACACATAGAGAGAGTATGAAAAGAAACTATTTTCTGTAGATTGGTGGGGGGATGACCCAATGTTCAAGTTAGGGGAACGGATACTTTGAGAGTAGCCACATAGAGAGAATCAACTGTAATATAAAAAAAGCTATTACATTTATAAATATATTTTTTAGGACGTATTAATCTCGTGTCAACGTGCTGTGACTGCTCTGTCCGTCAATCCGTTAATACCGCATCAATTGGCTATTGGATGCTCTGATAGTACAGTTCGAACTTTCGACAGAAGAATGCTTGGCACACCAGCTACAGGTATATAATGTCCTTGATTTTTTTTAGCTTCGATTTTACTGGGTATCCTAGATTTCATAGATTTTCCTTCAAAAGCCTAATTGCTAACTGACAAAATTTTCCTACCAGGATGGAACGATAACGGTGGTGCAGTTAGACCACTGTGCAGTTTTACTGTGCCTGAATTTGAGGGAAATTCGTACAGAATAACTTCGTTAAGTTATAGTCCAGATGGTCAAGACGTCCTTGTAAGCTACAGCAGCGACCATCTTTATTTATTCAGTGTTAAGGTACTAAAATTTCATCGCGTTGTAAAATAACCACGAAAAATTTCTAAATTAAGAAATAACTCTATTTTACGTAACTAAATAAAAAAAAAAAAAAAATTTCTAACAGGATCAGGGCAGTGTTCATTTAAAGAAAGATTCTATCCTCGGAAAGGGAAAGGGAAAGAAACATCCCTTGAGATCACCTCAGCCTGTAAGACGATTAAGACTTCGAGGTGATTGGTCAGATACTGGGCCAGATGCTCGTCCCGAAAGAGAAGGTGGTCGTCGTGGTGGGACTGGTAAAGATCTCTATAAACTTCTTTTCTATCAGCTACAACTGGTTATTTCCTCAGCTTGTAGGTATATTTATTTAGTAACTGCAATTATATTTACAGAAATAGCTCAGGCCAGACCTGTGCTACATACTTCTCTAATGCAGAGAATGACCGATGTTCTTAGTCGCATGTTAAATGATCCTGCTACTAGAGCTGCCTTAAGTGGTGGCGGAGAGGATAGCCTTGAAGGCGTTGGAGATCAACAAGAAGAAAGTAATCAAAACGTTGAGAGCAATAATGAAGTAAATAACGATAGAGTAGGCGATGAGGGTGAATCACATGAGAGAATATTGGAAGCCGGTAAGCCAATGAATTCTTTGATCACTGGAAACAATTTTTACGTGGATATTTGAATGTGGAATTCTTTTCTTATGGTTATTTTTACTTTTAAACAGAACAAAGCAGTAATGATCAAATAGAGAGTTCCAATTCCGTTGATACTGAAGCTCCCAGTAACTACAATGTAATGGAAGAAGAAAATATCGAAGAAAATCACAGCAGTACAATTTCTTCTGTTAAATCTGGTGACGAAATTTCGACAGTTTTACCTACGTTTATTGAGAACAGAATTCCTTCCAAATCTGAAGATGTTCCTATGGAAACTGATTCTAGTCATATTGAAGTTCCAAAGGCTTCCATACAGTCATTGAAATCTCTCAGCATATCAAGACTAGATAATGAGAATAGATGCGATAATGCAATGCCCAGTACAAGTATCGACGGAAATAGAGAAGATAGTATTATGGAAAATCTGCAAGACAGATTAACTACTATGAGAGATGGTTTTCTTGAACGGTAAATAATAATCTCATCAACATTGAAAAATATTAATTGTTTAGCTATGCGACGAACTTTCAGCAAGAAAAATAATCTCTACAATCTTTTAATCAAAATTTTAATCCTGAACTGAATATTACGTTCTTGTAATATTTTAGACATGGTAGCGAACCGGCTGTGAGTTTAATATATTCAGACAAAAGTTCGACAGGAGCTACTATTTCTCTCGGTGTTGCGGATGAAGTAACTCGAGATAGTTTCCATCCAGGTATGTTATGTAATACTTTGAAGAATTCAGTAATTTTATGAATCGGTAAATTAAAATTGAGAAGTATGCATATAGCAAGAGAGCATAAATGAGAACAATATAAACATCATATGAACTTTATGAACAAAAATTATAAATTAAGTACGAAAAGATGATTTGAATCTGATCTGTGCAATAAGATTCTACTATATCAATTTTTAAACGATAAGATTAGAAAATACTTTTCCTCGTGATTCATTCTTAGTTTCATTGATATTCTAGGTCCGTCCAGCAGTCAGAATCCGAACGATCCGATAGAAGATGCAGGACCAAGTAGAGGCCATAATAAACAGCCAGCTCGTGATAATAATGAGGGTAAAGCTTGTTTCTTTCGTGTTTTATTGTGCTTTTAAATTATATCAGTTTCAAATATCTTAAATATAGGCAGCGGATAGTAACAATTTATTTGATTTGTGGTTTACAGATTCTGATGAAGATGTATACAATGATAGTGACGACGAGGATATGACAACTAATAGAAGGTACGTGTAGCAGGCTTTTGGTGATTAGTATTCGCTGTTTTACACTTAATTATAATTATGAACATGTGCTTTGATGAATTTTAGAACAGTGAACCCCATTGAAACCGAGATGGATGAGGCGATAGCAAATGCTCGTGGGTCGCAGGGTCATGAAATGTTCGACGAAAGTTGTCTAACGGAATTGAGAGTGAAGCAAAAGTATATGGGTCATCGCAATGCGAGGTTTGTGTTGTGTATCCACATTTGTTGAACTCTTATTTATTTACAAAAATACTTTTAATGCTGCTATATTAAATACATGAAATGAAATTGATTGTTCTGAAAATAATAAATATCTATAAGTGATTGTACGTAAATAAACTATAACAAAATTTTTTTTTGGTTTTTGGGCGAATTTGTCAAGTTAATAAATAGTTAACTTTTTCGCCCTAAGTTTTGATCAACATTTAAGGAGAAAAATAAAAAAGTATGATTTATACTAAAAATAACAAAGACTAAAAGATTTGTAATCAAGGTAAATAGTGATAAGATAAATTAATAAGAGTACTTCACGTGTGCGATTTATTGTGTCTAATTTATATTTTCACTTCCAGCGACCCAAATTGTGATAAACTGATAACATTGATCAAAGGTTTTATTGGTGTAAGCTAAATATTTCTGCATTTAGTTGATTTAGTACTTGGTACAACATTACAAGCTTTGTTTATCATAACTGATGTACAGTTATATAATAATAATATATAATAATGTAATTTACCGTTTGAAATTAGCTAGTCAGCAGATAGAACTTACAAATGTGCCAAAAAAAGCCTCCGAGCGGACAGAGCCAATTAAAATCAGCCCAACAAAAATTCTGATCGCTTGTCCTTCCCTGGTTTGACTTTAGTTTCTTTAGGACCATGATTAAAGAAGCTAACTTCTGGGGTGACGATTACGTAATGTCTGGTAGCGATTGTGGCCATGTATTTATATGGGAAAGAAGCACAGCTAATCTATGTATGCTTCTCGAGGCGGATCAGCACGTTGTTAATTGTCTACAGCCTCATCCTTATCTACCAATGTTAGCCACATCAGGAATTGACTATGACGTTAAATTATGGGCACCGATTAACGAGGAAGCAAGTTTCGATGATAAGTTTGCCGAAGATGTAAGTCATTGCATGCTTTGCATTTTTACTGAAACTCTTATTGAAATTTTTGCCAACGTAAAACTAATTAGAAAATTATATATCATGAATTATATTAAGATTTAAAGAGTTTTTGTGAAAACTCACTCAAACATTATATGCGAAAGAAATATGAGCATTGTTTTTCAGCTCAAAAAACGCAATGCAGTTATGCTAGAAGAGACCAAAGATACCATCACAGTGCCTGCAGTATTTATGATCAGGATGTTGGCCTGCCTTAACCAGATACGCAGAGGTAGCGAGACTTTATAATCTTTGAGATTTACACGTCGAGTGGTAGAAACCTATAGTTGATCATTCTTAGAATAATACATCCCACCTTGCTTAAGAGCTGTACCGTAGTCTTTACTACTTTGAGAAATTCGAGGTAATAATTATTTACGCAAGCTCTTGAGAAATATTCGTCTAAAAATTTCTCTACCCATAATCCAATCGCCAATCATATGAAACTCAAAATATTGATTTTCATGACCGCTATGTTTGAATTAACAGCATTGAGTTCGTTCCGAGTACGTATCGTATTTGATATGAGCTATATTTTTACTGTCATTAAAAATATATCTGCACGTTGAGTAATCTGAATCAGTACGTACACAGTTACGTAAATATCTTCAACTCAGGTTTAACAGCGAGAAAACTAATTCCGATTCAAGATATCTACCTCACACTCATTATTTGATGTTCTTCTATGGTAATTGAAAAAACATTTTGGTAACTGGCTCACATTGCATGTTATCCAAGTTTTAAAAATATACCGTTACACAATTTTCAAATAAGCAAATTCATTACTGGAATTAGCTTTACGCATAATTTATGCAATATCTAATTATTCAATTTCTTTACTTCACTTATTATTTGTTCAAAAAATTACAAGATTTCTCCAGATAAAAAGGCACGCACATTGAACTATTGAAATAAAACGCAGATAAAATAGTTTACTAGTTTATCATATTACCTTGTGGGATAGATGAGAGAGAAATAATCTATGAAGCAATATTCAGAGGCCCAATTAATACCAAGTGAAAACCATAAAGTCCTTGGATCTCGAATGGTGTTTCAGTCAATACAATATATTTAAAATTTTAATATTCAATTGCAAGGTACAACTTATTTTCATTGATACATTATTTTCCTTTTCTTTTTTGCTACAATTACCAAAGTGTGTTATCGTACATCACTGCCGAAGTAATACAAGAGTAGCATTGTTTAAACGGTAGAAATGTGAAATAATAAATATATTTAAATGATCAGAAATTGTAAATAATGTCTTCCAAGTTTGACTATCATCATTTATGGGGCTCAAATTTTGTGACTTATAGCGTATGCAATACTGTAATCAGTATATAGTAGTTATTGAGATATTACAAATACCAAATCAAACGGTATAAAATTTTCGAGAAAAATACCATTTCTAAATATTATTCGTTTTTTTTATTTTGCCAATTACAAATACATATATTGTATATTAAGTTTGTTCGTTGAAATATATTTTATTCAATCTATATCAACGTTTTACCTATCATCCCTGATATCGGTCCAATATTATTAATTTATTAAATCTTTAAAAAAAAATTCAATTTTTGACATCACTTATTACGTATTCTTATGTAACAACAATTCATCTTATTAACGACATACCATCTTAAGTTTGTTATTGTAAATTTAATCAGTACAACTAACACACACTTATTTTCAGTGCTAATAGGTAATTGTTGCTTTTGGCTTAACATTATATTGCACAACGTCATTTGCCACATTTGAAAATGTAATTTACGGATCCTGGGAAAGTAAGTGTGAATGTTATTTGGCTTCTAACTCTAATTGGCAATGATTAATCAATAATTTTTCAGCATAGAATTAACAAGATTTGGGTACAAAATTACAACAGTCTCACCTAAGTCGCAGGAAGTATAAAAATACATTTTCAATCTGTCTGTCTGAATGTTGCATGATTTCAATGCCTTTTCAGTAGACGCAGCACTACTTCCATCTATGTATTTATATTTTCTAAAGTTCATTATATCGTGGCTCGCTCATTCACAGTCGCATTTCAAACATGGTACAAATGCGGCTCTCCTTTCTTTTTCCTACAAGAATTTGTTTACGACTTAGGAATTAAAATTTTATTTTTATGTTGTTTTTTACTTATGTTGAAATGTAGGAATTCCAGATTACCTATCATTGCAGAATTCACATAGGAATTCTTCCATATATGTGTTACAATTATTTGGGCCCCTTTTTTTAATCTGTTAAACAAGTTTTCAGAGAGTGCTTACGATTCGTTGATTTTCATCTGCAGATCAGTATTTTGTACTATGCTCTTAATAGTTAATGTTGGTTTTTTGAGAATCTATATAATTATTTACCACTGTATCTGAAATTGCTAGCAGCAGTTTAAAACAAAATTTAGAGGAAATATTCTTCAACATTTTTCCCAAGTTTGTCAACAAACTTATTACTATTTTATACCATCACATTGTCACGAGACTTTTTGATGATTTTTTGTAGTTTTGGGAATAGAGCTAGTCCTTGCAGAGGTTTTTAGAGTATAATTCAGTTTCTTTTTCAGCCCTGTTAAATTAGAACTAGACTAACAACTCTCATATCAGGGGGTGGGCTTTTACATAATTCCATTTTAAACCCAGTTTATAAGTCCACCAATTATCACTTGATTATTGTTATAATAAAACTGTCTAATTGCTTATAGGGCGAGGACGAAACAGGAGGAGAAGCGGAGATGAAACTGATGAACTCAGAGGTGGATAGAAAATTTAGTAAGACGTTAATGGTTAAAACTTATAATTCAGCTAATAATGCAAACAACGATTGGTACAACAGCAACAGAAACTCGTAGATGGATTTAGCAATGGCAATAAAATTTTATTAACAAATGCTATGGGTATTACATTAAGCATTAAGTGAAAAAATTATACATTATTGATATTTGGTCGTATTTTATGAAACTAAACGAATTGACTTTGTAACTCATTTCTTGATACATTTCATTAGTTTGCACAATGGTATCTGTTCTGCTTATGAATCTGGTTTGCTACCGTAATTGAATGTTTAGACTTTCGACGATTAATTGATTATTACGTGACATAAGAATCACGTTTGAAACGTATACCCTATGATATTGTAATATTCCAATGAATTATAATGATCTATCACCGAGTAGTGAAAATTTCAAGGGTTTAAAGGAAAAATTTATTTAAAATAGGAAGAAAAGTTTATATAATAATTTTTAGTAGTATACTCTACTAAACTATAAAAAGTGTTTAAAAATTGGCAGAGAAAAATATCAAAACAAAATAACAATTGTAAGCAATTTGATGCTTTAATATAACTATAAGAACAATAATAACGATTATACTAAGGAATTAACAGCAATTAAAAACCGAGCTTAAACAAGTATGGTGCGTGGATCGAGGATAAAATTTGAAAATATATCTATTATAAATAAAATATTCTATTTTTATGTTGTGAGAAATATTTTTAATTATCTAAATAGAGACACGAACCTTGCATTTTCTTCTCAGTTAATATAATTGTTAGCGTAATTTATCGGACTGTTAATTTTAAATTGTTATGAGAAATATTTTTTTAACTCTAGTGCAATACGACGATAATTGTACGCGGAAACTGAGATTGCTAGGAGCAATAATGACTTGCTTTGAGTAAGATATCGTAATTTTCAAATGTATCTAATACGAAGTAATCATTATCAGGATTTAAAAATATAAGTAATTTATAGTGAATTCATTTACATAATAGTATTGTATTGTAGAAAATTTTTAAGTTAATAAATACTTGTACACATATTACATACGCCAATGAGCAAAGATGTGTTTTAATAATATGTATCTACATAGATATACATACATCATTCTTGATTTCTAGCATCTACCTGCAATGGTTGAGAAATTCGATAGATGCAGCATAGTAATTCGATAGATGTAGAAGTAATGTAGTGACGTTACTATACAAGGTCATTTAATTTGATCAGATCATATTTTTAGGATGGATTCGTTATCAAAATCTAGGTCTGAATAATTCTTACCAAAAATCCAACTGACTGATAGATTTGGAAGTGCGGAAGGTCTACATTGACTGATTACCTAATACAGAGTTTACAATATGTGAATAAGGGATTGTTGGCTAATTTGTTGAATGACTGATGAACGATTTCCAGAATGAAACAGGCAACATGTAATCTGCAATCCAAGTCTGGAAAGATTCACTTTCGCCTTATTTAAAATCTGAAATAAAGAGGTCGCAACGAGAGGAAAGTGGAAAATAACAAAGCAATTGCTTGTTGGTATGTCTGTATACGATATTACTCATGAAAGTTATTCACTCTGTAATAGCTGCTTAAGAATAGATATGTTTTCATGGCTCTAATATGTTTACGGCATCTCTTCATTTCTATTCTTCAGTCTCTTTCTTTACTTTGTTACTAATGGGTTACCAAGCTTCAAATATTTTGATTGAGATGCTAATTAGGTCACAGTCGTATTTCGTTTACACAACCTCTCTCTCATACAAACACTTTAAGACCACGAGGGTCACTGACTTCATGACAGGTGCGTCTACCCAAGGCTAGTGTTCTTTCTTATCCGTCCTGCCAAGAAAACAGGTTGTCAAACGGTATCGCCATTTTTCAGGTCGAATTGTCGTACTGCTTTTGCCGCAAACCCGCAAATATAGCCACGCGTTTCTTGTATGCAATCTTGAGATAGGAGTCGCAAGAATGACACGCAAGTTGCATACACCCAAGCGCACTTATCATTGCTTCAAAAGTAGTTCATCAATTCAACCACGAGGATCTCTATATTTATGCGAGTTTCAGCGCTCGCTGGCGACTCGGAATGCCCAACATTTGAAAGACGCGGTACATTCAAATCTCGAATTGTTCCTATTTTGATAAGTAGCAAATGGAGTAATGAATAAAGGACAAATTAACGTAGAATGATCAATATGTTCAAGTTTTTATTAAGTTAAGATAGTGAGAAAATATTTATACACAACGTTGACTGAAGATATTTTCAGTCAACGTACACAAAAAGAAACACTTTAAATTTTTATAAAACTAATGTACTGAAATATACATAAGTATAATACATTTGCACGTCGAATTACAGTACAAATAACGAAATTATGAAAAATATGATGGTAAACTATTTTCTTTCAACTTTGCTGGAATTTCTTGAAATAAATTAGGTATATCGATATTTTTTAATCTGCAATGGACACTAATGAGTTGATCACAATATAAATAATGAAATGCGGGTGCTCTTGGCTTAGTATTAAATAAGCCTAATAATGAAAAACCTACACTCACATCATATTCTAAATTACGACACCTCAATTACTATATTAAAGTACTTGATACACATACTATTATGTACAATTCTTAAAATTAATTTCAACAATAAGTAATACATCGATGCAATATTTTTTTCACTATTGACAGTAGCATTTTTTACCTTTAATTATAACGCGTATTTTATTATTTGTTTGAATTTCAATGATGGCTGGCTCTTCTCCAGTTGCCTTTGTGATGTTCACGACAATATCATTGTTGTTGTGCGCACACCCCTCTGTCAATGTCAAGGTTTCGTTTCAATATTGTATTTACATTGTCAAAAACTAGAAACGTTTTGATTCAAAGCACATACCTTGTGAAATGGGTTGTGAAAATTCCAATATTTCTTTTTCAGTTATGTCTTTCGTATCTTGTAGACGAATGGTTGGAATAGCCTCTGGCGTCAATAGCGGTCTTGGATATTTTTTACGTATACATTTCGCATCGAAATGATCTGAGCATATCCGGAAGTGTGAAGGAGATCCCTCAATTTCGGCGAATTCTTGCCATTTTCGGCGCCTACAAATACGTCATATAAAAATAAATGAATAAATGATACATAATAATTTTTTTTTCTTCCAGAACTGAAAGGAAAGTTTAACTTTTTTTATTGTAAGCATATTTATTGTAATCGTATAAACTATGCTCACAATATAATTGATATACTTCGTTAACTTCAATTTCTGATACCGACCTTCATAACCTAAAACTGAGAGATATATTGTTCAATGATTTCAAAAATTTTTTACTAACAGTTCCGGATTTTGAGGTGTCCGAAAGAAATGGTGTTCTTTATCTTTCTTTGCACTTCGTTTACAACCTCTCACGTTACACCGAACCATAATTTTTCTGTTTGTTGATAATAAAATGATGTATGTACTTTTATATCGCTCACACGTGTCTTTTCCATATTTGAGCAATGCTAGTCTGGTCGCATATTGACAGTTCGTTGATTTTGCGTAAGATGGCGATACCATTTCGACACTAAATCCCACTAGCTGCCTCATAAAGCACATTATGCAACGCGGGAAAATAAGAAATATAAGAAAACCCTTCAATCTGTTAAAATTAATAGAGAAAATTAATTTCTAGAGCGATCTAGATTCTAATTCGGGAAAGAAATGTATGGGGATATGTCTTGGATGGCCCGAATTGTCACCCTCGAAATTTACCTTGACTAATCGAGACTCAAAAAGTTCAAATTACAGTGAAAAAATAATTTTTGCGGTTGGGAACGTGCGCGATTCAAGAAAAATCAATTTCTGAAGCGATCCAGATACCTATCCGGGGAAGAGGTGTATAGGTATATACAGGGATTTTGCTGGGATGGCACGAAATGACACCCTCGAAATTTTTCCAGACCTGAAATTTTTAAATTTCAAAATTGGGCTTGTTCTTTTCATAGTGTCAACACCAGTCAACGCAATAACACGACCTCGTGACGTCAACAAGTTCACATGAGAGCTCTATGACGACTTTGACAGACATCTCATTAAAAATATTCCGAACGCGGAAAAGTTGTCGCGTAGATATTAAATAAGTAGTATGTTAATTTTTGAAATTGAGCTATTTTTGTCTGGCAATCGAACCATTGACGTGACTGCCAGACAAAAATCAAGAGAAAAATCTGTCCGACACAATGTAGTTATTATTATAGGAACTTGTATAGCAGTAAGCAAATGAAGATATACTCGATAATTTGCGATGCGCATATGTATATTTACTTTACATACAAAAACGTTGACAATGAGAAATATTGTATCAATGTTGCAGCAATAAATTTCCAGATATACCTATAATTAATTACTTCGTTATTTTTCACTCCCTCCCTTCCTGCCACTGTTTATTTCAGGAATTGAATAAGGTAAGTGAATTTCGATGATCGTAAGAAGACACGGCTCATTTTTTCGACTTATAAGAATTTTGAATCGAAAAAATTAGGTGCGCCTAATGATATGCAATCTTGAGTGGTATATTACATGGATGACGTGCGGGTTGCATATAATAAGGCACCCAATTAATCCCACCAAAAATTTTAGCACACCTCCTCGGGTCAGATGTTCTCCTGATACCAAAAGCAATTTTTCGACTTAAAATTTCAAAAACTCTAAATCTTGTAAGCGAATGAGACATGCACAGAGACACGTCAATACGTATGCACGCTTGCTTAGATATACGCTCTCGATTTTTCCCGCCAAAAATTTCAGCACGCCTTCTCGAGTCAGATGTTCTCCTGATACCAAAAGCAATTTTTCGACGTAAAATTTCAAAAATTCCAAATTTCGTGAGCGAATAAGACATGCACGGAGACACATTCATGTATACGAATGCATGCTTACTTTAATATACGCTCTCGATTTTTTGTGCGGTCGAATGAGACGAGGCATCGGAAAGTGCCGTCGAATGAGATAAGGCAACGGAAAGTTCGGTCGAATGGAAATGGGAAAATTTGGAAAGTACGGTCGAATGGGGAGAATTTAGAAAAAGGCAA
Organism: Macrophya annulata; assembly: GCA_963924015.1. Lineage (NCBI taxonomy): Eukaryota > Metazoa > Arthropoda > Insecta > Hymenoptera > Tenthredinidae > Macrophya > Macrophya annulata. Next base: position 9,106,406 of record OZ001260.1, read on the forward strand.
CTTGTAAATATTTCTGAAAAATAAATAATCGAGTATCTTTATTTGCTTCTTGAGATACGAGTCATCTTTTTATATGAATCACATTTGTATTACATACTACAATAATATACTACCTAATGCAACTATTTTAAAACTGTTTATGATATACCGTATGTACAGCTGGGCAAAAAAAGTACGCATAGGGTCAAAATTTAGGCTCAACCGTTTCAGTGTTTATACGCTGTTGAGCAGAGAGCCTGATCAAGATCTACAAATTAATTATCCAAAATTATATAAGACGAATGCCATTAAAACACCACAAAATAATATTTTTCTCAATTTGTACTTTTTTTAAGTTAGTATTATGTGGCCAGACTGCGTACTGATACCATTGAGACTCAATGCTGATACTATGCATCTCTGCAAAATACAGCATTATATTGTATTGTTACTATGTATAATTGTACGCAGATCAACGAACCCACGACACGATTCAATCTGATGCAAGTCTTATTATGTTTCGCAAAAATTATACACAAAAAAAGGGAAGGTTGACTTGACGAACTACTTTTGTTTCGAATATGCAACGACAAATTCGAACTGACAGCAATATTTATTTTTGATTTTTTCCTAGGGCTTAACTCCGTGAGGAATGTACTCACAGGCGACAGTAATATTGTGCGGGTTGCATGGATGACGCGCATTGAGATTTGCGACAAAAATAGTTCGTAAATTGAGCCGCGAGATGGCAATACCATTTCAAACCCCCTTGGCGAGGAAGAGTACTAACCTTGACTTTGAGTAAAATCTCAAGAAGTTGTACATTGTTCTTTGTACATACATATTATTGTATGCAATTATACATGAATGGTACATACAATTAGCCATCATATACGATGAACAAGTATTATGATGACACGATAATCACGAGAGCAGAGTGGCGCAGTGGAAGCGTGCTGGGCCCATAACCCAGAGGTCCGTGGATCGAAACCACGCTCTGCTAGGAAATTTTTTTTATTCATTCTTTTCAATCAATCATTACATCAAAAGATATTCATATTAATAGTGATGTCTTAGATCTAGTGTTCTACCTTCATAATCAGAAATATTTATTACATAAATATTATACAAAAATAAAATTCAATTTGTCTTTTGTGATTCTATTGTAGCGCATTATAAAAAAAAAAAAATTAATACTCGTCGCAATTTCATTTTTACCCAAAATGATTCGACCTAATGAAAATCCTATGTATTATATTAAATTGCAGCCTATGGTACAGCAATTATTGTAACAGGAAGGAGTTATAAGTTAGGAAAGAACTCTACTGAGTTATTAAAAGGATATGATTTTTTTTTCAATTTAATCATTTTACTGAAACTTTTTGGTATGTACAAATGCCAGTATTGGTTACATCATACGAAACTGAGTGAAAATAACTTACGATATTTTGCAAGCATTTCATACATTGGAAAATAAAATTTCCCTTTCAAATGTGTTGCAATCCCTAAAAGTTGTATTGCCAACGTTAAAAAAAAAAAAAAAATCATAGAAAATAAAAATAACAAATAAATATAATACATTAATAATATTCTAATGCTTCTTTGATCGTTCAAATCGGACCTGTAGTCCATTATTGTTAGTTATTAGACGATTTGCCATCAAGTTACATCAATTAACTCAAACATTCGTTTACTAGGGCGAAGCTTGTATTTATCTAACAGCAATTACAAAAAATCTTAGTTTATGATTTTGTCCGATACTGCTATGCTCACATCTGCAAGTAACATTAAAAAAAAAAACAATGACTTGATAGCCAACAACAGATCCAAGCTTTCACACTTAATATAATACGTACCATTTACTCACAATAAGATAACATATTACTCTAAAGCTTATTTCTTAGAAATCAAGTCCGAATATATATGCAGTATAAAACTTAAACAAATCAAATAAATTACTGTTGTTACCAAATAATAGACGTTATTCAAAACAAATATACTGTGCTTTCACTTTATCGATTCAAATTCCGAATTAGTAATTAAAACAAAAAAAAATACATTTATGTGTAATACAAGTCATTATCACATATCAACTGAAAACTTAACAGTAATTCACATGAATATTTATGAATACGTGAATAATCTGTTATTTCATTACACAACCAATGAAAAATTTTCTGTTATTTTCGGATTTTTTTTTTCTTGGTTGTATAACCAGTAACAGAAACTGTATGATTCTTAAATATTTAATGTGTAAAAAAAAAAAAAAAAAACACCAAATATTGATATTCATCACATAAAAGTAATTTCACCACAAAGGGAAAGAAAACTTTTTTTTTCAGAGACAAATAGGCACATTGGAAAACTAGAAATTAAATTGAACATGAGTGTGTCTTTATTGGAAGAATCTAGACAAATCTCATTTAATACTAAAAAATAATTTATTTAAACTTTATATTTTCTTTAAATGTTAAAGAAATTTAGTGGTGAAATCTTATAATATATTTAGTATCATGATCAACACGCTGCATCGGATGTTAGTTAAAAATTCTTTAGGAAATTACCTAATAATTGTGAGTTTCTCATACTATCTCAATCTAATTAACACAATACTTTACACATTTTTGCAGTGTTCATTTCTCACAGATTTTTCGACTATAATATGCAGTTCCAACTGTTCTTTAGTTGGAAAAGACACACCGCAAGTGTTACACTTCTTACGTGGATAATTTTCGTTACCATGACAGTCAGTAATGTGGCTTTCTAAATTTCTAAAGTCATATACCACCTTATCACACATTTCACATTTCAAATTACTACTGTGTTTGAGTACATGCTTCTGAAATGACCTAATTTTCATGCTTTTCTGACAAATATGGCATGTCAGTTTTTTATTACTAAAATCATTGTGAACAGTTCTAACATGATTGACTTGATTCTTTCTTGAACGATAAGTCTTCTTACAAATGTGACACGGGATCCCAACTCCTCGATGATACGCTTCGTGTTTTTGTTTAGTCTTAACGCTTTGAAACTTCTGATTACAAATAGGACACGCCGATATATCATTGTGCTTTTCATGCGAGTGTAAACTCCGTGCTATTTCATCAGGAAACTTCTTCAAGCAATGATAGCACTGAAAAGGTAAATTTGGATCCAAGTGTTTGGACTTCATGTGACTGTCTAACCAGGTAATATTATTGAAAGCAATATTACAATTTGGGCAAGGATAATTTTCGTTGAAAGTTTCTATGTACGGTGCTCCACGAGTAATTACACATAAGTGCTCGCTTAATCCGGCTATACTCATATACTTTTCATAACAATACGGACATGTGATATTCTTTGGATGAACAACCGCAATGTGATCATCAAATGTTTTCATATCGGTAAATTTTATACCGCATCCACAAGATCTTTTCATTAATTTTTTGTGTATTTCGGTGTGCTTTGACAATCTTTCCATACTGCCAAGGAATATTTTACATATCTGACACTTGTATGACGTCGCTTCTTTAGGCATAATACCTTGTTGAATGAGAAACTTCTTGCACAAAACTCTCAACAACGGGACCTGCTGTTTAATCACAGAAGAAATGCTGCTGTTATTATTCTCAGCTACTGTGTTGCAAGTTTCATTGGATACAATATCATTATCATTTTCATCTTCAATATCAATATCCACATCTTCGTCTACTAATTTTAATTTCAAAATTCTATGATTTTCGCTGTATTTTGATTTTTCTGGTACGAGGTTTTCCGGTTGATCGTCAAACTCGCTGCTGTCCGAATTGTCTGATGATGAATCTGAAGTCTCTTCGCATATTTCAGTCTCTTCCATCTTGTGAACATTCTTGATAGGCTCATCATCGCTGCCGTCTTTACTTACTATTTCATAAGAGTTATTCTTTTTCTTAATCGTTATGCTGATCCCTAAATCTCTGTCGCTGCCAGTTCGTGTATCGGAAGATTTACAGATGTCCATACAATTGACAAATTTACAACCCATCTTATGATTGGAAAGAATCGATGTTGTGCGGAAAGTTCTGCCGCACACACATTTTATTGGCAAACTCGTTTGTTCTTTTTTATCTGATGATAAGAAATTTTCGTTTTCTAATGCATCTAAACTACTATGTTCTTTGGTAAAACTGGATCTAGTCCGAGGTATTTTATGACCAATATTACTATTATCCTTATCTTTATCTTTATCTTGTGTGAATTTAACAAAAATATCTAGATTCGTTTTAGATGTTGACGCAGGGTCAACAGACTCATTACCGTTTTTCTTAGTTTCCAAAGATTGTTTATCTTCGTTATGATTCTTGTGCCTATCTCTGTGTTTACACAGCGTCTTATAATTGGCATATTCTTTGCCACAAATCTCGCATTTCAATAGCTGTTCAATTCTTGTATCTGACTTTTCTTCCCGAGAACTAGAGCTACGAAACTTTTTGCAAAGTCCGTTATTAGGCACGTTTAGTTTCCGTTTAGATACATTTGTCGTATTCTGAACAGGAAAATTAACATCTGGGGATGTTATTTGTTTTATTTGCTCAGCAGTCTGCTCTACATCTTCTGGCAAACCATAATCAACAGACTCAAGTACTATCAGAGATTGTTCTTGATCAAAATTTGAATTCTGATCAGTTACTTTGCTCAGTAGTCCGATACACCTAATTTTATGATAATCTATCATGTGTTTTTTGATATTCTTAAAATATTTACTACATAATTTACATCTAATACTATCAGTATGCTGTGAAGAATTCTTAACAATAGTTTGTAGATCAATATTTTCATCTGGTACTAATTTCTTATTCAATTGTAGATTATTATTACTCTCAGTTGAATGACGCCTATTTTTTAAATCAATGTTACTTTTATTGTGAACCTTTTCCTTCTTAGCTGTCAATTTCTTTGGGATTAAAATTCCATGTACTTGTTCTTGGTGATCGGTAAATCTTTTATAATCGCAATACTCCTGACTACAAATTTCACAATGATATAAATTAACGCGACTTTTTTCAGCCAATTGAAATTGTGGCAATGATTCATTACCATTGTTAAACATTGGGTGATACTTTATGTATGGTCTTGGCAAATTTGGTTCACCTATTAAATTTAGAGGCAATGATTTATCGGGTATGTAAGTCATCGGTGGTTGTTTCCTTAAAGTTTTTTCGGACGTTATTGGTTCCCTTTTTATCCAATCTTGAATATCTTCAAGGTGTTTATCTTGCATGCTTCTTATCAGCTGAAGCGTTTTCCATATCTTGTCGCACCTCTCTAGTTTGACGACAGGAGCTTTTAATCGGTAAGGATTCTGCCCGTTTGAATACGATTCCATTTTTCTTTCCTAAAGGGGAATTAACATCATTTTTAGAAATCCATCAAGATGGTATGGACTCTGTGATTAAAGAGATAGAAAATTAATAAGAAAAATAATAATTCTTTAAAAAACATTGAGCATAGTTCATTAAAGCAAGGTAAAACTAAAAACTAAAACATCGATTAAACTTAACAGAAATGTTGACCTTCACCTTAACTTATAATGCTCATATAAATTCAAAGTCAGCATTAAGTACGAAATAAAAGTACTACGAACAAAAGAACAGTCGTCACATTTACTAATTTTTTATTTCATAAATAATCAATATTCATTTGATGTAAATACTTCAGGTCCAGTGTCGGCCCCTGGTTTTCTGATGGTTTGTTGTGATGTAACATATGATTTACGTTTGGAGGGGAATCTGACTGATCGAGAATAATATAGCGTTTTGACGCCATTGATACGATAGTTGGTTCATTGGCAGTTCAATAAGACGCGACTTGGGCCTTTGTTTCACAATATTTATCTTTTAGACCGATTTTTACTTCACAGTTAATTCCTTTGAAAACATTAAACTGACACTTTCTAACCTAGTATTAGTTGCCTTTGTCTTTGAACACTACTGAATACCGCGGAGGCGAGTGAAATTTTTTTTATAATGCCGCCAGAGTGCGCGCGTCATTATATCAGCAACAGAAACTAGACAGAAAGGGAAAAAGGCCCGTGATTGTATGTATATACCGAGTGTTTTCGGTGAGACCGCACAACCCCCTCCTACGGGCAAACCAACACAGACATACACTGCGTGTGCGAGACTCGCTCGGCCTATCGTCTCCCGAACTGAGTCTCATGCACGCGGTGCATGCCTGTGTTGGTTTGCCCGTGGTATATACATATAATGTATGTATGCACGCATGTAGGTCCGAATACAAGAGAGATATGTTCCCCGGGTTCTGGAATTAAGAGGACTCAAGTCCGCGGACAAGTGCCGGACCCAGAATCCGGAATGTACATTGATGAAAAAAGTACTAACACTCGATTTCCTGATAATTTATCGACAATTTGGTAATTCAACGAATGGGAGAATGAATCTTAGCAAATCCGCAGTGTATCTTTCAGAGTACCGTATACGAACCTTTGCTCGAAAGAATTAGATATTATAGATATTGAGTATTTATGAAGCAGACCATATAAGCAACTTCCATCACATCATTTCTGTTCCATCACCACTAATCCAGGATAATCAGCGGTCGAAAATATTATATCTTTGTTATCATAAACGAAAAAATAATCCGGCATATCGCCACATTTCCCTATACTATGTATAACACCAAAACACCAAATCGAATGTTACGAATTGCTCATGAACTGTACCGTCAGATTTCCACTCTATGAATGTAGGTGTTGTTTCTAATGTTTCAAAAGGTCGGGGCTTCCCTGTACTCGTTCCTTGTAGCTCGAGGGGTAATATGATGATTTGCCAGTACGCAGCGAAAAACCCATTACCGAATGACTTCTTTTGAGTCTTAAATATAAAAGTGCACACGGAAAAAGGGGACAAGAAAGCACAGAACTGACGTCCTTCGACGCTGTCCTACTGTACGGCGTGTGGAATCAGCATCGACATCTTGTTTTCACTACCAACCAGTGACCAGACGGCTGCTAGCTTGAGATCCGAATGACGTGGCTGAGTTCCCGGCCAATGGACGAGTCCATTCTCAGTAGGATATAACATCGAACGGGACATCAATGTTCAAGATTTTGTCTTACACACTGACCTCTCAACATTACCATCCAAATATCAATCAGCTTATTGATTCCCTGGACGTCGATTTATTTAAGAAAGCAAAAAAAAACCTGACTTCTAATGTTTCTAATCTCAGCTCCGACTAACAGCTGGGTTCCGGAATGTGCTACAGCAGTTTTTCATCCGTGATTATGGTATAACATTCGGAAAACGTTTTATATACGAATATCACGATTGAATTGAAATGATTAATCCACATAGTTGAATGAGATTGACGCGTAGATAGTAATCCTACATATGTTATACGTCTCAGGGACGCCAAAATCAATACCCATAGTGTAACTAGCAAAATTTGTCTGATGTACATCGCGCGGACTGTTGCCTCATCAATACCGTAGAACCAAACGATATCAATTTCATGCAGGAATATTACCCACTTAGTCGAATCCCTCGTAACGCATAAATTTGAAAAACAACTATAACAGACTACGTCACTCAAAACGGTGAAAAACATCCGGTAGAACACGAAATTAATATTTCAATAAATCTAAACACTCACTCGTCAATTACTGTATGGTTCTCTTTGGATGTCGTCACGCGCAGTCGTCTTCGAGTAGCTTGATCCTTACAAGGTACATATTCGTGGACTGACATTGGCAAATAGTCTGATGCATGTTTATCCTTAAATTATATCCCATTTTGACAACTAGTCCCAGGAAAGACTGATCGGAAAATGGAATAGCAGGAAAAACCCCGGCGACCAGGGAAATAGATCACTATTCACAATCAGTGATATACATACACACGCAATTGGTAAATGCCACTCGATGTGCTATCCACCCGTTATTATACCAAACACTCGAAACCATTCAAGATTTATTATCAATAAGTTCCAACGTATGTAAGTCAATCTACTCCTATATCGTTGCTGCCATATGAACATATAGGATTATAGGAAACAGCAAGACTATCACTTCAGATTAAAGACGAGTGTGAAAAGAAATAGCGAAAAATCTGTTACTACTTCGCTAGCATGTGACCCTCCAGTAAGGTCACCGACGCCTTTCATCGCTAACACGATTATCGGTTGTCATTCTGGGTTTAATATATCACTGCTAGAGCCTATATAGTTACAGCTCTGTTTGAGTGCTTAATTTAGATTTGAACGCAACACCTTCTCCAAGCCCTCTGCAGTAAGTCGCGGAAGGTTTCATTGAGTTACTTTGAAAGCAATGTGTACACGGGGTTTCGCGAGTGTATTATGATATTAAATTCTTGCGAGGAATATTCCATCTTGAACTAGGCCATTCACCAGAATATAGATCCATGGCTTTGACATATGTCATTAAGTATTCTACCCTAAATAAAAGTTTAACATGATGAAAATTGAAATTTCCTCCTACATAATTCGCAAATAATTGAAGCAAAGTAGATTGTGCTGCCTTACCTTCTTCATTGGTATCAGATACAGAAAATTCAGTGCACTGCAGTGAACGATTCTCTTCATAGGTAGTGCTTCCGCGTATCATTACACATACTCTTCACATTTCTAGCTGCTAACAGAGTTATTCTTTGCAGACCAGAGTCCGGTTTTCTTTCCATCTTCATTATATGCGACCAGCAACAATATCTATTATTTTCGTAATCCCATGTCTTGGATTTGGTGACGAATATGTCGCTATTATTAAATATATATACTCGAGGAGATGTTCCTAATGATCATCCGTTAAAACAGACATATTTGATGGTGATTATTGGATCTGAAGTGTCAGGAGTGATGCTCTAAATGTTGGTCAAATGTTAAAGACTTTATACTAAGGACTTGCAATACCCAAATCTCAAACTATAACAAATGCACATAGAGTGGACCAACGGCTGCTTCCTGCTTTCCGATTCGCATCCGCCACGAAACCAACTGTTTAAAACCTTGAGATCAAACCATGACGTGATGTGTCATTCCATGCATATTTCAACAATCACATTAGCTCTAGGCGGCGTATCGTGTGTACCACCTATACGATCGTGCTAACCTACCTATAGCCTTATTCAGTTCGAATATCGTCTCCCACTATCAACCACTTCCGCGTAAACATCATTACTATGATCAGCACAGAACTCGCTTCGAACTTGACTAATAAAAGGAGTACTTTATATTCATCATCCAGTTCGTAAAGAAATAAAAAAAGTACGCAGACTTAATGGTATTTTCCGCTGCACCAGACTCTCTTCTTTAAGATGATATGAAGGAGTGAGAGAGAAAAAGAAATTTAATATACCAATGAAGTCTGGTGTATTTGAGTTAATTTATTAAAGATTATTGTTGTTGAATTGAATTTATATTGTCAGGAATTATTAATTTCTATAATCAAACAATAGTGGTTATCAACAAGTGCAACCATATCATCGGACTTCACATCCATCTACAATGAAATTTAAATCCATCATGCCAACGCCACAATCTGGTCTAGAGTCCCGTTACTGCTCCATTATCAAGGCAATATATCTGTATTTAAACACATGCAGAGCTCAGACTATCGACCGTATCATGGCCGCAGGCTATAACAGACCTTTTTATGTAACTACTGCAGTGCCGAGTCGGTATAAAGAACGCCCATACTTATCGGAAGCCTACTTTAGCTGCAGCTACTCAACAAATTTGTAATAACAATTAAAATTCTGTTCAGAAACTATGCCGCATTAATTTATTATTATGTATACAATTTTGCGTTCCAATTCTTCAAATAACCAGCCCAATAATTTTGTTCAAACGCAAATATACGGACTGAAAATAAAGATCTATCTTTCCGCCTTGTAATTGACTACCAGCAACTCATGACACCGCTGTGTGTTGCATGGTATAGAGGCACGTTCAGTTATTCATCAGTTCTATCGGTAATGGGTTTTCCCACTTCTATCGCTCTACTGGGTTCTTAATGAATTCTATTTCTATTTCTATCTCTATCTATCTATCTCTCTCTTAATTTCTCACTACATTTTCTGTACTGACAGTGAATACCAAATCGCACCCTCTACCGTATATTGACTTAGCTTATTGTCATTCGGTAGATAGTGGGAGAGCACTATGTGAGGTCACACATACACATCACGTGTTATTATTCATCGTTGTAAGTCTCATGTGGGACAACTAGTAGTACTGGAATATTTTACTAATGTATACATATATTATAAACATACCATCATCGGGATCATTAGGACAAAAAATTCAAATTTGACATCACAAAGATGGGCTTTTATTATTTAATATTATAATAATGTTTACATGTGGTTGTCTTCATGTTAAGGTGTCGTCAAGGCTTTTACTGGAATAAAAGAGAAAAAAAAAAATGTTGTCCAAATGAGTAAACTATTCCTTTGTACCATTCAAATGATGAATATTTAATTCTAATCGTAAGTTTTTGGTATAATTGGATACATAAATGAACAAATGGAACAAGAAATGATTAAGGGTTCTTTTGCTCTGGCTAAAAAAAAATCCTCTGCAATTCACAACAAATCGACAGCTAAACGATTTAGTTTTTATTTTCGTATCAATAAACTGAAGCCAGGCGCTCAGAATTATGGTAAAATAAGAGAAACAATTCTGATTTCAAAATATGTATCATCGAAAATAGCAAATGATTTAATTTTGAATGAGGCCAATAGTCCATTGAACTAAAAAATATTCGCATGAATTACTGACAACAATTGTATACAATAGTGAATTGTCGAGTAATTTTTTATTGCTGATAACAGCCAGTCATTATATGTATATCTATATTGATAATCTTTTAGAAGTTTTGAAATGAACCATATCAGAAATTTGATTAAAGTATGTAATTTGGAAAAGAAAAGAGACGACATATAAATTAAGCTACTGGAAATAATTCCAACATGCAATAGAGGAAATTGAACTGAAGTGAATTACATAGAAATTGTAAGAGATTTATGTCTATAATCATTTCTTTTTTTTTTTATATAAAAACGGCCTTAGACATTACTGATGCTTGCAATAGCTGCATGAATAGATCTATTACAATTTAAATGTAAAGCAATGGTAATCAACAAATAAGAATGATAATATTTTAGCGAATATCTCATAGCCAATTTTTACAGTAGGACACATAACACTGAGTCACAGATGAACCCTTACACCTGCACCATACAGCATTAAATAAAAATGTACAAAAGGTCTATACCATACATGAAACCAATTCTACATAAAATGAGAGAAATATTTATATTTATCTTTTGCACAATGAGAGTGTAGTTTGACATGCATGATTGAACATGAATATAAACAAAGCGAAGAATATGAACATAAGATAACTGATTGATTGTAATAATATTCCTAGTAAAAAAACCTTAAACCATAAATTGCATATAGATAAATTTCCCATAGCCAAGCACACATAGAAATATGTCTTAGAATAAATAACGAAAAGATAGCGAATGAATAAAGCTTGTAGAATTAAAAATTACCAGTAGCTTGTTAAACTCGTTCAAAACTAATCAAAAGATTTATATGAAATAGTTAACTTTTGGAGAATTGAAATATACTTTGTGAACGATGTAGTCTAAAGTTTTAACAAGCTATAGGATCTTTAATTAACATGAAATAGTATGAGTCCCATTGATAGCAGCGTCGTGAAGACATGCGGACCACGAATAAACATCATAAATATGAGACATCTTCTTCCTCTTTTTATCTCTTTATCGAGAGATAGAGTAATGCAAATGGTGTGCATTTGTCTACTTCTTTGCCTAGAATGTGAACAGAAAAGCGTATACCACCGGTGCATGCAAAATAATAGTGAACACAATAATAAGAGTGAAATCAAATTATTTATAATCTGTAGTCTCACAATTTTTCATGGTGCGTGATTAAAAGTTTATTCAAAATATGATGACTAATTATTTAAAACAATTGCAGAAATTGCATTGAAAATTGCATTTTCAAGGTCTTTGAAGTCTCTGACCTGCATGATAATCATAAAACAAAGATTGAATATTTTAAATGTCCTTGCGAGCTGACTTGAAATATTGAAATATAAATGAAGCTTGAATTAAATATGAAAACAAGATTGGTATCGATGACATTCCACTGAGAATGAACTGATAAAGTAAAATCGTAGCTTGTGGCTAAAATAAACTGTACAAACCACCACCAAATAAATTTTTTTCTTTACCAATACATGCGTAATTTAAAACTTTTCCAAAGCACCTGCACCATATAATAATTTTTACCCCATGCCAATAAGTAACATAATTATATTGATCGCTATTTAGTATAAAGTACAATAAATGAATACATGTAATGCAGTCTATCAAAGAAATAAAATAAACAATTCAAAACCCTGGCGATAACTCAAAATTTCTTTTCTCAATTTTTGTCAATTTCAATTGTACGAAAATCACCAAGTTATGGTTGACAAACTTTTATAAACATCAATTCTAAATTGCATTTATTTAAATTACGAACTTTTGGTACCTAAAGAGCCATAGCCAGGTTTCATTCTAGTATTACTATCTAAATCAGATAATTATGATTAAATTTTGAACATAGTACAGTTACGAATGAATAAACCAGCTATATTACCTTCTTGGCAGCAGCTCCGACCTTGCTCTTCTTAGTACCTCGTACCTTCTTCATTCTGTTCTTGCGTTCCTTGCGCTGTTTTCTGGTCTGTTTTTGCTTTTCGTAAAGTCCATGCCTAGCCAATCTGTGTTTAGGTTCAAACTTTTTGGCAAAATCAAGAGTGTCATAGACAAGAGCAAAACCCGTCGATTTACCACCTCCAAAGTTAGTTTGGAAACCAAAGACAAACACAACGTCTGGCGTGACTTTGTACATCTTAGCTAATTTCTCACGGACTTCTGTTTTGCGCACCGACGGTTGACCCGGGTGTAGTACATCCACGACCTACCAAAGATAATACAAAAGACAGAAATATATAAATTCACATACAGAAATATTACCAGTCATAAAATACACTAAAGTATAATTCCGTTTAAAGACAAACAACTATGGGAACGAAATAAATTATCAAACAAATTACATATGTTGATGTGAGGTTATGTTGTGTAAATTTAGTAAAGTAAAATCATTGAGAAAGAGGAAATGTACGAATAATAGGAGAAAAAAAACTTGAAAGGTATTCGATATGTGGAGGATAAAGGTCTTTGATTATTCTTTAAATGAAACAGAGAGTATGTAAGTAGCAAGGTTAAAAAGACGAGATAAGATCGAGTTTTTTGTTAATTCATTGTTTAAAGTGACTTACCATTTGTTTTCGGCATAGTAGCCGGTTAGTCATGAACTTCCTGGTTCTGATCGTAGCCGTGCCTTCAGTCTGCAATAGATAATCAAAACACAGATCACTTTAGGTTATGTTTGTCACTTGATATTTTAGAGGCTGATACGACCGGCGGCGAGGATATACAATAAAAAAAAATACGTTCGGAAGTTTGGTTTTAAATACCAAATCTCATAATAACACCGTAAAAGATGTATTAGACGAAAGTTTAGCCTCCATGCTCACTCGCTTGGTTATGTATACTTTGATAAGTAAACGGTTTTTACACTCGTATTATCTCCATTGAGAATACATATATTTGTAATAAAAACAACAGTCGATATCGGGAACGCATTTGAATCAAATAGTTTGAATTTATTACGGAAGATTCCTTTATATTTGATGGATTAATAATACGTACCATCTTGGCAACTCGTCGTACGAGACGGAAAAGATTTAACCGGAAAAGAGCAGCGCCAATTCTAACAAAAGTAACAGTGTCGCCATCTGTTTCCTTGAGCGGCTAGATGTTGAACTACGCAAAAGCATAGCTGTTGAAAATGGCGTCTCATTCGGAGCTGCTAGAATATTCGTCTCCAGCTAAACGTCGGAAGATTGACTGCAACGATCACGGAACATCCCAGGGCTTGGAACTTGATTTCGTTGATTGCAAACCATCGCACAAGACAATCCGCAACGATATTGAAGGTATTTTTATTAAAAATATGTTTAATTAACGGCGAAAATTTTCTCTAATAAAGATGGCGGCCCGATGAACGGCCGCCCATTTTCATCAGTGTCGTTCTGTTCCCGTACGTCGCATAATGGGCGGTCCGCCATGACAGTTAAATGGGTGCGGCGATTTTATATTATTTCTCAATTTAAATTTAAACTCCCCCTATACCCGCATAAATTCAACTCATTGTTAAAATTGTCTCGAATAGTATAATTTTCTCGTAACATTTTTCGGTCAGTTTCCTAAAAAAAAAATTCATTTTTGATGTATCTGGCAGTCTTCGCGGGAACCTCAGGTCACTGACAGGGAGATCTCGCTTGGTTCGAAGTAGTCGAGTCGCGTTCACAGATGGCACAAGTTTCACAACACACAAAAGATAATATGGACTTGACGTTTCGCAGAGCGCGCGAAATAAATTATCTCTCAAATACACGAGATTAAATTTACGAAGTGTTATTGTTTTTTTTTGTTTTTTTTTTATACAATTTTAATAACTTCTACTTTATCCGGATGAATATATTCCTCAACAAAAGGTAAAAAATTATCAAAATAATTTCGAATCAATTAATATTTTTTAAATATTAGAAAAAAACAGAAAAATGGATCATGAGATTAGAATCATTTATTTTTATTTCGCGATTTAAGCTCACGAAAAATTATCAAGCTAATCATTGTTTGGTATGAATAATTATTAACATGTTGAAGAAAAGAAATGAGTTTTTAAGTACCAAAAATATAAGCATTGTGTTAATATCGGTATTCAAGATACGGTATACCCGAATATGGTATTTGCAGATATAGCAGTGATTTTTTTTATCGGTTCGCCAAATTGAAGCTAAAAATAAAAAGGAGAAAATTGGCGCGTTACTCGGAGAGTCTGATTTTATAATAAAAACACATCAATGGAACGAAATTGAATGCATAAATAAACAGATGTTAAATATGCATGAGATTAAAACTGATCTTTGAATAAGTAAGTACAAATAAACAAAAGTTCAAGAAAAAATTATCTTCTTAACCATCTTTCTCTTTCTTTTGTTTTTTCTTTCTCTAAAAATTAGATATTTACAATATTGCAATTCCCTACACTCACCATTCATCCCGCTCCTTCTCATCAAGATCAAATTATTACATTCTAACTCTCCGATCGATCTTCATATCTTTTCAGAAACTTTGAGGGGTGATAGCGGCTTCACTGAAATTAGCGACGGGACTAAATCTGCACCTACAACACCGGAAACCAAACTTATACCGACTCCATCCCGCACACATTCAACAAGTGAAGACACTGCTTATCCGTTAGTATTAATATTAATTAAATTGAATTTAAATTTATAAGCCTTATTGGATTTTTTGGTATTCAATTTGATTTCAATTCCTCAGACCAGACACAGCAGATGAAAAAGACGACGTGTCGTCGACAGTGTCAAACTTGTCCGAATTATCTGGGCTTTCTGAGCTCTCAGGTGAGACAGAAGACGGACCGCAGTGGAGACCCGTGTCTGCGTGGGTTCAGAAACAAATGCTGACTGGGGCTGATCCGAGGGATCTACTTCATCATTTACTCATGGATTCTACACAGATTCCCGAGCAGGTCGATGATCTGACTCTGTGGAAGGTGAGATTCATCTTCATTTAATCACAGAAACCAAGCGATTACTTTATTATGATTTTTTTAAGCTTCATAAAATACTTACAAAATTTGTGTAGAAAATAGAATTTCAAAAACTTTAAAAAGGTAATAAAAAATTAAACATCAATTTTGTTATACTTGTTGAATTACAAAGTAAATAAATGGTAATGCTTCAAGATTTTAATTTCTCCGTTTTTACTGTTAGATCATTTTAAACATGATGTCAGAACCACCGAGGAGACAAAAACTTAGACACATCAATACACTCACCGATGTTGTACGACTGATTAAAGGAAGTAGAAAGATTATTGTTCTCACTGGAGCTGGCGTCAGTGTGAGCTGTGGCATTCCCGACTTTAGAAGCAGAGATGGCATTTATTCTAGACTAGCACAAGATTTTCCTGATTTGCCAGATCCACAAGTGAGTTTTTTGTATATAATATATCTCAATTATCATCACTTCATACTGTAAAGTGTCTAAATTATCAAAATAAAGACAACTTCTTAAAAAAATGTTAAACTAAAATGTTTAATAATAAAAACATCATGTATTGCGGAAAATGAACACAACGTTCATAATTGTTATAAATGTTATTTGTAAATGAGCCTGAAATATCTGAAAAAGTATTTGAATGTTGAAATTTGAAATCTCTAAACACCCTGTAATTATTGATACAATTACTTGATATATGACTTACTTTCAGGCAATGTTCGATATAAATTATTTTGGACAAGACCCAAGGCCGTTCTTTAAATTTGCTCGTGAAATTTATCCCGGACAATTTAAGCCCAGTCCTTGCCACAGGTTTATTAAGATGTTGGATAAGTACAAGAAGCTACTTAGAAACTATTCACAAAACATAGACACTCTTGAACAGGTGGCAGGAATTGAGAACGTAATTGAATGCCACGGTGAGTATAAATCAATCGTCAAACAAACTGTACATATGGTTGGGATTATTATTGCAATAATAAGAAGAAAAAAAAAAGTTTTATATTAATTGACAATTCAGTTATAATTAATGTGCAAATTCCGTTTCCAGGATCTTTCGCTACCGCATCATGTACAAGATGTAAATATCAAGTTAGAGCTGACGACATAAGGGAGGAAATATTTGCCCAAAAAATTCCAATGTGTCCAAAATGTAAAGCAAACACTTTACCATCCATAACAGAAATGGATCCAAATGATAATTACAGAGGTGTGATTTAGATAATGTTAAATGTAAAATTTTGTCTAAATGGTTTGAAACTAGAATACTAATACTATAACATTTTATTTTCAAGATCTAGTCACACAAGGCATTATGAAACCAGATATTGTATTCTTCGGAGAAGGACTTCCAGATGTATTTCACGATGCAATGGCAAAAGACAAAGATGACTGCGATTTGCTGATTGTAATTGGTTCCTCTTTGAAGGTACGACCAGTTGCGCTGATTCCATCTTCAATTCCATCTCACGTACCGCAGATACTTATAAATCGGGAACCACTTCCGCATTTAAAATTCGATGTAGAACTTCTGGGAGACAGCGATGTGATTATTAATCAGTTGTGTCACCTGTAAGTAAGAAAATTCTAAAGTATCGGATCTTTGCTCGAAAAATATTCACTAAAGGTAAAGAAATTTAAAAAAAAAACTTAATTTCTTTAACAGGATGGGAGAAAACTACAGCGAAGTTTGCTGGCAAAATAATCTTCTTAAAGAAGCAACCCAGCTTTTACCTTCTCGATATACAGCCGATGATTCGTGGGAACAAAGTCAAGACACTACTACAAATCACGAATTTTCTCAAGACAGTGTAGAGCTAAATTTAAAACCGCATCATGTATCTTCAGAGAGTCAAGATAGTCTAATGATTAACGCAAACACAACGCCTAAACATCCCGAAAACACAGATATCTGTATTTCACCATTTCACGCTGGTCATATGGAAAACCCGGAGGGATTTACTCTTCTTGGTGAAAGTCCTAAACGAAGATTAGGCGATTCTAGCGTAGAAAGCAGTCCTAAGAGAATGAATTTTGGAAGTAATTCAAGCTCAGAGTATATTGACTCGTCTTTACAATCTTTGGAAAATGTTAATACTAGCCGGGATTTAGCTCCACGTAACGATCGATTAATATCTGTAGAATCTACGTCGGAAAATAACGGACAGATTTTAAATTTAGAAGAATGTCACGTTGTTCCTAGGCTCCTAAATTCTAGCTCTTCTAGTGCTAGTGATTCAGCCGTGGAATCACCATCTGCTGTTGTTCTTTCAGTTAAAAATAAAAATAATCTTTCTCCTTCGATTGATCGTGATGTTATAGAATCAGATAGAATAAATTCAAAGCCAAGACATGTGTCGATTGATTCTGCAATGGATTCTGGAATGGGAGATAGCTGTAATAGCGTTGATAGTTCGGAGGAAAAAGTAGCGACAGATTCAAACGAGGAAGAAGACATGAAAAGAAACGATTTTGAAAGACGCTGTTGGCAAAATAAAGTCAAAGAAAGTCTCGCATCGCGTTTACCAGGTATTTAACACAGTCAAGAGTGATTAAATTTGATTATATTTTAATATAACTTTGTTTAATTTGATGTTTTATTACAGAGAATTCTTACTACCAAGCAACAGCTGGAAGATACATTTTTCCTGGAGCTGAAGTTTACTCAGATCCTGAAGACTATGATCACTGTTCTCTATCCGCGAATTCTGATAGCTCAGAAAGTGATAGCGATTCTTCATCCGACGACGAGGAAGAAACTTGTAAGTGTAGAAGATTTGAAATCATAGGAAAAAAAGAAAAGATTTTGCGGATTAAATTAAGAGGGATCATATTCTTATTGAAATTCTAATTTTTTCTCTAGGTGCTGATGAGGAATTCTCAGAAGGTGCGGATATCGATGGTGAAGGTGACGGAGAGGAGGTTGACTGGGCAAGTACTCCTTCCAAAGAAATTCAACGCTAAGTTCCTTATCATTTTGGAACCGATAGTCAATTCTCATTGCGTTCTACCTCGACAGACTTGAGTAAAGTTAAATTAAACTTAGCGTAAAATCTTGGTGAAATTACGCGAGGAGATATAAACTCGGAAATTTCGAAACTTTGGAACGGGGCGAGGAGGGGGGGGGGGGGGGGAGGGAGGGGGATATCAGTCTCTGTTCTATAAACTGTTTTTTTTTTTTTTTTTTTATCTTAAACCAGATGGAAAACCATATGTCTGAAGATTTGCCAAATTGGAATGTAGGTATAGGAGTAAATTTAATTTAGGTGATCGGTAAATCTAAATTATTGATGTTCTTTAATTTAAGTAAATCGTAGTATAGCTATGATTAAATGTTTTAAATTATTACCCAGTTAAAGTTGGTGGTCCGATATACGGGCGTCGATACGAGAGATTAAAATGTAGTAAGTTAAATTCCCATTTTATTTAAGTATCAAAACCAAAAAAAAAAAAAAAAAGAATGACCTCAAACAATATCTTACTTCAGATAAAATTATCTTCATGTAGATCTAATGCCATAAATATTTTTATCAGTTTTATTAATAAATCATTATTCTTGAATTTTTTTAAAAGTCGAGGATCTTTACATATTTTATGCTGTTGAAACTCGTTTGATATAAAACAAACTACTCCGCATATTCAACGGAGGTAATAATTTCTAGAATTTTTTCCTGAGATAAATTGTAATTGCATTGTTATTTAATTTAGAAAAAGTGGTATTAGATCTTCAATGAACAGTGATAAAAAACTTTCTCAGATGAATTCCGAATTTATATTGTATTACGTGGTTGTAAATTCGATGTATTTCTTATTTAAATGTTGCTTATTTATCTGTGAATATATGTAAATATTCGGTTTGCTAACAAACTATTTCTTTTGTTATCTCTGATGATATACAAAAAAAAAAAAGGAATAGAAAAAAGAAAACACAAAAAAAAAATCGTTACAACATATTTAATTTCTCCGTTAGTTAATTACATAATAATTAAATAAATCAATGTAAATATCGGTTTGAAAGAATGTTAAGAATAATCCATTCGATTAGTTGAACGCTTCAATATTTCACGTATTCTGTCATGATAAAATATTCTATTTTACTATTGGCTAATATGCAGTTATTACATATATACGATATATTTAGATTTAAATTGTTCATATAGACAATTATTAGTTAGGAATAAATAATGTGTGCAAGTTTTGGCGAGAATGTTACTTCAAGCTTTTTAATAGATCAATGTGCAGTCATATAAACATTTAATAATGAGAATCCTAAGGGGTATTTAAAATCTGCTACGAAATTTCAATTCTAGTATCAGTTTATTTTCAGCTAAATAATCAATCGAATCATTGAATTAACGGTTCAAATAACGGACTTGTTAATTATTATTGGTACCTCCTTTATCATGTCAAACCTACAAATCATCAAGCGAAAGTTTAATCGAAATTCTTAAGCTTGAGAGTGAATTCATATAAAATGTAATCAAGTTTCAGAGCTCATATTCCATAAATAAACAGGCCAGATCTTATACACCGGCTTAAGTGATGAATACATATAATTAAAAGTTTGTATTTATGAAAATATGAAATTGATGCAATGAAAGAAGTTTATTTTGCAGAGATAGTGAAATCTGGCTGTACTATGAAATGGCCATTTCAATAGCTATATTCCATAAATAGTATAGGCTTTAGCAATACATTTTAAATGCATATTTATAGCTAATTGAAATGGTTTTGAAATGACTTGAGCTCGCTAAATACGGTTTTCAGTTTAATTGGAGCACGGGCGAATGTACAAAGCAATGTTAGATAATACTTTCATTGCGTGTTATTTTTATAAGGGTGAACGAACTTTAGGCATAGCGGTAATTTAAACTAGGATATCCAACGATACTGACAAAATGACAATATAATTCGTAACATGTTACGTATTGTATGATCATTATTTATAATATACGTGGTTATAAAATCTATTGAAATACTATTTGATTTACTACTTCGAAGATTTCATATAAAACGTATATTAATGATATTTTGTCATTATTGTTACAATAGATTATTTATAAGAAAGAGAAAATAAAATAAAGTAAAATAAAAACAATGAGGTTGTGTGCAAGTATATTATATAAATCAATTAAGTATAATAGTGTCAAATATAAATACATTGATTAATCATTACTAATAATATAAATAAAAATAATAATAGTAATAATAATAATAATATTAATATTAATAACAATAAGAGTTGATATCTTGAACGTAAAGATGGGAATTAAATTTTAATGGATTGAAATGAAAGAAAGAAAAAAAAGCGAGATTATTAGGTTAAAATATTGAGCTTCAACTTCCAGTTTCATTTGCAAAGAGTACATATGCAGGTGCTCTTTAGTCGCATTGATGATAATCGTCAGGTTTAATGGATTCATATATAAAATGATGTTACAGTTTGGATTTGGATATGATATACAATAGGAAGGGAATATATTAACAATATTTAAACAATATTCAGAAATTTTATGTTTCAAGAAATCATACATAGTATATTCCCTTTCAATGAGAGAATTAAATATTTTATACAATTAGACGAAAGTTATATTAGTATAACGCTTTGTACAAATAGCTTTATTTATTATTTTGTTACGCAGTTTGACTTATTGTAAGAGAGATCAAAGTCAGGGTCTCAGATGGTTTTTTTTTTTTTTTATTGTTTCCCGAAGCTTCTTTTTATTTTTATTTATTTATCTAAATACGTGTAAATAAAAAATTTCGAAATTATTATAAAAAGTTATCGAAATATTCATATCTTGTTTGTTTTTTTTTTTTTTTTTTTCTTTTTTTTTTACATTAAGGTTCTTTTCTTAATTATTCAAGTCTCCTGTTGCTCAAAATTTTTATGAAATTCTTATTTCATTTTTTTCAATGTCTTAAGTCTTTTGTTATAATAATGTAAAATAAATAACTACTTATCAATTCTATACAGAGGCGAGTACGAAATTTGTCAAGAGTTCAACGATCGTGCCAACTTTTTGTTTTCTTCTTGTTTTGATAGTACTGAATTGTTTTTTTTTTTCGTATAGATCTACATAACGTGTAAATATTTATTATTTCTAATATTTAATAGATCCAAGGATTTTGTAACGTTGACTGAAATATGAAAGCATAAACTTTCCTTATAATTATTCATAATGGTAAATTTATTATTTTCCTTTATACTTTGGTTCTTTTTTTTTTTAAGTATTCAAATTTCAGTCAGCATAACTAAATCGTATAAGGAAATTCTGATTTTTTTATAATTTGTTATTTAATGTAAAAGAATGTTATAAAAATGTTCTCTTTATTATAAATGTTGTAAGAATATTTTTTCGTTTATTTTGGTATTACTAACGCATAAGCTTACCTCTTAAAATTAAACATTTTTCTATCATAATAAAATAGCATTTCTTTATTCTGGCACCTTGTTACGTTGAGAAAAAAATAAATAAGTAAATAAATAAATATACATACATATACCTATTAGATGAATGCCGTACTTATTACGGTTTACAATAACACATGATATAAATACATATTCATATTATATTATTCACATATTATGAAATATGTACATTGATGTAGCGCTAGACAACTTTAAAAGATCGTCATTATACCTAGATGAAGAATTATACATCCGAAGATACTATATTGAAGTTAATAAAACGACCCACTTACCTACGTACCAGCAAAATAAGTGTTTTTTTTTTTTTTTTTTTTTTTTAAATTACCGAAAGATTCTATCTCTCGTGATTATTGAATTGACGAGAGAGCGAATATGTAGCTACATAGTCAAGTGAAGAACATTAAGATATTATGTAAACCTTCCAAAATTCGCCGTGTTACCGAAATCTGAATGAAAAATTTCGTCAATTGCCCCGAAATATTTGTCTATCAATATAATAAATGAAATGTACAATACATACATGAATAATACATTATAAGTTTCAAACACTTAAATAAATGAAAATAGAATCTATGGAATAACCGAAATCAGATACCTATATAATATCGTACGTCCCTTGCTTTCTGACTAATCTAATAGTTTATTAGTTGATAATATAATTAGATTTAGGTAAAAACGTCTGAAACCAAATTGGTATCGTAAAGTTTGGACGAAATTGAAACTGAATTCTTTTACTTATGTCAGAGAGTATGAATTTGAAATTAAAAATCTATAATTCTAAATGAATTAATTAGTGGTTATAACAATGCCCTTAGTGCACGCGGGTAGGCACTAGGATAAACCATTATTTTTCTACCCTCGTCCATGAAGCTCGATTCTGTTGATATTGGAATAATTCGTGATACGTATACGTATATGTATACGGATCAGTTTGTATGTACGTCGTGCGTTCGTGTGCGTGTGCGTGTATGTGTGTATTAAATGTGTATACCTATGTATATCCATAAATATATAAATGGTATGCATTGGCGCTAAGAATATTTAAAAAAAAATTAAATAAAATCCAATTGTATAAAGTGAATGAATAATAATTATTTACTTTAATAATTAAATAAATGATTACCATACTATCTATACATATAATATGCAAGGCTTAGGATTTGTTGTAAGATAATATTTATTATTGTTTGTTCGACGCGCAGTCGGCAGCAGGCGTCTTGTTAAATTAATCTTATTAACGCAGTAATATACTTATATATTATATATAATTAAATATGTCGATATATTAAAGAATAAGATAAAAATAAAATAAAATAACATAAATGAAAAAAGAAAAAAAAAATTAAAAAATATTAATATATAATTTAAATTGATAAACAATAATAATAATAACAATACAAATTAGCTCAATCTTAATAAATATGGAATTAACTATACCGATTATAAAAGATACTCGAATTTAAATACAATCTATTAAATCCGACATATAAAGATATAATAATAATAATAATAATATATTTCACACGAATTAAGCTGTTTGTGCACTCTATAATATACATATGTTATCCTCAACTATACGATACATTATTTACGAACAATCAAAAATAATTATTTCACGAATATAATAGGATTAAGGACAATGTTATATTTGGGTGGTGTTTTTATTTTCAAATGTAAATTTATCATTCCGATTTATTATTTCAATTTATACCAAGACTTTGTACTTCCTTATCGATATAGCATGATGAAACCCCGTAATAGATCTGTATATTTTCAAAAGCAATAAATCGAATGATTGTAACTATAAATGCCTGTGACATTTTTCTTCTGTTCCTATTCCATTGAAATGAGGAAAAAAATAAAATAAATATC
Organism: Macrophya annulata; assembly: GCA_963924015.1. Classification (NCBI taxonomy): domain Eukaryota; kingdom Metazoa; phylum Arthropoda; class Insecta; order Hymenoptera; family Tenthredinidae; genus Macrophya; species Macrophya annulata. Next base: position 9,130,423 of record OZ001260.1, read on the forward strand.
GCCTAAGCTCAATCCATTATAAGTGATTTCAAATATTTAAAGAGGAAATGAATTCACGGTTGTAAAGATCTTATCATATTACAAATAAAGTTATCGATTGGACAGTTTTCAATTCATACAACATCAACGATATGTTATCCAATCGTACTTCTTAATATTAAAAATTGATGTTCTATTAAAAATCCGTGTCAACTTGTAATGAAGATTTGTAATGGCCGCCAAGTGCTGACAAGTACCGAGTTAGTCAAAACGAATCTTAATATTATACGTTCAGTTACTCCTAAATATCGAATAACGGTTACATGCAATTTGAAAAATACAGTTAATTCTACATGACAATAAATGAAACGTATTTATTTATTCATATCAAGTATATATCATAAATTAAATTACAATCATCGCGATAGTTCGCGCAGTCAGTAATCCGACATGTACTGTACGCTGTCAATGAAGCTCCGCGTACGCGGCGAAGGCGTGCCATAAAAACTGTGTTAAAGCCGTCGTTTGGCTCAGATGCCTGAAAGGCTGCAACGCGGTAATACGTCTGTTATTATAACGTTTCTTTTATTTACGTGGCGCGTGACGAAGTGACAACAAATCGACAGCAGCATGTGCGGTGAGTAAACAGAGTTAAACTGACGTAATAACAACAAAATCCTCTCGATACGAAACACGTGTGATTCTAGTCGTACAGAGAAATACGTGTTATCAATTGACATACACGTCTGTCTCGCATTGCCACGCAGTCCTCTGCTTAAGTAAACATTTTCTAAATCAGCGGTATTTCTACAATTATCATAACAGATGTTTTATGTTACCCTTGAGAGAAACAGTTGATAGAATTTAATTCAATAGGGGGGGTGGGGGGGGGGGGGGGGGGGAGAAAAAAAATCGAATTTTCTTTTATAATATATTTTATCGCACGAAACAGGGATATAATTTATTTCAGTACAGATATACTATATTGTTATCTCTTAAAATGTTTTAACATTTTTTTAACGACATACATCACTCACCTTGTAGCAAATATAATTGATTACAAAGATCACCAATAATAACAGTAAGAACTGATAACATGATTACTTTTTTTTATCGAATTCTCTCGCGCTTTATAAACATTTTTTATATTTTTATTTCTTTATTTCAAAGACAAAAACAGAACGAATATTTATTCAATAAACCATATGTCAATATTTATAACAATTCTGCTTATGTCTGTCTGTACATTGAAACCATTTCAGCAAATCTTACACCTGTTATAATTTACCATGAAAATGCAGATCAGGTGTAGTTTTGTTCATAAATTAATGTATAGAATGTATAATTGTTTGTTAGAATAAATTTAAAGTTATTTGTTTTTTTTTTTTTACGTAAATGTTAATTTCCTTTTTATAAATTTTTCGCGATTTCTTTCTGTTGACTAAAAATTTAATTGAACAAAAGTAAGAGAGGCAAAAATTCTATTTGTATTATAACAATAAGTTGAGCTGCTAAACACTGTTTAGTTATCTATTTCCTGCAGATATAATATACAACCGTTGTCGCTCCTGAAAAAGTATAAAAAATCGTACGGGCGACAATAGAATTGTGTAGATATCGTAATATGTTAATACAAAAAAAAAAGTATGAAGAAATGAGTCGCTGAACTGTTTCGGTAATATTAAATAAAAATATTAAATGAAAACTTAACAAAAAAAAAAGTGAAAGAAACTGATCGGTGACGCAATATTCACGGACTTGTTAACATTTAAACTCTTTTTTTTTAAATATATGTATATACGCCGTAGGTTTCTCTTCTTTTATTTTAACCTGTGAATTTCGATGATAGATGACGATAAAAAATTCTCAATAATGTTTAATGGTAAAAAAAAAATTCGACAGATCGTTGAAGATAATTGATTGATAAGTCGTTATAATAACTCCATTATAAAAACTTGAAATATATTTATAATAATGAATGAAAGTTATCCGAACCAACGCAATTTTAGCAGTCTCACAAAAAAGAAATATCTGTATATGATATGACTGTATTTATAATTTGTAGAATATTTATAATATTCAAAATTGTATAGACTTTCGCGAAAACAATATCTAAGTTAGTATATTCTTCTTATAATTAAATCGAGAAAAAATCGATATATAATAAACAAATGGTGAATCTTCAATGTACCAATTTATCCACGATTGTATTAAACCAAGTCTGTAATAAACATTGGATAATAATTTCTAATCGAGATTCTATATATACAATTTATATGCACAGAAATGAAAGTAAAAGGGCGGTATTCATCAGAGTATAAATTATACGTATATATTTGTATAGGTATGTATGTACATATATTGCGAGGAGACAAAGACGAGATTGATTCTAGGGTTTGACGGTGTCTCGTGGATAATATAACATAACATAACTTGACTTAACTCAACTTAACTCTTGTCTCCAATCTTGCGAAATCTCAATCATGCAATGGCATTTCTATCAGCCAGGCCAGTATAGCGGATACATATTCATACATACCTATACACAAAAATAGGTATATATGTATAACTAAAGACAGCTACCTACGGACACGAGGAGGCGAGAGTGAAAGTTTCGGAGTAAGCATAGCCGAGAGGCGAGAGCCTTGTCGATGGAATGAGAATATAGGTATATATCCTATAACATTGAATGTGTGTGTGTGTGTGTGTATGGATTGGATATGCAGCTGACATTTAAATCCTTTGATAAGTATATACGCAAGTCAACCACACATTTGTACACATATAGAATATTCATATGTATATTTACATATAAACATATACCCAATGAATTGTTGGCATTACTCTAAAACCGGTCGAAAAACCGGTATATAGGTAGATATATGTATAAGGATATGTGTATACTTTGGCAATCAAGTGACAATTTCAACGCTTCGTAAAGTAGAAATTCTTCGAATAATAAGTATAATGCAAGTACGTGTAAATTAAAATGTCGAATTTGAGTTAAAAAAAAAAATAAATAAAGAATAAAGAAACCCGAAAAATGTGATATCAAAAAAATAGAAAAAAATTCAGCGAAAATTTCAAACCTTGAAATCAATATCTGCATGCAGTTTTTCGCTTATAATTTGATTTTCCATTAATTTCGTGTCACTTTATAGGTATATAAACTGAGTTATGAAAAGTTGCGTGTACATATAAATTACGAAGAGTTTTGGGATTCAATTACGTAATGCTTTTTTTTTTATTTATTTTTTTTTACCATAGTTGCTGCGATATACATATTGTAGTAATCAAATTAATGAACTTCCTACGGGACAGGGAGATTTTGGGGCGTCGGTATCACAGCCAGAACCGTACAGATTGTTAGTTTTTGTGTCAGTAGGGCAAAGAACGCCTAGAGATGTTATAGCTCTGAGACCTGTAACTGCGGCATATCGGAACGTCTGTAATTTGATCGTAATTACTTATTATTTTTTTATTTTTTAACGAACAATCAAGCGAACTCAAATTGAGCTTTCTCTTCATTAAAAATAAAACAAAGAATAAAATGAAATCGAAAATCTTTTACACTTATACTTTATACCTTATTTTCAAAAATAGTTGTATAGGTGAAAGAAGAGAAACATTTTTTTTTTTTCTTACAATAGTTGCAATAAGTATCCATATTTGATAGTCTTGACAGTTGATTACAAATCATGAAAACAGGATCACATACACATAATTATCGTAATTATCTTCGACTGCATGTCATAGGTTAATAACATATACGTATCAGAGAGAGAGAGAAAAAGAGAGATAGAGTAAACATGGATAAAAAGTAATGAATTAAAATTATGATTATAAAGTTTAGAGTAAAGTAAATGAGAAGAAAAAAAAACATGTATACTTATGTATAATAAAAAGGAAAAACGTGTTTGTACAGTTGAAAGAATACTGCAGTATAATTTCGATATATAGATTATAGAAAGAAAAAATTATTATCGGAAACGAACGAGTATAATACCGCGAATTGTGGTGGAAAAAAAAAATTCTGAAAGATCGATATGTAATATTATTTAGATATAATGATAAGGAATTATTGTAATTAAATAATCTCGAATCTATAGCCTGAAGTAGTATTTTTTTAATCAGTGTTTGAATTTCAATTAACGTATATGTACACATATACATATAGAGATGAGTTTATACGTGTAGATTGATAATTTAGAAAGTTTCGTTAATATTTCTAAGTCCACTAATACATTTGAGAAAGGAATTTGACACTGATTATATATACATTTAAGCCTGAAGCGGTTTCAAATCCTTGAGATATTAATTAACTCACTTGTTGTAGATTGATATTGAAATTATAAGGACATACTCTAATTCTAAATTGTCGTTGTACATATATAAAAATGGCATTAAATATATCCCCATCACATAACCATACGTATACATGCACGTATAGCATACCATATGTACATACATACCTATACATACATACTCGTATCACGTTTCCGTATTTTTTCGATAATATAAATGATAAAAATTTATTCAAAAGTTATACGTAGACTTTATTTGTTATTAAAAAACAGAAACCAACATAGCTTGGTTATCAAAATTCTTGGTATTTTATTCGTGTAGTCCGTATCTTAAATCGCATAAAAATTGAATCTTACAATCTACGTACATTAAATGGTAGACGTTTATCATGTGCACATATCTATGACATCATAATTCTACGAAATCATCGATTAATTATCGTGTCTTGATCTCTAATATCTTTAGGGTTCTTCGCTATTTAATTTTAAAAAGAAAAATCTATGAAAATATTTTTTTTCTAATTTTATCGATAAAATTTTTCTTATTAATTACTATCTTTCTATCACATCATTTACTATATATTATACCCACACTACAAAGCTTCGGTCGAGTTATCAGTTGACACTTAATTACAGTTATTAGTAGTAATTGGATTTGATATAGTATTAATAAAAAATTTAAGATTTTCGCTCGAGTATTAAATCAAAGATTTTAAAACACAGCTGATTACTATCATTTATTTTTCTTTCATTTATTATAAACAGTTTTTTTTTTTTTTTTTGCAGACTTTTTAAACAGGTTTATGTACATTTGCAATATCTATGCGTTAAACGAATTTCAACATGATTATATCAATCTTTACAAAGCTTATTCGTTAAATTCGAAAGTTTCTTTCTCCCCTTTCAACATCTGATTATCGCTCACAATCAAATTAGAATGATTCTATTAACTCTCGTGCTTGTTTGTGGTGCTTTCTTAGCAAGCGATAAATTTTTGATATCTAACCCTTTTCAATTATTGGCAACTATTTATAGAATTTCTGGTAATAACTCGGGAAAGTTTTCTACCTATACATTATGTGTACAAATTGACTGCACTAAACTATTGCGGTAAATATGTAATTGCAAAATTTAGCTAAACATATTGCGCGGCTCTCTCCAGTGGTATTTTTTATGCAATGTGATATAATCAGAGTCGATAATCCTTGGTTTGAGTGCAGCTATAACATAGCTTAACTTACCTTTCACTTAATATCATAACTACTGGTACGTCTCAAATATCAACATTTCATTTCATCGAATAATTAAGCAATATATATTGTATATTTATTCGTATAACTATATCACAAATAATTTTTGATAAATAAATTAAGAAATCGCAATATTTTTTAAAAGAATATTTCCAATATTTATATAGATATTACGTATTCTTTGATATAATGTCTATGAGTATTCTTACATCAACAACTGACAAGAGAAAGTTGATTTTAATACGAAAGATTGTATAGAAACGATTGATAAAATATCACGTGAATATAGGTATTTGTATACGAGCTAAAATAGACCACTAAATAGTGCCTACTAGCTCACCACGCGTGCTATATGCGCGCGTCTGAAACTGATTTTTTGTATCAGCATTTCGCAAAAATCACCTTAGAAAAATCAGTCAGGTCTGAGAAACTCAAGTTAGTAGTCTTCATTAGGTTAGATTTTTGTGCGAAGACACGAACCTTCTATCACGGAATTCATCGAGATACATGAAATTAAAAATCTGTAGTTGTTACACGATATATGCAATCAATTAACGTTAGCTAAGTATCCATCATACACATTTCTAAACATCCCTTAATTCCAAGGGACATTCCCACCGTCCAACCGTCCAAAAGTCAAGCCTTTCTCCCTTAGATCAAATCTGATTTTTTATATCAACATTTCGCAAGAACCACCTTAGAAAAATCAGTCAGGTCTGAGAATCTTTTTTTCAGAGATCGTTAAGTAAGTTTGATGAAGACAACTCGAAAAATCTTCAATCTGCCATAACTTATGACCGACTTATCGTAAAGCAATTTTCCGCGTACTTTTTTAAAGGGGATTTCATCCTCTGAAAAGTATTGGCATCTAACTAATCCTATTTTAATTTTTTAAATTTTGCGATTGAAAGATTTTTCGCAGTATTCTGTTTCAAACATGCCTATCTCAGCGAGAAAAATTTGTAGAGAGACGGCAAGAAACGTAGTATAAAGGTGAAAAAGTTTCCTAATTATAAGTCAAGTCCAATTTTCAAAAAAAAAAAATGTCTGTGCCCCGTGCAATTCATTAAGGTTTACAAGAAAAAGATAATTTACATACTGCTCGCTTCTTAAAGTGATGCTTCTCTGAAACGAGATACGATAACTGACATTCATTTAATGAAAGTTGAAGAAGACATTGCGAGCTCGAAAATGCATGCAAGACACAACCATTTGAAAAATTTACTATTCATCCCCCAGAGTTAAGGTGTTGCTTTAATTCTTTTAAAAAGTGTATTTGAGATAAAGAAAACTCACATCGTAATCGGTATATAAATTATAATCTAAACAGTTTGAAAATTCGTAGATCTTAAACCAACGTTTATATGACTTGATGCCTTTAACAAAATAATAGTTTATATGTCATAAAAATCGCGCGTTACTCTATATGCATGCGCATTGCGTAGCGTGCATTTCGCGGTGATACTCAGCAAAAAGCCAATCACCATCGCGGAAAAGCGGCTTCAACTTCTGTTACAATATCTTTTTTAAGAAAGGGAATCGATTGGTTATAATCTCCCGTAGAAAGAATTATATCACAATTCAATAAAAGTGATGAGAGAGATGGTATTGGCGTTTTATCGATTAAAAATTAACTATAATATATAACTATGGAGGAAAAGACTTATACACCAATCTTTGGCACTTATTATTTTAATTTTAACCAACGTTGATTTATCGTCATGTTAAATTACACCGTGTGATTAAGGGGATAGCTATAATATATTTGGTATAGGTATGTATGTACCTATTATCATTCTATGTAATAAATATTACCTTTCAAACACGATATGAAGTATCTATACAAGATTAACGTGTATGGAATTCTGAGAATTACAGTAGCTGGTCATGTTGGCCTTTTTCAGCGCTAAAAAAATCTCCAAATTTATAGAGTTTGATGAACAAAGAAAATCTATGTAATGTGGAGGTAAAATTTTCACGTTCATATGGAAAGAGGAAGGTCGTTGATTTTTTTTTTTTTTTTTTTTTTTTACGTCACTTTTTATGAACGATATAGAAATCATTCATCCGTACGGATCAAAAATCGATACAATTTATTGTCAGATAAAGCTTTATACGCGATAATAAAAACATTCGGTATTCAATCTGGTTCCTCCACCCCGAAGCTAAAAGTCTAACTTTCTTTACCATCTATAAAGATAATCGACTAAATGAAACGAAATAAAATTCTGATAAATATAAAAACATATAATCATTTTTAAAGCTTAAGTCTTAAACTCACATTTGCTCTTTGTTGACAATAAAATGTCGTACGAAATATACACGGAGCTTTAGATATATGTATTCCTTCAAGGAAACAAAGAAATGAAGATTTTTTCGCCTTTGGTTCAGATCGGTATTAACATACCGTTCGAATCGAGGTATATGAGTCTTGAATGTTGATGTTTGCCCTTTCGCTCGTTCACATTCTGATTTTTTCAAACTTTAAAGTTCCTTGACTTGTATCTGGGCTCGAAATGGGTGCGGCTATTGGAAGACACGTTCTCCATAAATTTAGTGTTAAATTCAATTAAAGTATAGGTATATAGAAATATGTATACTTATATGTATATAGGAAGAAATTCCAGACTTACCAAAAGTATTTTATAGCGACAATTTTATTCGCTAAGGTAATATAGACGTATAGGCATACGTTATAGTAGAACTTTACCGTGAACCGGAATCGTTTAAAGTACAAGGACGATTTAAAAGGTTGTCGATATTAATAACACATACTACACATATACACGATATCTATCTACCGATATCTACACGGTATACAAGTATCGCACTGTCAACCATATATACATATATTTTTTGATTTTTTTTTTCATTTTATTTTATTTTATTTTTTTCAAAACGAAACGAGAAACGAAGGCCGAGCAACGGTAGCGAAAGTCATGCAGTCTTGACTTTTTACTACATATACCTCTACTTTTTATTTGTCATATAATTAACGTGTATAATATAACGACGAGTTCCGTATCGCAATTCTATAGTCATTCGATTTATCGAAGATACCAACATCATATAATTATCGGATTTAAAGTAAACTTATTATTGTTCAAAAACAACAAAAAATTCTTTTACAACTTTATATCTGATCTACTATTTCACAAATATCTCCAAACTTCTGTGAGAATTTCATTTCATTTTTCAATAAGTGTTTAAAGGCCGTTTTCACTCTTTAGTCAAACATGTAAAAAAAATCTCACTTCTGTCAATAGCCTTTATTCTCTTCGACCTTGCAATTGCCGATATCTTTGTATCGGAGAGAATGGTATGTCATTCTACCGAAATCGAAAGGCTATACCTTCGAAACGGTCACCAAGGCCAACATTAAGTGATTTTTTTTTTATTGAAAACTTTAATACTTTATGAAATTTTTTTTTTATCCCAAGGTTCTATCGCGTTAATTATAATACTTGTTGGAAAAATTTTTATTAAAATATTTTTCATAGTCATTAAATTTAAACATTTTTAAATTACTTTATTATCGACGTTGGAAAATCGTATTATATGTATCCGGTTAAATAGCGTCGTGTCGAAAGGCTCAAAATATCGGTTATTAATTCTGTTTTTATACTATACACCAAGACAATGAGATAAGATTCATTGCTTTTGCTGCAATTTATTTTTAACAGAAAAAATTTTAACTCCTTTTCATATGTATATATTTTTTTTTTCAATTTCTTTATTTCTCTTTTTCTATACACGTTTCATATATTTTCCATCCAAATTTGATTATACGGTATTAATTCTGTCCATCAAAGCAACGCTTTAATTAAATTTTAATTCATCAGTACTCGTTGAAAGTCTGTCATAGATTTTGGTTCGAAAGTTATATTAATTTATAATTATAATATCTGGGCTCAACGCTGTCCCTTAAGTTTATGGCACCTATTTTTACTGAAACGTGCAATTATTCGCGAATTATTTTTCACTATTCAAATAATTCAACAAGAGAAGTTTAATTATAAATTTTTCATTTAATTTTTACTCTATTTTCAATTGATTCCAGGAATATTTGCATACCTCAACTATCTTACTCCGAAAAGCAGGAGAGAAATTCTGGAATTCCTAGTCGGTGGATTGAAGAGACTTGAATATCGTGGATATGATTCAGCTGGTAAATTAAAACCATTTCAAATAAATGTTGATAATATTTAACGAAGTTTAATCTTCCAGAATGTTTGTTAAATATTCAAAGAAACCGAACAAATATTAATTACTAAATTGGTATTTTATTGTAAAATTTTTAAGCTATGACCTTCGATTTTCAATACTAAAATGCACTTCAACTCTTTAGAATGTCTCGCTGGGTAACGTCATAATATATTCGTTAAATTCCTACAGACTAAATCTAAATTTAGATGCTCAATATTTAAATCATATTCAAATGTTTGGGTCTTTGAGGAATTCAAGCAGATCGATATATTTGTCACGCTATTTTTTCATCCCTGTCTGTAAAGGTGTTGCACTTGATTCTCCTGGCGGTAAAGAAATCTGTATCATCAAGAAGCAAGGAGAAGTCAAACACCTAGAAGATTTGATTCTACAAAGTAAGTATAAACTGCCTAGAGATACGTTTAAAAATCTTTGAATACTTGTTTCATCATTCAAAATATTTGGTTCTTTGATGCAAATTTTTTAATTCATTATACTTTAAGAATTAATTCTATCACAGGTATTGATCTCGACTTTGATGGCACCATCCTGAGTCATTGTGGACTTGCTCATACTCGTTGGGCCACCCATGGAGTACCTTCGGAAGTAAACTCTCATCCGCAACGATCGGACACTGAAAATTCATTTGTAGTTGTCCACAATGGTATATGTTTGCTTTATTGCTGTGGCCAGGTTTAACTAAATAAGCGATTATTTTTTTTTCTACAGTATGTGCATTTAAACGTTATCCTCTTTCGCAGGTATTGTAACAAACTACAAGGAAGTTAAGACCCTGCTTCAACACAGAGGGTACATTTTTGAGAGTGATACTGACACTGAAATCATTGCCAAATTGACGCATCATCTTTGGACTCAGCATCCAAACTATTCTTTCCGTGAACTGGTCGAACAAGTAATTCAACAATTGGTATGTAAATTTTCAACTTGTGCTGGTTATTTTAATCAAACCATTATTAATTAGATTTGATATTGTCAGGAAGGAGCCTTCGCTTTGTGCTTCAAGAGCAAACACTTTCCCGATGAATGTGTGGCTACTAGACGAGGATCTCCTCTTCTAGTTGGTATAAAGACTAAGACCAGACTTGCTACCGATCATGTACCCATTCTTTATGGCAAAGGTGAGTATCTAGCGTGTGATAAATTGTGAGAGAAAGAAAGGTCAAAATTCAGGATATAAGTTTAAAGATATTTTAAGAAGTAAAAGTCAGATCAAAGATTTTATTGATATTTAGTCTGAACGTTAATTTATTTTCAGGATTACTATTAACTTTTGAAAACTAGCAGTAAAGAAATATTTTGAGTCTCTAGTTCATATTGTCACTGAAATTATTAAATAAAAATGAAACATTTTTACCCAAGCATAAAGATCGGAAGATCACCTCCCATTGCTGGATGGTAAACAAGATCGGTGAAGGAATAGTAATGACATTGTAATTAACAGAATATTAATTATTTGGTATATTTTGTTATATTAGCGTATAAAAAGCTGTAGATATACAAGCTTTATTTAGAATAACTTAATGATTCTAAATATGTAGATTAATCGATTGATGTCCCAAAATCATTTCCTTTCCTCAAATCCAATTGTATATTCTTTTACTTTATTGCACGTGCCTATAGTCTCAGCATGGCTAATGATATTACAACCCTTGCATGAATTGTATTAACGCTAGATTGCATGAACCAAACAAATACTAAAACACTAGTTTAAAAAAAAAAAAACTAAATACTAAAAACTAAAAAACTGTTCGTACTAACACTTATTCCACACTCTTTCAAGTGTATCATTCATTGTCAGTTTCATGGCCTAAATTCATTGAATCAAACTTTGATAGAACTGTACAATGAACATTTATATTGCAGTCACTAAATATTTATGTAATTACACAATTATTTTCTGATCATACATCATTCTAAATGAGTTTTATTCATATTCACAAAAACCATTTTTATTTTTTGTCTTTGTTTTATAAGTATAATTGTTCCTATGATTTTCTTTTTTCTAGATATGTTTCATGAAATCCTAATGTTGAGAATCTGATAAATTATTTATTAATTACTTCTAAGAATGTTAAAAATATTTTCAAAGAAATTTATAAAAATTTTCAGTTATCGCACAACGTATTTAAATATTCTAGAGTTTTAAGCGTAATGAGAGTCTCCTGAAATATCGGTAGATTTTCATTTCTTGAATTTATTTCTTAGTTTTTTTATGAATTGCTAGGCCGTAAATAGTTAAAAAGATGATTAACTTTCACATGGATACTACATGAATGTTTATTTTGCATGATCGTCCCTGATTTGCACCCCAACTTTCTGCCTGAACAGATGACTTCCCACTCAAAGCCAAAGGTATACACATTATGAGTACTTATGTAAAGTTGAAACATTGTTCAACGATAAATAATAATCTTTTCATTAGGAATTATTTATTCTTATATTTTTTTTACATTTGCATATTTCAAATTCGACGTTTTACGTCTTTGTAATTTATTTGTTTTTCTGGTAACGTTCATTTTGAACTAGACGTAAAAACACGTCCCAGTTAATTACTGCTTATTATTAAATAATCTTATAGAAATTTTTTTAAATACAGCAAAATGTATTCCGAAGGCAACAAAACACGCAAATTTTATGTATGTTTTAATTACTCACACCTTTATTTTTACTTTTGTTTAACATATAATAAAACTATTTTAATGTGGTGTTTATTGTTCATCAAACTGAATGAATTATACGTGCAAGTTGTCAAGTACCATCAAATAAGTTGACAAAGACATATATAAGCCTGTTTATAATTTATTGGTATTTATCGATCTTTTTAATAGCTAAAATTTGACATCATAATTCAGTGCATGAGATGTATTTATTATATTTCTGAATCCGTCTTGTATATTTTGTTTAATGTCATTATCTCTTTTTGTTTATTTACTTTTTATTTTAATTTATTTTCTTTAATTTTTATAGCATTTTCGATTTGTTTTTGCTTCAATTGTGTCCAAAATTTCTCAATTTATCCGTTACGTGCAGATGAAATTGTATTTGTGTTGAATGGCATATTTAATTATTTGAATTATTAATGAAAGAATCCCGTATCTGTCCTTATATAAAAGCGGCTTCAGTCGAATTCCATGAAACTGGAGTATGTTGCATTTGAAGTCATGGTGATTAAAAATCTCCGTGGGCCAAACCCCCTAAAGTTAAAGGCTTCTAAGATGTTTAAGTATCAAGTTCGAAAATTGCAGCTGGCAAGGACATATAAACCGATTATTTATTAATTTTTTTCAAGTTACTGTCAAGAACTTGTTCTTTATGATCAAATAACAAGCATCAAGGAAACTCAGCTCTTAATATCAATATTTGGAGGTCGCTTATCGCTATTTTTTATTTTCCATTTGATTTGAAATACATAGGAAATGTTCTGGTGGCGGTTTTCGATTTTTATATCTCAAGAACTGATCTACTTAGAAAGATTCCGCATAGCTACTTTTGTTCAAAAGTGAATGCTCTACAAAAAAGGTATTTCAGTCTTTTTCGATGGATTTAACTGTTTTCAAGTTATTTATGGTCATTAACCAAGTTGTTCAAACTTAATACTTAAACATCTTAGAAACCCTCAACTTTAAGGGGTTTGGTCCATGGAGACTTTTAATCAGCATGGTTTCAAATTAAACATACTCCAGTTTCATGCAATTTGACTGAAACCGCTTTTACACAAACACAGATGTGGGGGCCTTTAAAATTTACAAAACTTTTAACTAAGAAATTTACTACAGATATTTTCTCCATTGTACATTCAGCACTAAACTGTTCTATGTAATCCCATCTGCACTGCAGTGTTAAGAGAAGGGCGTTGACGGACTTTAAAGGAAATACAGATTATTGCTTTTAACATCAAGTTTTATTTTAAAGCACGTAAATTTTGTTTAACTTCAATGTTTACAACGTTTCTTCTCTGAAACATGATATAAGATAGCAAATAGAATTTTTCCGCATGTGTTAACTTCGTTCTTGTTTTGTATTGTTTCGTTACGTTTTATATCTTAGCATGGTTTGTTAACTAATTATTTTATTTTTTTCCTATTTTTCCCCCCGAATCTGCAGAAGGTGACACAGCTCCCCAAGGTATTACTTTATACTCAGATTATACTCCTCTGCTTTTTCCTTCTGTAACTTTATTCTTCATTGATTTATTTATTTATTCATTTTTCCTCTAATGTGTGATGCTCGTGCTTTCAATCCATTTTACGCTTTCTACACTTCTTTAATCTCATGTATTCCGTATGTATATCAACTTTCAAAATGATCTCATAAATTAATTCCCATATTTATCCAATCCCTTTGCTACTCAATAATACGGACTGAATTTTAATCTAAATAATCAATATTCAGTAAGAAATGTCACAGTTTATACGATCGTTTGAACCGTATTAAATATATCTTACGCACTCTTATGCAACGAGATCATTTGCCACATTTTCGGCGTTATTTATTTATTTTTTTTTACATTTTTTGATAACATTTTTTAATTTACAGATATAATACTTTGGCTATATAAGAAGTCTTATTACATAATATGATATTCAAATTATTTGCTTACTTTCTGGTTTGGGGTATACGCACGTGGCTGGATCTTGGAATGACACAACACAAATTTTAAGAAACATCTAAGAATGTGATACAAAATTCTATTGTACTTTTACAATTTTTGCCGTATTCATTCGTAGATTATATTACTTTCGCGATTAGCTAAAGAATTCATATATTATATTATAATTAATACCATATCTCAAATTGTGTTGTGTTATTTCATACAATTACTGTCTTTACGGCCTAACAGAGTATCGCAATTCAAAAGAGATCGATCTTGGATGTACTAATACGTCTCTGATAGTTATTTGAGAAAATTACATCCGTTTATCAATGATCTCCAATGTTATTTTTTGGTCATAACACATGGCTAAGATTCATACATGTTTACCTGTGTGATTGATAACTAACCAAAAATAAAGTCTTTATGACTTAAATTATATCTATCAAGATATTGGCTTCGTTATTATCTGAGAATATAAAATTGTCAATCATATACGGTCTCAATCTGATGGCTAACGACACTCCTAAGAAACTTAATAAATCAATATTTAAACGATGTATTCAAGTTATCATAATCCTATTTAATGATACTCATATCAATCATGATTTCAGTACACACCCTTTTATTAATCAAGATTCTTATAAACGAAGAAAAAGGAAAATTACCGAGGTATATGATAAGGAGTGGCATCTAATAAAAAATTACAATCAAGATTAAACATAAGAGTCCGTTGTTTTTTAAATTCTTGTACAAACTTTGTCACCACCTTTCTGCGACTGAATGGTTTGAAGACCATTGGAATAATTTTTGTACAATTTCTTAGTAGTTTTTAACAAATACAATCTTATATAGCGTTGAAAGACTACAAACTACAAAATCGCAACTCACAACTGGATGCAATTTTCTTTCAATAATATCAGATATATATTAGAAAAATCCGAGTCTGTTCCCTCGCAAGTTTTTTTTGCAAGTATTGCAGAAAGAATATTCCTGCATATATTGAACATTTATGTGGATCAAAGCTTTCAGTTCTTAGACTATCTATCAGATTCCTCTTACGTAACAAACTGAGCTAATGGTGATAGAGACTGGATCAAAGCCTATGCAGGAAAATTCTTCTTAAAATATCTGTAATTTGAATTAACATTATTTGGTAAAACAGACCATCGCCCCCATGGACGAGGATCAGAGTTGCCAATTATTCCACGCAGTGATAGTACTTCTGAATTTTTACCTCTTGAGGACAAGGAGGTCGAATACTTTTTTGCCTCTGACGCCAGTGCCGTAATTGAGCATACAAACAGAGTTATCTTTCTTGAGGTAAATATTTCTATTTATTCTTCAACAAGTGCGAAGATATTATACCTGTGATTAAAATTCTATGGCATTTATAATAATAATCATTTAATAATCATTTTTTGTTCCATACTTTTACTACAAAGTCAAAATTCAAACGACTCGTAGCTTTTTTAAATTTTTTACCGATTTCTTTAAACTAACTCTCTCTGTTACTCACAGGACGACGATGTGGCCGCTGTAAAAGATGGAGCCCTGTGCATTCATCGTCTACGTCGTCTGATGGATGATCCTCACGCGCGTGAAATCTGTACATTGAAAATGGAAATCCAGGAGATAATGAAGGGAAATTACTCGTACTTTATGCAAAAAGAAATCTTTGAGCAGCCAGAATCTGTTATTAATACCATGAGAGGACGTCTGAATTTCAAAGACCAATCTGTTACTCTTGGTGGTATCAAGGTAAATACATGAACTGTCTGTCTTCTGGCCTGTCTTTCCAAAGTAAAGTAAGTTAAAAATTTCAAAAATATAATTTTATTTAATTTTTCAGGATTATATCCCAGAAATAAAAAGATGTAGACGACTTATGCTCATCGGTTGCGGTACGAGTTATCATTCGGCAGTAGCCACCAGGCAGCTGTTAGAAGAACTTACAGAATTGCCTGTAATGGTCGAACTAGCGTCTGATTTTCTCGACAGAAATACTCCTGTCTTTAGGGACGACGTTTGCTTCTTCATTTCACAATCTGGTAAGAAAATCCATTTTTTTTTGTGTATAAAAAACGGTATCAATTTTTAGTCTTAGGGATTAATAATTTTTGAAATTATACTATAAAATTGATTGATTTAATAGGAGAGACTGCCGACACCTTAATGGCTTTGCGTTACTGCAAGGGACGAGGTGCCTTGATTATTGGCATCACCAATACCGTGGGTAGTAGTATTTGCCGTGAGTCTCATTGCGGTGTCCACATCAATGCCGGTCCAGAGATTGGTGTAGCCAGTACAAAGGCTTACACATCACAGTTCATCTCTTTAGTAATGTTTGCCCTTGTCATGAGTGAAGATAGAATCTCTCTTGGCAACAGACGGCTAGAAGTAAGTCTAGCGCAATAGGCGCCAGCACAATTGTATCATCTCCAAAATGTGAAAAATATCTGAGTATCTCATTTCTATGATATTAAATAATTTTCAGATCATTGATGGACTGAAGAATCTGGATAGTCTCATTCGGGAAGTGCTAAAACTCGACGAGAAGGTCAAAGACTTGGCTAAGTCTTTGTTCCAACATAAATCTCTATTGATTATGGGTAGGGGATACAATTTCGCTACCTGTATGGAAGGTGCTCTTGTAAGTATTCGATCAGCTGTTGGAATTTGAAAAATACAAGTTGAAAACTTTTCTTTTCTATTTCATTATTTTGCTTATTGCAGAAAGTCAAAGAGCTGACATACATGCACAGCGAAGGAATTATGGCAGGTGAATTGAAGCATGGACCTTTAGCTCTGGTCGACGATTCTATGCCTGTGATAATGATCGTGATGAGAGATCCCGTTTACGGGGTAAGTAAAAAGTTTAAAAATTTCTTAAAAATATAGCTTGTTGATCTATTCTTGGTTATTGAGACACTAAATATTCAAATTTCGTCTACATTTCTTTCACATAGTGTAGTGGTGAAGAAAGATGAATATTTCATTGTGAAATAAATGACATTTGTTTTATAAATAAAGCTTAGAATTGTGTTATATTTTATTTTCACAGAAATGCATGAATGCTCTTCAGCAAGTGAAAGCCCGAGAAGGTAGGCCAATTGTGGTTTGTGAACAGGGAGATGAAGAGACAATTGCACTTGCGCATCGTGTACTAGAGGTGCCAAAGACAGTTGATTGTTTACAAGGAATTTTGACGGTCATTCCAATGCAACTATTGTCATTCCACATCGCAGTGTTGCGTGGCTGCAACGTCGATCTACCAAGAAACTTGGCAAAGTCGGTTACAACCGAGTAGATTAATATCAGCTTGGTAATAACTGGAATGGTAAACTATTACCGAGTATAAAAGAGGGCTGGATGCTTATACATGATAGTAATTGACACGTAATAATGGTAACAATTAGATCAGCAGAGTTTCAACAGCTGATATCAACGCATCTTATATTACTACAGAATTTTTTATTTTTTTTTGTTAATTTAATCTGTAGAGTGGTTCAGCAGTTTTGTTTCAAATTTATTTAATATTGAATCTATATTTTATGACTGCTAATTCGTTGATTAAATTGTTTGGAAAGTGGCCAACATTCATTTAGCAAGTTTGACATAACTCATTCAACTTGTGATTATTGTTACGTATGAACGTGTATTTTACGTGTCAAAATTTGTGATTTAAAGAGAAATTAATTGTTCGTATATATGGGACCGTATTATTATTTGGCATACAATTTTGTATTATTTTTTTTTTTAATGCAACTAGTGTTAATTCACGGTTCTATATTATGATTTTTAACATTCTCGTTCCTAACTTTACTTTTATATAAATTTTATTTCGACAAATATACAGAAGCATTTAATTATTATCATGAACATCGCGACTTAAATAACGAGATTATTTTATTATCCTAGTTTATAATTTTTATCAATTATCAGAGTAATTATACGACGATAATTATCAATTTAATAATTTGAAAGTTTTTAGATTTTATTATCTGATAAAAACAGGGAGGGAGGGTACACAGAATAAAACTTTTCAATCAATTTTTGCCTCAAATACCTATACGAATTTTTATTTCTAAATTTTATTACAAATAAACGAGTGATTTTTACACCGATTATTATTAATTTATAGAATATAATTTGATTCGTTATAACGTTTTCGTAGAGGGAATAAGATAAATATTTAATTTCAGAGTCTTAAAATCACTCGGATTTTTGGAAAATAATCATAATAATAATAATAATTGATTGCCTTGTAAAATGTTATGAATTAAAATTAGGTAATACAATACAAAATTTTTTCTAGATATTATATGTATATTGTATACATAAATTGTTCAATCTAGTACTTATACATAAATTTGTGAAATTTATAGCTAGTTAAATATTGGACCACAATATGTCTTTGTAAAATTATTATAATACATACATACATATATATACATATATATATACATATATATACACATATATATATATACATATATATACATATATATGTATATATACACATATATATGTATATATACATTTACGCACCATGTAATAAAAAGTTATATTTTCTCCACAAGCCTATTTCAACTATCCTAT
Organism: Macrophya annulata; assembly: GCA_963924015.1. Lineage (NCBI taxonomy): Eukaryota > Metazoa > Arthropoda > Insecta > Hymenoptera > Tenthredinidae > Macrophya > Macrophya annulata. The sequence goes on from OZ001260.1 coordinate 9,149,376, forward strand.
TATAATAATCAGCTTAAACTATCATTAGTTCAATCCTTTCCCTCTCTTATAAAAATCAGAATAAAAAAAAATCTCATCTTTTGAATAAAAACAAATGATATAAAGAAAATTACAAGTTTTTGAAATCAGTCAAACGGATTTGAATTTCGAATATTGAAAATATCTGTATTATCGACCGCGTATAATATTTCTTCGATCTTGCTAGAAGAATATCAATAAACAATTGAAAAATAAAATTATAAGTTTAAAACAATTTTTGAATAAGTCAACACCAAGTAAGGTTCGGGATAATCGCTCGATACCTGTAATTATGAATATCAGTGGTAAACGGGAGTTATTATTTAAATTTATAATTTTCTAACAAATAATCGATAGTGTAAAAGATTGAAGCAAGTTTTGAGCTTCGATTACTAAGTGCAAAGATTGATATAAATAATCTAAATTTGAGTTTTAAACGTGAATAATAGATGAATAAGATAGCGATCTAGTTATTTGAAGATTTTGAAGTAGTAACGATACGAGATCGGTCAGACGCAGTGATTTGAAAATTTTTGTTCCCGCAACGTTATTGATTTTCAATATCTCGAAAGTATTATACCATCATAAAATAAAGCGTAATCTTATAGTACGATAATATCTTAGCAATGCGAAATATTTCTATAACGCGCAAGACTATTATTTTCATCTAATTTTAAACGGCAAAAGATCTTTTTGGGTTATTTATTGGAGGTGGGCCGTGCACTACGCGAGTCAGTTGACCCTCCGACGTCGAGTGAAACAGACGTCTTCCGAATTCGGTCCGATCCATAATTATTTCTTTATGTAAAACGAATTTAAGAACCGATTATAATCTCGATAATATAATACAAACAAGCTTTCTGCTTATTAACATAGTTTTATTGATCGAATTTTACTGGCCAGTTTCCTAGCGTAGTCGGTCGCTTTTCAGTAGTGAGGTAAATATTGTAGTTTTCGGTATGGCTGCTCCAGCAGCTTGTACGCGGTTCAGTGATAACTATGACCTTAAGGAGGAACTGGGAAAGTAAGTAGAAACAATATACAATGATTTTAATATTACGTCCTTTTACATTATCAATTATTTTCACTTATTCTATCATCCCGTTAAACTCCATACTCAAACTATACCACGGCCGAACGAGGCACCGTGGACGCGTATGTACTCCGTTCTAGCAGACGATGCTTTTACTAACCATGGCCGCGGTAGCGGCGGCGAATACGCCGTCCGGGGACCTATTGCATTTCGTCTATATTTAACGTCTTTCGGTGGCCCGGAGGCTATATATAATAACAGCCAAGAGGCCACCGAGTCGCGCATTAGGTACCGGCCAACCTCTTTTGCACGTTGAAACAAAAAGACACTCGTCTTTAGTCTCAGTATACCCTATCCGTTGCCGATCTGTCATCGAATCGATACATCGCGGGGAACCACGTTCTCAGGGTGTCATGCAGGTGGTTGAAGTACAGCCAGTTCCGCGAGCGGAAACGTCATACTGACAGTGAGCGAGCGCGAAGCGTTTGGAATTTCGTAACTTTGTTTTACTCGATAATTTTTTTCTTCTCTTCTCTCTTATCTCTTCCTTTCTTTTATTTTCTTTTCATTTATATTTATTTTCATTTTAAGGACCGAATTAAAATTTCAGAATTCATACTATAAAGGAATTCGGAATTGTAAAATACCTGGACCACACCCTCTTCCTTCAACATCATCCCTCCCGAGGGTTAAAAAAACATTCGTTTCTTTATATGCCTCAGAGATCAAAGAGGAAACAATTTCGTTACAATCTCCGCTTCTCGCTCCTCTTATCAATTTTATTAACTTGCTGATGAAATTTCAACCTCGATTTATTACCCTTTAAACTATATACGTAACCATATATTCTACCTAGGATCGACATGATTTTACATTATTATATTTAATACATTTTCAAACACCCGATTATCGTTAATTTTCAGTAATGAATTCACTCAAAAAATTACACAAATATTCTACCTCTATCTCCTACTCAACGTCTTACGCCTACCGACCTTAACTACTACTTCGGTTCAATCTACTGATTGTTAGTCAGACCTGGAGCGTCTTACCGAACAGTGGTTAAACTACTGGCTCTTTTGCAACAGTCACCTGTCAGAGGTGTATATCTATGTAGATAGTTGTCAGTGGCCGACGTAAATAACTTTCGATTTAGTTTTTACTTTTCGGTTTATTTAGCGCAGAGTTTAGCGCCTGTCAGGGTCAATTTTCATGAATTATCACTACGGAGGTTTAGAGAGAATAGAGAATTTGGATAAAAGCTACTGAAACCTTTTTTGCTAATTGAAATTCGCGTTGACAAAGTATTAGCTCGACTTTAGCTCGTTTTATTGTATTAAAAGCATCAAGCATTGAGCATACTTTAGGTATGGACTAGAATATTAATTTGATTACTGTTACGCGTTGCGATGCTATGCGATATGGTAAAATTGTACCTAACACTTGAATACGTAGAATTTAAACATCTTATACTTACTTTACTTCGCTACCCTGTTCATTGATTAAGACTCGGTCGCGTTTACAGCACCGAGTATTTTAGCGTTGAGTAAAACGTTTGATGGTTTTAATTAAGTTGTAATTAGCAGAGCTACTCGCTTGAGTTTTGGGAAGGGGAATTAAATATTCATACAATATACTAGGTGTATAGGAAAACCATTAAAACGTTTGTACATATATGCTTAGGGTTGAGGTAAACCAAAATATATTCGTATGGTGCAAATTATTTCTAAATATGTACATACCTAAACATTTATGGATTCCAAATTACGTTTTCGCTCGAAGTCTTCTTAAAAAGTATCGAAAAATAGAAAAAAAAAAAAAACGAACAAACAAGGAAATCAAAAAATACAAAATGTGAAACGCTTCTTTAATTTCTATTTTTTTTTTTTTCTTTTTTTTTTCACTCTTATTAAATGATGAAAGTGTGAATTTATTCGAGAATATATTTTCTTATCCCGTTAAATAATAATGATAATAATAAAACAAAAAAAAAAAACAAAAAACCCCATCTTTTTTTAGGGTCTGCTTACTTAGATTAATCACGTTTGTTAGGGCTAAGACCAAGTTTAATCAGCATATTCTTATGCCACTTCGGTTCCCTCTGAAAACTGCGAACTTTGGTAATGAGGAAGAAGAAAGAAAGCAGCAGAAGAAGAAGAAGAAGAAGAAGAAGAAGAAGAAGAAGAAAAAGTTAAATTATATTCTAAGGAAAAAATTGTGATTTAAGAGATAAGATTAATCCGAGATGAGTGAAAAGAAGAAAAATTAAAAAATAAATAAATAAATAAATAATAATTATCAGAATTTATTGAAATAAAAAAATTCACCTATTTTCACCACGCAACACAGTCAGTAATGCGTATATGTATTGACCCCAAAACCAGTTTTCTGCAGTTTCGTTATTCTATTACTTCGATTCAATTTTTACAGCGAAAGTTGGAAAACGAAATTAAAAATATTTAAACGACAAAATGAATACATAAATAAATTTATTTATTATTTTTAATTATAACGTATAAACAAATTTTTAATTGTTCATTTTGTTCGGTTTTTTTACAGTTTTGCAATAGATTTATAGTTATAATATATACCTACGTTTAAAAAGCCATGAAAAGGGTATTTTGGAATGGCGAATCGGTCCAGATTGTTTAAATATTAAAACTTGTAGTACGTAATTGTGTCGGACGCACAATTTATTGAAAATTTTATTCAACGTTTCATATTATCGCAACATATTTATTACTCGTATAATATAAACGCGTTTTGAAAACTTTTTGATTGTAGTTTTTGTATTAACAATATTAATATTTAATATATGAAAATCGATCATTGCACCGATTGGAATATGAAGAAAACTATTATATGTAATTGGTCAATTTTTATAGGCCATATTTTATTAGACTCGTATTATAAGAATTGCAATAATTTGTAATATCGATAGAAAATTATTATAATTATTATTTTTATTATTATTATTTTCGTTTCAAAAAGTTTGCGCATAAACGATTTTCACATTGATTGCCAGATATGTTGTTATAATGCGAAAACCACAGCCCAAAAAAGGTGGTCGATAGTAACAATTAGTATCAAACTTTCACGTAAGCAATATCGGATATATATTGAAACGTAATAAACAAATTGTGGTTATTAAATGTTGACTAAAAAAAATGTTAGATAAATTGTATGTGAAAAATGGAATTGCGATTCATATATCGAAAATATTTGGTACATATATATCAAAAAATTTTACGGAAATAAAATTCACGAAGTCTTTTGATGATAATTTAATTATTCAACGGAAACAAAGAAGCTGAAGTAAAATAAATAAATAAATAAATAAATAAATAAAAACTAATAAAAAATTGAAAGGATCGGAGGACCGTAACTGTTACGCGAAATGCCCTCACATAGTTACAAAACGTAGCGAAGAAGTAATTCTATTAGGTTTTGTCTTCGTCAGTAAGTCAAAAAAAAGAAAAAATCTAAACAAAAAAAAAGACAAAAAAAAAAAAGAGAGAAGCTTGATAATTATTTCTAGGGTTCGTTAGAAAAGAGAAGCTTCGCTCTTACTTTGGGGCTTCGGGTTCAAAAATACATCGGAGACAAAGTCACTCGAGGTCGCGCAGGTATGCGCGCGGGTCCAATTAACCGCCACCGTTGTTTCCAGCAAGTGAGAGGAAAGAATTTTCGTTTTTATTTTTTTCTTTTTATTTCTCTCTCTTTCGTTTTTTTTTTTTTTTTTTTTCTCGTTTTAATTTTTTTTTGTTTTTTTTCAAGAATAATTATTCGCCCAACGCGTTCGCTCAGTTATATATATGTATACCAGCAAACAAAAGATTCAATTTTTATACTCGAAGCAAACAATACAAAAAATATATATATACCTATATATATTGTATATAAATTAAAAAAAAAAAAAACGGAAAAAAGAAAAGGAAATCACTTGTATTGAAACGAAAGCGGGAAAAAATTGTTTATATCTATACAGAATGAAATAAATTTATTCTTAAACCTATACCTAGGTATGTACATAATATAAAAATTAAAAAAAAGGAGAAAAAAAAAAAGAAAAATTCTATCAATAAATATGTTTAAATATAAATAATTATACATCGTATATTGTTTATCGAAGAATTAACGAAGTATTTCTCACCTCTGCACTATCTACTATATACCTATAAGTAAATTATCACTAACAAGCTGTGCGCGCAGTAGGTAATTAGCACCAGTATAATATATTGCTTGGTCGTCGGTTTACAACATTGATTTAATAACTATGTATGTATAAGGTATATAATACGGTTGAGAATAAGGCGGCTATACAGTGAATATTATGTATAGGTATACATATATATATATGTATATAGAAATAGAAGGTATACCACACCTACCTAAGTTATCGCTTATTAGCTCTATATAGAGATGACAAGAACTCGTCCTTTTAATTGGTGAGTGGTTTAATTAAAACTTATATTTTAACGCGGTACTAAGTTCTCTACATTTACTCTTAAAAAATGAATAGATTTATTCTCGGTTAATATTATTTATAAAATAACCATTATACTATGACCACGACCACCACGACGACGACGACGACGACGACGATGGTGACGTATGTACTCCTCCTGCCGGGGTCGTCTTTTTCTTGGCTTCCCTTCGTCGCGAGTCTTAACGAATCGAAACTTTTCCCGATATAATATTTATAATAATAATAATAACAACAACAGCAATAATAATAACAATAATAATAATCATAATGATAACACGTTATTATAGCTCTACATAAATACTTTTAAGTTCTTCGTGTATTTTGAAGCTGCAGGTATATGTTTATATATAAAAGGTAGATATGTGATATTATTTAAATAAATAACACCAAGAATTATGGGTAAAAAAAAAAGAAAAAAAGAAATAATTAGTATACGTGTATAATAATAAGAGCGTCTTATTCCACGTATGTTGGTACGTAAAATAAAATTTTCAAGTTTCATTAAGTCTCTTTTTCTTCCTATACTTGACGTACCTACCTACGTATACCTACCTACCTACCTACATATCGATTACGCTGCGCTTCGAGGCTGCAGTATAGTTAGCTTGAGATTATTGTTTACGAGACGTACTTGAGAATAATTATGGAAGGTATATAAGGTATTTGCTTGAAATGAGGTTTACGATCGGAGTTTACGTCGTGTAAAAACGTTCAGTATAAGGTATGTGAAGGTATAGGTGTAACGAAAGCATCGGGGATTACCTATACCTATACCTTATAAGTATACTTTGATAAAAAGTTTCGCTTGTACAGGAGACTCTTAAATCAAGATTGAAAAAAAAAAAAAAAAAACAAACAAACAAATTTATTATTTCAATTTATAACTTTTTAAACGTAGCGAACAGGCGCAAGGAAATTTTCTGTATCAACATTCAAACGAATTTCTTCAAGATTTTTACTAATCTTAACTTATAAATTTGTTTTTTTCCTCCTTCTTTTCTAGCAAATTATACAAAATAAAATTTGAAGTTTTTTCTTAAAGATTTTTTCATTTTTAGATGCAAGAATCATCTTCTTCTTAAAATTTTTTATTTTTTTTTGGTCATATTTTTAATGTACGGTATACGCGTGTCTAATCGGATATCACAGATTCGCGAAGAGAGCGGGTCGTGGGTCAATATTTTGATCGAAGTAGGTATATCTGCAGGGGTACATGCGGGCTCAGAATTGACTATTAATAGCAAAAGCACTGGGCGTCCCAATTTCTCGGCGTCAAGAATAGAATAGGGGGGAATTTCGATAATGAAAGAGGCCGCCGCGTGTCAATCCACGTTAAAGAATTTCAAATGGAAGGTCATCGTCTGAAAAAAAAACTGCAGTTACCGTTATGGTTACCTGGACTCTGCTAGTTATAGGTATACAGATCTTATCATATTACCAGAAAACATTAAACTAGAAGTTTATAAAGTTGAAGAGAAAAATGAAGAGTTTTTTATATGATAGTTCATTTCTTTTTTATACCCGTTATATACCTTTACAAATATATACCTTTGTACAAATATACTGTACATACATGCATGTAACATTTATTTTATATACGTGTATTGCAGGTTTATTGAAATTGAAATTCGCCATACCGATAAAGGAAAAGCATGATAAGTAAAGGGGTAACGGTAATTAAATTCAAACCAATTTATTTCAATCTAAACAAATTAAATTTACTCTGACCGTTGTAGGTGTATTCTTATCGTAAATACAGGTTGTGTAATGGTGCGCGTTTTTTAATTCCTTTATTTTCGGGGCCGAACTGGAGTTCCGAATTTTGAATTTTCCGGATGGTAAAAATTGAGAGTTTCTAAGATTTCTTGACAAGTCTGCATAGTCAAAGAAAGCTAAAAGGCCGAAACTCCGAAACTCCGAAACTTGAAATTCACACATAGAGCGTCTTTACCCTCTATTCAATTTTCGGATTCTTGAACTTTCGGAGTATTGTACTTTCTGAGCTATTTGAGCTGTCTGCATTTTGATCTTTTTGAATTTAATTATTCTGAACTTCAGAAATTCGAAAAATTTTAAATCCTCTTAAATGAATTGGCAATTTTTACCGTTCAGAAAATTTTTAAATTCAAAACTTGAACCCTTCAGCTTCTAATTATTTTTATTTTATATTTAAATAATATACATAATCGACAAAAATAATTTTTCTCACTATTAATTTCTTCCTTGGTAATTTTTATTTCATTTTTTTCCTTTCTATATATATATATATATATATATATATATATATATATATATATATATATATATATATATATATATATATATATATATATATATATATATATATATATATATATATATATATATATATATATATATATATATATATATATATATATATATATATATATATATATATATATATATATATATATATAAGTGATAAATCAGGCCAAATCTTTATCTTCCAAAATTTCATTTCCCGCTTCTTATCATCGTTGTAAAATTATTTACGATTTCAGTCGCGGCTAAATGTCAGATTTATCATTCTAATACACACAGTTTTAAAGTTCCTAAAGCAATACACATAATATACACTTAGGGTATATGGATATACATGATATAACCAAGAGGATTGAAATTTACGATACTTGAAAGTATTTTACGCGACATGTAGTCATAAAGACAAGTAAAAAAAGGCGTGTATAGGCGCGTTGAAATCGACTGGAGAAGGTTTTAAACTTGATTTTAAGCTCAAAACTTGATCAAAATTAAACACCTATAATATGTACAAGTATCTTTAGATTTATACCTCGACATCATACAGTTAATTCAATTTTCATTTAAGCCTGAAAAGCCGATTTTCAATTCTCAAAATTATTATACTACGTCGTACTATTTATGAAAGTTTTATAAACCAATATGTACCTTGTGTCATTACCACCCGGGTACATATCGGTAGATTCTTATAGAACCCAGTTCTCCCACGGGAACTCGAACCCTTTCACATCTTCGTGCAGGGTCACACGACCCACATTGCCATATCCCAAGACGATGGTTTTTCTTACGTAAAATGAACATGGGGGAAAAAAATATATAAATAGAATACCTTGTCCTACAGATCAATGTTTGCCCTTTACCTTTAACGTATGCTATATATACAATTGCTGTACGTATACGTATTTACTTATTTACTTATTTATTTACTTATGTAAAACTGCGGGAATATTTTACCTTTGAAAAGATTTTAATATTATTATTATTATGTATCCCGGGTTATCAATAAATTGCTTCATTATTACGTTATTTTTGTCTCTCTTTTTTTCATATTTAGCAGCAGTTCAAAGTCTGTGTTGTATACGTAAAATGATTAAATATCACGGTTTGAATTGGACCGCGAACGTGTATACGCATTTGTAGATATATATATATATATATATATATATATATATATATATATATATATATATATATATATATATATATATATATATATATATATATATATATATATATATATATATATATATATATAAAGAAAACTCGATGTTTCATAATAATTCAAGAAAAGATTATGTATGCGTAACGTATATGTACATATACGTAATAATCCGTGGTAAATTATTATATCATTGTATTAAAACAATATATGTATACCTTGAAAAGGGATCATTTATTTTATCCAGATATATACTTGTCTTTTTGATTAATTATACCGAGTATTTACCAAAACCGATATATTTTCTTTTTTTTTTTTCTTTCTTCTCATCCTTCGATATAGTTATAGTAACTGATTCTGACGAGTAGATGATCATCCTCTCTAGAGGGAAGAAAATCTTCTCGTTCAAGTTTCTAGCCAAGATATTTAATCCACTGGGATAAGCCGGGTAGGTGTAGTTAGGTAGGTAGGTAGGTCGGTAGGTAGGTCGGTAGGTAGGTCGGGTCAAGGCGTACAATTTCACGATCGGATATCCGGCTGTGATGAATTTTCTATCACATGTCACAACGTTCTTTTTATATATATATACCTACCTATACATATATACGTAGTGTGTGTACACACGCTTCGGTTCGCTAGATCGAACACGAATTATACTTGTATTTTACGTGTGTACCTACGTACACCTACCAACACGTTGTGTATACACAACGACATACATAGGTACGTATATGGGTATATATTTGATGTATGTACATTGTACATATATACATACGTAGATATAGAGTTCTCCTCCCGTTTGGGTCAATAACGCGCAACACGGTAAAAAGAAAAAAGAGTCGAGAAAACTAAGAAGAAGAAGAAGAAGAAGAAGAAGAAGAAGAAGAAGAAGAAGAAGAAAAAAAAGTAGAAGAAGAAGAGAAGCATGGGAGACGAAGAAAGGGTCGACGACTAACCCTAGTCGACAGCTGTCGAGACTCGAGACTCAAGAGAGGAATAGAAAGAAGGAGGAGAGAACGAACGCGTTACAAGACTCGTGAAAGTAATCGAGAACAAGGAGAGATGTTGTAGCTGACTTGTAGAGATCACGGTGCATGTTGGTTATATTGGTCAATGTGTAAGACCCTGGACCCAGGGCAAGCAAGCAGCCCACCTTCTTCCTACTTTTTCTCCTTTTTTTTCCTTTTTTTCTTTAATCTACCCTTTTTCCACCCTCGACTGGACCCGGGCAAACTCCGTGCCGTATCTCATTTACAAAATGGCTTCCGTCCGTTCTGGGAATCCCCTTGGCCCGTACGTCCCGGCTCTCTAGACTCTCAGTTTCCAGTTTTCAGTTTTCAGTTTTAAGTCTCTCTGGATTTCCCTCAAGTATCTCTTTAGGGAGGGACGCACGGACGGATCTCGTTTATTCATTATTACAATTTTAATTACCTCGCAGACAGCTCGCCGTTTCTAATTTTAGCTAATAAATAATTGAATTTCTCACTTTCTCGGATGATGGATGTAGTACACCCCTCCATATATTCATCTCTTCTCTCTTATACTTGCCTACAGACAAGAATTATTTATGTTTATATATATACATATATATAAAAAATAAAATAAATAAATAAAACTAATTCTCACTCGAATTTAAAGCGAAAGATTCTTCTTCTCATTTTCCTTCAACTCGCAATATACATATACCATACATATACATATACATATAGGTATAATATGTATAATAAAATCGAATACATCAAGCGATGCATTTCTTTTCAACTGGCAACACGATTTGATCGCTATTCGATTTCGATTTCAGATAAATCGTATATATATAGTATATACATATAGTTGAAATATCCGATTCTGTATATAAATATGTACCGTATAATAGGAACATTTTCTGCACCTGCGTTCAAGTTATGCTCCGCAACAGGAGGTAGTCACGTATTACATTCATTTAAAATACCGTTTAATGCAGACAGAAACGAGAAGATGAAGATGAAGATGAAGATGAAAAAGGACACGAGTCTTATACACAGTCTAGACAATATCGTCCGTCAATCGCTCTCGGACGTTTTAATATGTACATAATACAACAACTATATACCTACATATATTGTACATAATAATATATATATAGGTGTATATATGTATCTATGTATATATACCTATATATACTATAGGTGTATAAGGTGATTGAATTGATGCAGCATCCGCAAGAGCCTCTGAGATTTCTTTTTTATCTATATGAAATAATCTACGCCATTGCGGTAGAGATTTTTCATCACCAATTTTTTTTTTTCATTTACTTTTTTTTTTATTTATCAACACGCATCTTACATAGGGTCAACGAAAGCTTGATCCTGTTAAACAAATTAAAATAACTAAGAGTTGTCGTAGTTTTTAAATACTGTTTATTAAAACCTGACTGACTGATGCTGTGAGACGAATACATGGCGTGGGAGGAGTTATACATGCACATGCTAAAAAAAAAAAAAAAAAAATAGGTAATACATAAATATAATATCTAACGATTCAATACATAAGCACATACCTTATATATACATAAAATGAAAAAATTTCTCACCTACACGTTATCTACTTTTACGAGTTAAAAATAATTTACATGTTCTATAATTATGCAAAAAAGGAAGTTAGTTAATGACGGAAGGTTTTAGTTCGTATTTACTATATTATGCCATTTTTAAAATATTTTTATGATAAGAGAATAATCATAATGTTCAATAAGGAAATTTTAAGCTTTTCTAAGTATAACTTAAATCAATTTTATGGTCCGGATCCGATGCCACGTAATTTATTTCTTTATTTTTATCTTTTTGTTTTAATTGATAACCGTGTCGCAGAATCTTCCTTAGATAAGATTAATAACGAATCTGGTAATGGAACGGGGTAGAACCACTGAGTTCTGGCAGAGTTTGCTGGCCGTGGTCCAGTCCGCACTGCCAGTTTTCTCTGTATTGTAACAATTTACATTGAATTATAGGGTCGCGTGTTCATGTAATAAAAAGATAGAAAATTTTGTCTGTGGTCGAATGTATATATATATGTATATATATATATATATATATATATATATATATATATATATATATATATATATATATATATATATATATATATATATATATATATATCTGTCTGTGCGCGTGGGTGAGTGTGTGTGCGTATGAAGAGAAAATTTGACTAAGAAAACAAATAATTAAAAAACAAAAAACAAAATTAATTAAAACTGATATTTTTATTCATCGGAAAATTTTATCTCCGATTTTTAATTTCATTTAAAAATATTATATTGAGAAATGATAAAAAAATTAAAAAAATATTATATATTCTTATCTGAAGTAAAGTAAAAGAGTTTACACCGCGACCGACTACAAACCCTATCTAAATAATAAACCGACAATAAGAGGATATGAGTCTTTGGATTTTATCTATTGCAACTTCCTGCGTTAGTTTATTCCGTTTGACTTGACTCATTCCTCTTTTGGTTATCATATAGATTCATCAAATATAGCTACATATACACGTATGCATACGTATACATATATTATTCAAATTCTCTTTTTTTTAGAATTTAAAACTACAATTGATTAACGAGGCTCATATTTTCTTTATAGATTGAAATTCAATCAGCGTATGTATGTAATAATTAATAATCTAAATTGGTTGGAATAAATCATTGCTTTGTTTCTTTCATATGTTGAGAAAGAAACAAAGAACCAAAAAAATAAAAATAATAAAGAAAATGACGAATTTTTTAATGAGGAAGGAAAGATTGATAGAGAGAAATAAGAGATAGAGAAAGAGGTGGTAGGTGGTAGTACATGTTGAAAAAAAAATAATAGTAATAACGATAATATTAGATTTTATAAGCTAACGCCACTACTAACTACTAACTTTTCGGATGAGAATTAAAAAAAAAAAAAAAGAAAATATATATATGGGTATATCTTGTTGAAAGAACGTGAGATTTTAAATGAAAATTAAATTTGCCACGTCGTTAAGTGGTGGTTAGAAATGAGAGAGAGAAAAAAAAAAATCCCTGCAGGAGATAACATCATTGCTGACTTTTCTAACTACGTATACATACCTATACCTACTTTTACTTTTCTCAATGGCCCTAAATTTCTGCCTGCAGGCAGGTTGTTGTTACATTAAAGGAAAGGAAAACGATTTAAAAAAGAAAAATAAAAAAACAAATCACCGGACGAAGACATGCGAGAAGAGAAGACGAGTCTGTAGCATCGAGAAGCTTTACACATTTTATTTGTGTTCACATTTAATGAAAAACAGATGAACGGTACTAGCCAGGCAATAAAATTTACATTCCCTATAATGATTTGAAAAAAATTAACTGCGACATCTCAAATGGGTGGATTCGACAAAAAAATAAAAACAAAAAAAAAAAAAACAATTTTTTTAATCAAAGATCAAAGATTTTTATTCGATAAATAAAACGAACATAGATAAATATATATAGAAAATGATGTGCATCTGCAGTACAGCGGTGATAAGCGTATAGTTCTATGCAATTTTTTCAATTCAAATTTAAATTTACACTCCGAAAGATTGAGAGATTTTTTTTGTTATAATATCCTATGAGATATACATCTACATAAATGTATATTTGCCAACCGTCGAAGCAATGGAAGAAGAGGATATTATATGCTATTTCATTTTCAGTCTTTCTAAAAATAGTTAGTTTCTAGCAGGAAAATAGCCGGGGTCACTCTACGCGACCTATACAGCATGCGGAGAACTTCCAGGCCGTATAACCAATTTGGCTGGAATGTTGTGTTTGACCGTTACTAATGTGAGTTAGTATGAAAATCGATCGATCAAGAGTATTTAATTTATAGTTAGGGACTGCAAGTAACGCCAATCGTTCGATCGATTGATAGACGTATTCAATAAATATACATTATAATATTCATCGAATTCTTAATCGGTTCTCAATTTGAATTAAGAAATATCTTTTAGGTGTCACTCTCTTCTGCTTCTTAAAAAAAAAATTTCAATTTTTTTTTTTGTTTTATTATTTATTCGGCCTAAATGGAAACGACGTTTTTTTTCTATTTCTGTTTTTTTTTTTTTAACCTAAGTACCAAAAACTCCCGTTTACCAAAATCGTAGCAATTTTTTTTTTCGAATTATTTCTGTCGATATATTTACCAGTGCGCTTCTGTAATCCAACAGAATTTATTTTTTTCGTGTGGGCATATGCGGTTATACATAGATATATACATTGCTACGCGTATTTATAACGAATTGCGAGGACAGCCAGTATTTTATTTTATTTTATTTTATTTTATTTTATTTCATTTTTTGCAATTTTTGTTTTTTTGATTTTTTTCTATGTATACACCGGTTCGTAGCTGGCTCTGCAGTTTTAATTTTCTACCAACGTTTCATACCAAGAATAAAAATCACGATTCCCGCATTACCAAGGATTTAATAGAAAACTTACGATAACGATATAAGCTGAGATTAACGTGTCATGTGAAAATGCACAATTAGTTAATTTCACCTATGTATGTACACACGTATATCTATATCTATAATCATAATCTCGTACGGGATTACACATCGTATACAAAAACAAGATCATCTCAATCGGTTTCCACTGTACCTACTTACTTCAAAAACTCCTATTCAAAATTCGAAGAGTTCTTGTAGCCTTTAGAGTAAACTTTGTAAAACATTTAGTCAGTCGTATAGTTGTATAGTTATTTTTTAAAATGAAGAAGTAAACCTTAAGACAGAGAGCTAAGAATCATAGAGAATTTGATTTTAGATTTTCTTTTTAGATTTGTTCGTTCATTATTGTTTCTGAATCTTCAAGATCATCTCAGTTATTGAAATTAAACATTCCCCGCGATTGCGAAATCGACCTTCTTCCCAATTTCTCGGTTTTCACTGTTTCCAATTTCAAGGTTACGACAGCCAGCTGTAATAGCAAAACGTCAGACTATAACAGTTTGTTTTTTTTCTTAATTTCAACCCTGTATAACGGCCTTCTATCAATTCACTGTTAACTAATTATACAAATTAATCATCTAAATGTATAGGATTAAATTAACCTTCAGGTGTAAAAACCATACTAACTATAAACGCATACGTTATTTAGGTTACCTTCTTGCTTAAACCTAACTTAACTTCGAGGTCTTCGTCACCCTCCGCATTATAACACATTTATAAACGAATATATGACGTAGGTAGACGATGTGCGGTTAAACTAGTCAATTTTTATCGGCGAGGACAACCACGTCGATAAACATTTATCCGTGTGTAAAACACAAAAGACTTTTGCAAAATCATGGCTTTAGACTGTATAATGAAAAAAATTTACCGTGATTAATCGACAAATTCGTTAGTAAGTATAATAATCGTAGATATTTCTTTTTTTCGAATCGATAGTTTATTATATACAAAGAGAATAGCTCGTTGATCAATCTTGTTAGCTATAAATAAAATCCCTTAATAACCCGAAGGATAATTTTTGTATCTCTCTAATCTCATGGATATATTAAATAATATTAAACCATCGAATGTAAAGTGTAACATCAAATGTCTCTATTAAGATCATTTGTATATCCGGATATATGTATTATAAAGAAGGCAGATTTTCAGCATCGTGGTTTTTCTCAATTTTATAAATAGACTGTTTCTCTTTTTGACTTGAGAGACGAATAAAGAAAAAAGGAAAAAAAAATTCATTTTCTATTTTGAACTGCATGGCAATTTATATGTCGGTCGGTTAATTCAAACGGATTTTTATAAGACAGGTTTATGCGATATACCTAAGCGATTTCGGGCAAAGTATAAGATACGTAAAATTTTCTTTTCTTTTTGTTTTTGTGGTTAAAAATTTTTGCAAAATAAAAGAAGAAAATAAAAAAAAATATTTTGATTTACTAGACGGATCTTACGAACCTAAAAAGTATAATTATCGTTACGTTTCCTTTGAAAATTTCACTTTGAAATTGTATGGAAAAATTATTGTCAACAGTCGTCATCTGCGCGGGATGCATATTCATGCATTTCATGCCCGCATACCTCGTGCGAAGTTCCCGGTGATTACTCCAATGTAGTCTATTTTGGAAACTGTTCGTGTAACACACGACGAGACATTCCTTTAATGCATACGGAAGATCCAACACGACTGATACAACCGCGAAGACCTGAGGAACTATACCTACGTCCGCGTTGGGTTATTTAAAGTCTTGGGTCATTGTTTTGTTGGTCAGGGACCATAGAGAACACCAATGAGCTTGCTGATGATATATTGCATTTAAAAATACACTAAAGTATGTATATTTATCGTTATGTACCTACGCCTGTAGAACCTCGACCCCGGAAGAGTATAACATGCAATTTCTCAATCTCTGTAACATCTTATCCTCCATCTCTATAATATCTCTACATCTTTATGACAGGTGTGAAATAGTGTATTACGGAATTTGTATTATGAAATGAATTATGAAGAAATTATTTAGCTATTGTAATAAATTTATTTTCAAATAAAATTATTTTTTCTTTTATTTTTTTTTTTTTTAATTTTTTTTTTATTGGTTCCTTTTTTGCCCTTTTTATGAACGCCTGAGGCTTAGAAATCTATGAATAGTTGAACGAAGACGTTTTCAGAAGGGGTCAAAATCCCATCTCACACAATTATGGGTAATTGGCTGTTCCAGGCACCCCATCAAATCCGATCAGGGATTTTACCTAACTCCTCAGGGGGGATGGGGATAGGGGTGGAATTGTTTAGATTACATAAAGGGCGAAGTCGAAACGTGGTGGGATATAAAAATAAATGGAAATTATAAGCTGGATCTATGGATTTTGATATTCGTAAAAACGTGATATCGCTGTATAACTTAAAATGGTTTTGTTTTTTTTTATATATGAAATTCAAAAAACATGGGAATCCTTTGTGACTACGTCAATTTTTTTTTTAAATCAAATTAAATTTTGTTTATCTTATACCTTTTACGATTTTATATCAACTCTTTATTTTTTCTTTCTCTATTCCGTATGGATTTTCTTCACTTTATACGGTCGTATATGGCAAATCGGGCGATATTAATCGACAAAACTCGTTCTGACGGGATTCTTTTTTATTTTATTTTATTTTCATTTATTTATTTTTTTTTTTTTTGTTATTTCTGCTTCAGGTAATCGTTTTACCAGCAAACATTTTTTTAGACTGACTTAATCTGATCCAACATTTATAATCTTACTTTAAACGATCATGATTTGTTTTGACTTGAGACAAGCGGGTTATCTCGTCAGTTCTTGAAGTAAAGTTAAGAGTAAAAAAAGAAGAAAAGAAAAAGAAAAAAAGAAATGTATAGATGAAAAAAAAAATAAAAAAACAAATGATACATAAAACTAAGAAGAAAACGTTCAACGTTTATGTATTCGAAAGTTAAGATGATCTGATCGCAGGCTCCGTGACGCCTGTAAATCATTTTTAAAAATCTCTTGACCCTATCCAACGGCGTGTGGCGTATATCCAAAGAAAAAAATATATATATACGACTCTCAATTTAAAGATTCAATCTCGTTCATAATGTCGCGTCTAGTTCTGACATAATGACAAGAAAGTACGACGTTAAACAACCGGACAAACCCGGGTGCATTAATCAATTACAATTTCGTAACAGCAGGTATATGTTACCAGCCAGCTACTGTTTAACAAATATATTTATACGATTATACCTATACAAGGCTTGTTTATTATCATTTTAAAAATTTAGTATCTACGCAGTATGTATACGTACATATACATACCACTTAGCGTAAATTATGACAACAATAAAAATACTGATGATCCATATCGTATTTGAATCTCTAGTTAAATTTATTCACAAAAAAAAAAAGTTTAACTAATAAAAAAAAACGAGGTATTTTAATTTGTTAAAAGGCTGCTCTGAGGGTATAATACAAATCAATTTTACTTTCCAATTAAAAAAAATATATATATACACTTGTTTTTCACAAATTTAATTCATATAGATTATATATGAACACCGTCTAGCCTGGACCAGAGGCGTACGTTTTTGTCTTTAGTAAAGAGAGAAGTAAAACTTCCCACGCGTATATAATATACACAGACACAGTAATCAATTACAAGTTTGTTGTTCAAGGGTGCTGGTAATATTTTTTTTATTCATTTTTTTTTTTTAACATTACGTCTTTTAATTTAGATTCCCTTAAGTGATAGTAAATTTTTTTTTTTTTTTTTTTCTTAAACTGCTCGTCATTGTCTCTCGAGTCTTATAGCAGGTTATGAAACCTATGAAACTATCATTTCTTATTATATTGTCATTAACAATAGAATAACCGATCGATGAAGCGTGGTAGGTAGGTACATACATACATACATACATACGTCTAAAAATGCCAATTATGTATTTGTTATAAAAATTTCAACTCACTCTATACCTACTTGTGCCCATTATATTATAACAATTCTTGTTTACAATTAGCAAATGACAGGCCATTAATTTAACGGGTATAGATTTAACGCTTTTTATTAACTGATATATACCTATACGTATAATGTATGTAGGTATGTACATTATATATATATATATATATATATATATATATATATATATATATATATATATATATATATATAACATACCTTAGCCAAGTGGAAGCAAATAGAAATAATAAAAATAGTTTTATCATAGTCTCCTTATGATGAATGGAGATTCTAACGAAATAGAAAATCAGATAAGTAAAAATCAAGAAAGAAAAGACATAAATAAAAAAAAAAAAAAAGAATTGAACAAACGTAGTGAAAAATCATTCGAATCTTTTATTATTCGTCGACCTGTCACTTGCCGAATGGAAGTTATATATATATACCAGTTAAAAACTTTCTAAACGAGAATTATAGGATCTTCAGAGAATGTATAAATGATATGTGTGTATACCTTCGTACGTATTTGATTCGTTATTTAAATTTCTGCAGATTAAACGGACAAATAAATTGGTCCATTTATTTTATTTTTATTTTTTATTTTTATTTTTATTTTTTTTTTTTGTCAATGATCGTTCCTTATCCGATTGAATTTGCTGATTCTTCAAGCCTTCAAGATGTATAAATGTCTAAAGTCCGTTTTATTTCTATTCAAGATTATAGATATAGAGAGAGAGAGAGAGATCTGATGATCGTGAATGACCAACGTGTTATACACGTTCACGAAGTTAGAGACTTCAGATTAATATAATAACTGGGCGTTATAGTTGCTCAATGATTTTTATAACACCCGGTCCTTTTCTGGATTCGTTTTCCTTCATGCAAAGTAACTAACGTTGATGATAGAAACGATCCGTGCAGTCAAGCTCGTTGCTGAGTCGATCAATCGTATAAGGTCAACGTCAAATTTCCTATACATATATACACACTCGCTTACTCCCGTCAGTTTTTTTTTTTTTTTTTAATCCATTGATAATTCTTGGCGAGATAAAATAACAGTCGAAGTTTTGAAGAATCAAGAATTTTGAAAATTATGAGAAAATTGTAAAGATCGGTTCTTCATGCTCATCGTCGCTCCTTCTCATCGTTAATTAATAATTAAGTGATTTTTAAGAACATTTTAATCAAAATATCTTCATTACGTTCAGAAAGAATTTATTTATATAAATATATATATATATATATATATATATATATATATATATATATATATATATATATATATATATATATATATATATATATATATATATATATATATATATATATATATATATATATATATATATATATATATATATATATATATATATATATATATATATATATATATATATATATATGCCGCTGTGTATATATATAAATGTGTATATATGTTATATATGTGTATAAATGGGGACACGGGAATCGTGTCTTTGATTCGAGCGAGTAAAACCAATTTACGATTGCTATGGAGCGAAGAATTGAAGAGACGTAGACGAGAGCGGAGCTAACAAAGCCATTGAAACGCCATTTGGTAGATTCTTTCAACGGATCATTGGATAGAAATCAATATATCCAGTTCAGAATATAGAATATATATGTATTTGTATGTATGTACATACATGTGTGCGTGTATGGTGTAATACAGACAAATAGAGAACTAACTATTATTAAAGAATATAGAATAGTATCAATCAGGATTTAATTAGAGACGATACTCCAGACGTCTTCCGATTATAATTACTTATCGACCCTTGAATGGATCATATTTTCTCTATTTAATAATTAAGAGATAGATATTATACCTTTCATGTCATAAAGTTATATGAACTACCTCTTCGGTTTAGATCTGTTGCGTGTTAGAAATCTATAATATCTTGTTAACTATAATAATAATACCGTTTTCATTACCTTTCAATAGATTTTAGGGTATGGGGTTATATACTTATATATCATTTGATGTCTACTGCAATAGCGTCAGATTATTAACAACGATTGACGTGTATATATATGATCTGTAATTGGATATTTCAACGGTCTTTATAACCATTAATTGTATCTTATACAAATATCGAAGAAAAAAAAAAATTAAGTAGATATTTAGTTCGAAGAATTGTTGAATTTTTTCTTGTTTTTTTTTTTCTTCTTTTTGTTATTCTCGTAAATTTAATATCCTCAAAAGAGATGAAAACAAAAATATATATAGAAAATAAATTTCAAATTTTCTTCCGAAAAGTTCACCCACCTACAGCGAATTTATCTTAAAAAATTTTTACACAATCGCGTGGAGGCTAAATGTAAAAAGTATAAATAATATTATTTTTTCTTAAAAAAAAAAAAAGGAAAAAACGAACGAACGTACGTACGTACGTACGTACGTACGGAAGGGCTCTATCAAAGCTTTGCTCGCAAATAGAGAGACGCCAGCTTTGGAAACTCAATTTAGAAGTTTGTGGAGAGCGCGAACCTGGAAGAAAGTCAGACGATTGAGTTTTCTTCGCTCTGTAGAGAACTCAGATCGTCGGCTTGCACGAATCTTTGCCCTTAGCCCGGTTAACTTTGATCTCCTTTTTTTCCCTTTTTATTTTTTTTTCTTTTATGTTTTTTTTTATATTTATTTTTTATCTTTTTCCCTCCGTTGTATAGCTTCTCATCTTCGACCTATCCCCCCTCCTCCCCCCCATCAAACGAAATACCAAGGGTCTAACAATTATCTCGATCTTTTAATCACCCCAATTTTTTGTTACCAACATGTTTGAATTATTATTGTCATAGTTATTATTATTATTATTATTAATGTTTTTTTTTTTTTTTTTTTTTTACTTTCCAAGTAGTAAGTATTTCTCCTCCATTCCATTACGCTCGTTTTTTTTTTTTTTCGTTTTTTCTTCTTTCAAGTCCGACACGACGTGCTTTTAGTTCGTGATGTTGCTGCTTCTGGTACTGCAGAGAAGTGTGAAACTTTGTAAAATACTACGACGTGAACTGACAAAAGTTATAAGACAAACGGTGATTACTTACAACGTCAAGAACGGCCGTTCATTATACTAGTTTGCAGTTCTATTCTGTCAGAGACACGTGTCTGTCTTTATAACTATAATTATTTGTATGATATACAAGGATAAAATAAGTGTGAAGATAAAATTCGTTGAATTCATCTAAATAATTTTTCTTGAAATAAAATCGCGAGAAATTTTTTCGAGCCTCAATATCGTATATATACGTATCTTAATTATTGTTTTTGACGAAAAATTAAATACGATCCTTTAAAATATGAATTTTTTTTTTTTTATATATAATCAAATTAGGCAAAGTGAAAATTTCATTTTCTAATGTCACATGAATGAATTCTAAGCTCTCTTTTAGCTTGTTTTGTTAAATTCATTCAGTACTATGCATAGTACAGCGTATAGGTATGTACATTTATACATTCGTGTACGTATTATTCTTTTATGTGCTCGAAAACTTCCTGCTTTGTAAAATTGGTCTCTTTTTACATTTTCCAACATCTCATTCTATACTAAGAAACGGTAGTGAAACTAATTTGCATTATAAAAGTTTTGAGAAATAGCACTACTTCCCTTTCCTTATTTTCAAATTTTTATTCAGACTACTAAAAGGTGTCAACGAGGAACTAGAATCACTAAGAATATTTATTTTTAATCATTTCTCGTTTGCTGTTGGTAACCGCGAAAAATTTCTTTTTACTATTCTCGTTTTAATATATGTGAGATAGGAAGAGAATAGATCATTGACTCGCTCATGCAATTCTGTTCAGGTTTATAGGTATGTATGTATGTACATACCTACTAGACAAAGTTTGACGGCCTAGATTCCAAAAATATATCCATTCGGTGTATAAAACAATGCCTTGAAGTTCTCTGACGGACTATAAAACTTGGTTGAAAACTGAGGGCAATTTCTGCAGAGGGTAAAACGAGGAAAATTTTTTTTTTTTAAATAACGGTAAAAAATTGAGGACCATGGCGCGGAGTATACGGAGTTGGTGAATACCTTTTGGCAGTTGCTCTTTGTTCTATCTTCTGCTTTTAATCAAGCGACATGGTGAGGTAGATAGACAATTCTTCGACCGAGGTTTCGTCTCGTGAAAATTAAACATTTCTTTGTCAAGTTTATTACTTGAGATTTCCCGAAAGACTTCGTCTGATCTTGGAGATGGTTCGCGAACCAGTTTCTCGAATGATTGACCAAACCGAATGAACTGTTGTTATATATATATATATAATATCTCTCAACGATTACTCTAAGGACTCTTTTCTCGTTTTTCTGAAAACTGATTTCACAAAAATATCATCGACGAATATTTTGATGAGAATTTTAGTTTCAAAAATTTTTTAGGTATATCCTTACGCTGCAGGGGAAAAGGGGGATCTGGTTTGCCGGTTTTTTTTTTTTTTTGTTTTTTTTTTTACGCTTTTTGGGCGGAAGGAATTCATTAATTTCTTAAATTTTGTACTCTCCGCAATTTCCGGGCCTTTTTGGTTCGGGGATTTTTTTCTCTCGGGTATGTGTTAGTTGTTGTTAAAATATAGACAAGAATATGAGAGTACTTACCGGATTCGTCGTATTTTAAAAAAAAACCCGAGTTGTAGGGCTTGTTGAATTTTTTTCTAACCTTTAGATTTTTACAAAAAACTATTATGTATAGAGGTACGGTTTGGGCAGGTCGGATGTAAACCTTTTGAATTTTTACACGGTTCAACTCTTCAATTTCATGAATATCAAAAAGACTATATATTTTCACCATTTCCGGACGTCTTCGAAGAGATTTCTTTCGACTTTAAAAATCCGCCTTACGTACGTACTCGAGTATAAAATACAGATGACTACCTTTCGAATCCTGAATTTTCTATGAAAATCAAAAAATCAACGATAACTATAATATAGACTGAGATAAAAAGTTTCAAAATTCTTAAATTTATACAAAATCACTCGACTTTTTATTATTTAATAAATCGATAGAATATATATATATATATATATTTTTTTTTGCCACCAAATATATTCAACGATCACATTATTTTATAACGGTCAACTAAAGGACCTCGGAAAAATGTTAAGCCTGAACATATTGCCCCAAGAGAACCCATTAAGCTTTATACCTCTTCGCCAAGGGTCTGACAATGAGAAAAGGAAAGCGGCGATCCTTCTCTCCTGACCTTTAAGATCCGAAGCGATCAAGACTCTCAACAACTCGCCCTCTAGATCGACAAAAGCTTTCTTTAACACATGCGGAAAAAAAGCGGAAAAAATTTATCATAGTCATCTATAAAACCTCGCGTTTTTATGATACCACTATACTATGTAGATATTGAGTGAACAAAAAAAGAACATAAAGAAAATTAGAACAAAAACCAGAATTCAATATCCGGAAAGTCTAATACACGAATTTTTGATTCTAAACATTTTTTCAAATTCGGTAAAAAAAAAAAAAAAACCAAAAAAAATTATATACGGTAAAACGCAATTCTACAGTAAATGTTGAAATTTAGTCCCTCAGCTATAGATCAATGAGATTTTAAACTGCTACCCCTACCAGCTGTTATTTATCCAATTTTTGTATATTTTCGGAAAAATCTCGGTGGTCCAAGAAGTAACAATCAAACAAATTGCATTTTAATCTTACGAACGGTTATCGAGATATATAAATAATTCTTTAAAAACACATTATTTTCTCTCCTCACCGAAATCGAATTCGATTATACCGGATCCAAAAATTATTTGCGGTAATTATATAATAAATTATTATTTTTTAAATCGATCGACTATAAAAGTTTATAATTTATTCGACGTATAATGTGAAGTAACTTGCATAAAACGCTTGTTAAATTACATGCGCGACTATGTGTATACTAAATAATAATAATGATAATAATTGGTGTACTGTCCAGTGTAAAGGTTTTCGAAGTAAAAAGAAGATAGCCCTGCAATTATATTAACATTGCGTAAGAGACTCTGTTCCTGCAGATATAAAGAGTCTCTATTTCATAATTAGTAGCAATTTTACGTCAATTTAAACCTACACAGTTATACATGCAAGTATTCGTATAGGTAGGTTAACGACGCGAAAGTATTACAAACGACTAACTACTTTAAAATTATCCCTACGTTTAATCGGATATACAAGAAAATTTCATGGAACTTAAAATACTGATTTAGCTTGACGTACATTTATGTATACGTATGTAACAAGGTTTTAAATTCTGTATTATATTATTTACGAGGAGTTAGTGGTACAGTTAGTAAGCCAAGTAGCTATACATGATTTAGATAGTCTTCAAGATATATATTATATATACAAGAGACTATAAATCGCTGATAGAAAGGTTGTAGAAGATAATTGATATTTATTAGCATACATTCGATGGTAATAAGGCCTCAAAGAATTTATGTATGTATATACGTTTCACGATGCAAGTTGAAAAGTATAAATTGCGGACAAATGCAGAACATTACGCAATTACGTTTTTATCAAGAATTTGATTTTGAGGTATCGAAAAAAAGATTCTTTCGTATCTCTGTAAAATAAAATAAGAGAAGAATAAAAACCTAGCGAAAGGTTATAAAAAAAAAAAATATTGGCAATTTTACTTGAAAAGAATTTTCAAAGAAATCAATAGAGCGAAATTCACAACGAAAAATATAAATTTTAACTCTGTCTTATATGTGTATACGTATATAACCTTACAAATTCTTATTGTTAGACGCCCGTAAACCCTTTAAGGATAACCGAATACCTCCGAAATTCCATCTTTGCTTTGACTGCAGTAGATCCTTTAGTAAACGTTGTCCGAATATAAGGGCAGCCCGGGAAAAGCGACGGTTAACGATCGGTCGTGGCCGACGGTCGTCAATCCGTACGTTTTACAACCTACATTTCGTTCTCTACATCGTACGTAGTTTATGAGTATAGGTAATGTTTATACGAAGAAATACACATATACGTGTGTGTAAATTGACGGTTTTGCCATATAGGCAAAATGGAAACGTATTGGAAGGACCCTAAGGAATTACACGGAATGAAAATAGGAGGGAAAAAAAAAAAATAATGAGAAATAATACCTTTTATTTTCCTGTATCTTTCCTCTTTCCACTTTACCCTCCGAAAATGTATTTTATTTTATTTCATTTGATTTGATTTCAATTTTTCCTTATTTATTTATTTTTATCGAATGGATTTACCCAAATTCTGTGACATATCATAAGAATTATTTTCAATATACTAATTAGCTTTAGGTATTTTAATTTTTTACTTTACTACCCTATATATTTATTCTGATAAACTAACCTTATAATCGATCGATCGTTTATAGTAAAACGTGAAAGTTTTCGTTAAAACTTTCGACTGGTAATTTTCTCTGAAGAATTAATTGACCACTTATGTTAGTTTCTCGTTGTTTATTTATTCTTGTTATATTGATTAAGAATTAAGCGACTGTATATATATCCTGCACACATATAATACCCCTAACTTATACTTATCGTTTTACGTAGTCCGATACCTAGTTTAGAATTTATACGACGTCTCGACGACAACGCCGCAACGTTACGATCATTAACCAACATTCGGTAAATTCTTTTCAGACATTAGTTAAATAAATCATATCTTTAGAATCCAAATTTCAAAATTTCAAGTAGATAGAAAAACGAAAAGATAAATAAAATAAAATTTATTAACGGTTGGAATATAGATTTGTAATGTGAAAGAAAAAAATCGGGTTATTTCGTTAGTTCTTTTATCTTGAAAATAAAATAGAAAGAAAAATTAATACAAAAAATTACACCATTTTTTTCTTTTTTTTTTTTTTTTTGCAACTCGCTGATCTCAGCCTCTACAACCTATCATATAAATTTCGTCGTCACACATGTATGACTATATATCCTTAAACCATGAGCACCCTGAATACACACTGTGTTACGCAGTAGTCAAACATATATGTATATACACATATACATGCACACATGCGTACATACCACACACACACACACACACACGCACACGCATATATGAAATGTATATAGTAGCGACCACCGGTGCGTTGCGCGTAGAGGCAACAAGGGTAGCCCCGAAGAGGAGTATCGACCCGTTGGCGCCCCCGGCCAGAACTCGCTCCCGTCCATACCTACATATGTATAACTTACACAGGGTAACATACAAGAACGCTTTTACTACTAAAATACATAATGCACGTATATGTATGTATATATATATATATATATATATATATATATATATATATATATATATATATATATATATATATATATATATATAGGTATATATGGGTATGATCTCCTCTCCGTGTATTAATATGTGTACCTACCTACTTTGCCTGTAGGACTGCTGAGGCTTATGGGTATACAAATACATGGATAAACGTATATAATATATATATATACATGTATGGATATTGTGGATGTATTATATACATACCTACCTCCACATACAATATAACTTTTGGTTTAATATGTGAGTAGGTAGGTAGGTAGGTGGTAGGTGGGTGGGTGGGTATTACATGAGTGTGGAGTTAGCCTATGTCTTATAATCTTATTCGCGGATTTAATATGTGAATATACTGTGTACGTATCTACCTTTGGGGTTAATAATTATTCTAGTTAGATATGTGTATATTATGTATGTATATCTATGTACATAACTATACATAGGTATATACATATATATATACGTACGAATGTTACGTAGATTTGTATACATATATTTTGTTGATTTTAGATCAAGTTTGATGAAAAATTACAGTATAATTATTATACTTTATTGTTAATTATGTACAAGAGATTAATTTGATTTCGTAGATTTTGTTTTATCGCTGCATTCAGAATTGCGGTGAATTCATTTGAGCCGATTGAGAATTTTCAGAAACGTTAAAGTTCAGAATATTCAAATTTGGAAAGATTGAAATGCAGACATATTACAATACTCCGAAAGTCCATATGATAGCCGAAATTTAATGAAAGGGCTCGATAGTTTCATGCGTGAATTTCAAGTTTCGGAGTTAATAGGTCTTGAAAATTTTTAGCTTTGGAAATTCTGAACCTATGCGATGTTTTTCAATTTGAAGTTTTCCAAATCGATTATGCATACTTTCCGGTGGTATTAAAATTCGGAAATTTGACCATTCCGTTCGGAACTTCAACTCAGTACCGGAAATAAAGAAAATAGAAATGTGGAATTTCGAACCTTCGATGTATTTTGATTTGATGTTTTCGAAATCGACTATATGTCAACTTTTGAAGAAATACTATTTCCATAAACTGTAATGTGGTAATATAAAAATTCGGAATTTCTATCGTTCGAAACTTTAACCCGGCTCCATATATACCTATATACCATAAGTATATACATATATATTATGCCAGAAGTAAAATCGATGAAAAATATTTTTTGTTAAAATGAAATTTTTTTTTTTAAACTTGTCGAAAAACTTCTTTGAAAGATTAAAGCAGCTAAATCGCTTCGGGTATATAATCAAAACATAAAATCGAATCACCCTAGCTGCCAAAATTCGTACCTACATCTAAGTGTACGAGATAATCTGTAACACACGCAACTGTACTAAAAATCGTTATAGGTTCGTTAAGCAAACATAAAACACATTTGGTAATCGTGAACCACTTGAACCGGTCTGATCACATACTAATATCCATAAATAAATAATTATAAATATCTTACACGTATGTGTATAATCCGTTCCAGAATAATTTACGCGTGAAGTCTGCTTTCATAATTTTCCTACACGGTTGGCACAATGAAAACAAAAATAAATAAATAAAAAACATTTGATTTTGGGAAGATTTCATCTCATATTCGTAATATTTAATTTTTGTTTTCAAAATTTTACTATGAAAATCGACACTCCTCGATTCATGCATAACGATTTTAATACCACAGTCCTTTTTCTACTGTTCGAAATTCGCGAATTCCTTTCTCCCTTTTTTGGCTTCTGGCGCTTATATGCCTCTCGAAGACAAAGTTACATCCCTTGCGTAGTGTAGATATGGGATTCTGCCAACCCAACCCCCTGTATATCTCTATGTAACATATATATGTGTGTATATGTATATATATATATATATATATATATATATATATATATATATATATATATATATATATATATATATATACATATACACACATATATATGTTATATTATATATATATATATATATATATATATATATATATATATATATATATATATATATATATATATATATATATATATATATATGTGTGTGTGTATGTATGTATGTATGTATGTATGTATGTACAAAAGCTGTGTCTACACTAGACAGCTAGGCTGGGAGAGCATCGATCGCGTCGCCTCTATACCTATCTCGGCGTTGACTGCTGCCTGGATTCCATCGCTTTGAGCTTGAGATAAAGAATGCTTAGATAATACTAGCCAGGCTGCTGGAGGAAAGCTGTAACCAAAGTGGTAAAAAATAACCGTGACATTTAGCAGGATATGACCTGGGTGGTCAAGGTAGTAAAAAAAAAAAAAATGAAAAGACAAAAGTAAAAAAAAGTTTTAGTTTGTTGCCAGTTTCCATGGACTATTCGTATCCAGTTATAATTAATTTTAAGCTGGTTTTTCATTTTCCTTGTATTGTCGTGACTTTTTTATTTTTATTTATTTTTTATTTTTTTGAAATTCGTTCTAACTTTTATCTCCATTGATATACATACGTATACACCTATACGAAAAAAGAAGAAAAAAAAAAAAGAGTTAAATCATAAAAACAAAGTTTCTATATAGAATAGATGGGTATAAATTTATTTGTCATACGATTGAATTTTTATTTTCTATAACACGTATATGGCTATAAGTGCTATACGTTTACTTTGGCAAATTGTTATACTTGCAGCTAATACCTATATAGACTAGGCGCGGTATAACGTGTTATATACACACATTGATTCAGTGTCTATATGATATTATTGCAAAAAGTTGGTATATAAGTATAATAAAAGAAAGAAATTTATCGATTGAGGTT
Source organism: Macrophya annulata (assembly GCA_963924015.1). Taxonomy (NCBI): domain Eukaryota; kingdom Metazoa; phylum Arthropoda; class Insecta; order Hymenoptera; family Tenthredinidae; genus Macrophya; species Macrophya annulata. The sequence goes on from OZ001260.1 coordinate 9,178,876, forward strand.
AGAATGAAAATTGGTAACAATATATCTTACAATAAAAAAACAATAAGAAATCTATTATAAAAAATGTAAGTATAAAATAAAAAAATTTTCTCACATCGTCGTATATATAGAATATTATCGATTTACTTAGCAAGCAACAGCAAGTCGTGTTAAAGTCACGAAACTGTAACAAGGGTGTATATCTTTTTTGTTTAATTTTTAATTTTTTTATTTTTTATTTTTGCAAAGTCTTGGAAGCATCATTTTTAAAAAAGAATATATTTCTCATAACGTCAGCAAAAAAAAAAAAAAAAACTAAAAAAAACTTTGAGTGGAATGTGAAAACGAGGGTAAGTTTCAGCAGCTCTCGGCGCTCGCTTGTTGACCAAACCTTCTTTCTTAACTGATTTTAGAACTGGAAAATTCATGACTAAGGATTCCACAGAGGGCGAGTTTAGAATGCAGTCAGGTCACGTGCCGAGCTTTCGCGGTTACACGTTTCTAGGGAATTTCCTTATGTACTTGTACAGATGGGTATATACACACACACACACACACACACACACACACACATACATACATACATACATATATATATATATATATATATATATATATATATATATATATATATATATATATATATATATATATATATATATATATATATATATATATATATATATATATATATATATATATATATATATATATATATATATATATATATATATATATATATATATATATATATATATATATATGTGTGTGTGTGTAAATATATACACATAGCTTGAGAGCTCTTTATAAAACGGCTGTATATAATATATACATATATATATACGTCTCCGCTATTCTACATCGTACAATTTCACTTTTATGTATACTAAACGAAATTATCAATTCCATGTATAGTTGCAGGATAGTTAAAAGAAAAAAAAAAACAAAGTTTTAAGAAAGAACAAACAAATTATATATATATAAGGATAATTTTGGGTACTTTTGTTTAATCAAGCGTATCCCGTTTCCGAAAGAAATAAATAATTCAATAAGAAGGAAAGGAAACTGGGTCGTTTCTTTAGACCACGAGGGAATAAAAGAATCATAGTGAAATTCGAGTCCACACACACACACACATATGCATAAGTACATAGATATTATATACCGTTGCGGATATTATTCGTTTTGCATTAGACCTAGTAGTAGTCCTCGTCTTATTTTATTCAAATTATCCTATTCACTAGATTGAATTTCACCGAAAAGTACTATACCGCATCTTATAAGTGTACGTATACATAATACATACATATATATATATACATACCTACATATACATATAGCTTTATATCACCACCTACGCACGTTCGTTCGTTTTGTCAATTTTATTTTTACGCATATATGGATATTTTTCTAGTACGTATATTATATAGGTATATGTATACGTATACGTATACATGAATATGTACATACCTACATACAACGACGTATACTTTTATTCGTCAAAGTAGGAATATATAGGTATATGTTTATATGCATATACCTACGTATATTTTTATAAAGGGAAGGAAACTCCCATAAAATATTAGCGAGATATTCGTCGGGAGATTCGGTGAAACGACTCGCCTTCTCGTCTATTAAAGGGAAAACATTTCTTTATTATTTCGTCTTCCATTTCGTTGTCGTCGTCGTCGTTGTCGTTGTCGTCTTTCCATTGGCATTCAAATAAAGTTACGCGTTTTACCTGTTTGATAAATTTCAGAGGTAATATTCGAGGTCATTTTAGACGGTGATGTTGAATATATGTCTATATATATATATATATATATATATATATATATATATATATATATATATATAAATAAATTCCTTGAAAAATCATCCCTCAAAAGGGTCTGTCTTCGATAAAGAGCTTTGTTTCTTTTACATGTTGATTCTTAGTAAAGATATAAATTTTATTTATTGCTTTAATTTATTCCTTTTGAAATCGTCTAATTTTCGAGATCTTGTTGTATGTTTTCCGTACCTACCGTCCATCGTGTATACATATAGGTATATACATATATACCCGGGATCGAAATATAATAGACAAAGTTAAAAATAGTTATAGGGGATAATCAAGGGACGTAAAAGTTTGATCGATAATTTCTGTTTCATTTTTATTTATTATTATTATTATTATTATTATTATTATTATTGTTGTTTTTTTGTTCTCCAACTCGATTAGACCACGTGATATTCTATAACAATTTGTAATTACGTTACAATCATTATAATAATACTATTGTCTTATGGTCGCAATATAGCTCACGATTTCTTTTGAGAAAAAATCCTTGTTTCGCGAGATGTGTTCCCATTATGCGATAAACCGTGTGTGAAGTGAAAATAGAAAAGAATAAAATAAAAAGAAGATTTTTTAGGGAACAGAATAAAGCAGAATTAAATATACTCCGTAGTGCTTGGTACATACATACATATATACATACATACATACATACATACATACATATTTTTGAATCAAGTACCGAGGGCTTCTCCCTTATCGTATATATTATAGGGTATATATGTATATATAACTTGCGCCTACGTGCGGATTGTGCAAAGATAAGAGAGTGACGTCAATGTTTAATAATAAGGGCTGCTGCTGCTGCTGCTGCTGCTGCTGCTATTCGTATATAGATATACCGGGTTTAAACGTGGGTGAGACCCATAGAGCGCCCAATTATATGCAATTCATGGTACAAGTACGCTCTGTGCATAAAAAAAACAATGAAAACTGAGACGTTTGAGTTCCGATTGTTGTAATTTTTCATGACACAGAGTGTATTTGCACCACAAATTGCATATAATTGGGCGCCCTATGGGTCTCATCCACGTTTAGACCCGGTATATGTATACGCATCCATATATACAGAGAGAAGAGAAAAAGCTGTACGAAATAGATAGATAGATAGAGAAAGAGAGCAAAGGGAGATAGAGAGAATGTCTTTCAGAGGCCATATCTGTTCATGAATTCGCAAACGTTCAATATAGTCCTGAAGTATATATAAGGTGCGTGGGTTATTTCGAAAATGTCAAACAGGCGGATGGATGTTAATAAAAAGATGTGACGTGACGTTTTTTCCACATCACGTAGTATACCTATATATATAATATGATACATATTAATGTATATATATATATATATATATATATATATATATATATATATATATATATATATATATATATATATATATATATATATATATATATATATATATATATATATATATATATATATATATATATATATATATATATATATATATATATATATATATATATATATATATATATATATATATATATATATATATATATATATATATATATATATATATATATATATATATATATATATATATATATATATATATATATATATATATATATATATATATATATATATATATATATATATATATATATATATATATATATATATATATATATATATATATATATATATATATATATATATATATATATATATATATATATATATATATATATATATATATATATATATATATATATATATATATTTCGTGAATTCAAACCACGCGTGTAATTATTATTATCAGTTAGGTATATATGTGTAGGTATATTTATGTATGTAGAAAACAACCCCGAAGCAGGTGAATTTCAAAATGTTAAATTAAAACAAAGTTGAAAACATACCAATATACCCTAGGTATATCATGTATATGTATGATTTATTCATGTTATCTACATCTGACGGTGTTGTTTGTACCTTTTTACATAACAAAAGAATCGATGAGGTATCGGTATAATTTTACCCACGTCAAACAAGGTGGAAATATACTCCCTTTTTATTTCGTATAGGATACCTGAACCTGAACCAACAAATAAATAAATAAATAAGTCATTTGCCAAGAATAAAGAGATTCGTAGTAAAAACGAAGTTGGTTATGGTTTTATGTACGACATACCTAATACGCGATTTATCGTTCGTATTCGTACATCGTCGTAAGTAATTTTTGTTAAAAAAACTTTAAGATAAGATAGAGACAGAAATGAGAGAAAGAAAGAGAGAGAAAGAGAGAGAGAGAGAGAGAGAGAGAGAGAGAAAGCAAATTTCCATTAACTTTTGGCTCTAAAAGTAAAAAAGAAGAATAAAAATATTCAACAGAATTTACACCCCGGCTAGGGATGGTCTGAGCGAAATACGTGCCTGGCCGCACCGTTCGTGATAAAACTTGCGAGACGTAGCTTTGGCGGTTACTATATATAGGGTGAATTTTACTCCCCCGTATTCGCGAAGAAGTAACAGGACGACTTTGTCGTGCACAACTAGGGCGAAGAAAAATCCCACTGAGTTAAACTATACGACAGGGTTGGTTGGCGTTCCTATTTATCGCGAATGGATTTTCGGACCTATAGAAGCTGGAAATATCCCGGCTCCAAAATCCAAGGGAGCTTTCCTACGTCGGTAAATAATGGAGAACCCAATTTTTATTGCCCGACTGAATTTTTGGCAATAAAATTTCCATCGTTACATATACGTACGTTCTTTCAAGTTTCATTATACCGTACGGTTCACAAAAACTGATATTTTTTTAACTGATGTTAGAACATATATTTCTAAAATAATTTCTCGATAATCTTTAATTTAAAATTTTCAACCAATTGTTATTTTTCTTCATATATATTTATATATGATTTTAATTTTTTTAACACGCTATACATATGTATATACGACGAATCAATTGACATTCAAACTCTAGAGGTATATACTGTGAACCAGTTATATTTGCAGAGGATCGTTTTAAGTCTTGTTATCCGCTCAGTCGCGTTAATCTGACGACGACTAAAAGCCCTTGACAAAGATTCAGCCATAAAAGAAATCGATAAATCTGATTCGTTGAAAAAGGAATTTCTCGGTATCTGTATAATCAAGTCGTGCGGAATGGGCAAAGGAAGAAAGAAAAAAAAGAAATAAAAACGTAAAAACGTTAAAAAAAAATTAAATAAAATAAAAAGTGAAAAGAATGACCGAGTTATAAATTCAAAAGAAATTTAAACTTTAGTGAAATATAATTCTGAAAAAAATTTAATATCTTTCAATTATGTAAGTACGATGAATTGAAGTGAAGGTACATACGTGAAATTCAATCGTAAAGATGCAACTGTGCCTTACATACAAACCTGAGTCTGAAAATAATTCTGGTTTACTTGACGCGGGTACAACAAAGTGCAGTGAAATTAATTTCAGAACTAATCAACCTGCAGAGCCTAATTTATATCATTTCGAAAGTACATATATAACCACGTACAAAAGTATAACAGCGAATTGTTGAGAAACTTTTAAAACCCCCAATACCCTGTAAAACTTTTTTAAAACCTTTGTTAGAAAATGGTAGCTGCGTTCTCCTGCGTAGGTACTATATAGGATTTAGTCCGTACTTGACGGGAATTGAACGATATTAGCTGTGGGATAAAAAGTGGAGTGGGGTATAAATTCCACGGGTCTACAGTTGTTGGGACCACTCATATTTCAATAAGAATCGATACCCCAAGAATTTGTAACATTTTTTACCCACCCTTATACTAAATGTTTTTTTTCTCTCTCTCTCTCTTTTTTTCTTTTTTTTTTTCGAGAAGTCAATCATCATCAACTAGGATTAACTAGCTTCATACTAGAAGAAACTTCAGTCTTTTCTCTTTTAACATACGTATAATCTCTGAACAAGTTATGTACCTATAATACATAGTTTATTCCCACTCTCTTATTACTCTGCAGTAAACCTTAAGAAAAATCTACAGTTTAAATGATTGGTCGTGATAGTAACGCCCTGTACTCTATTTCAATACCGTTTGTCTATTTGTCGACCAGTTTATATCCTCTCTCCTATTTCTCTCACATACAGTTACATCTGTAAATACATATACACATGTATTCAGAAGTAGTACAGCTCTAACAGACGGTGATACATTACACCCGCCATTTACCTTCGTTGTTTTATGCTAAAATAGTCAATCCCACGTTGGTAATTGGCAGGATTTTCTCGAAAAGCTTACCAAAGTAGGCAGGTATATCGCAGCGACGTTTAAGCAGCTCTAGGGCATTACCTTGCCACGTCTATCCAAGCTTAGCTTAGCATTCGAAGGTTTAAACGATTAACGGAGAGGGTTGGAAAGGGGATATCAACTGTCAGTTTTTTAATTATTCTTTTATTCTCGATTATGTAAATACACAATTATGTACTTAGATATGTACAATTATAAGCCTGATGTAAAGTTATTCGGATAAATTTTGACGGAATAAGAAAAAAAAAAATGTTTATTTTCTTCAGATCAATAAATTCTTACGATTATAATAACCGTTATATATTTTTATATCGTATACATATATATATATATATATATATATATATATATATGCGGGTAGACTACTAGACTGACTTGCAATTAGAGTAGTCAATGCGAATGGAGTTATTCCTGTAGAATTCAGCTTCGTTATCTAAGAGTAATTCAGTTCAAGCTGTTTCGCACTAAACGGGTGTCTTTCAAAGAGAGATGTAGGGTATAGAATGTTGTTTCTCATTGTCAGATGTCGAGATGTCGAGTAGAGGCTATGTCTCCTATAGTCTGTATGATACTTTTTTGCAATTATTCAACTAGAAGATACGTGGCATTGCTGTAATTGGCTATAGCCTAGAGTAAATAATGAAAATAAATTTTCAGCGATCTCGAATGAGTAAGGATGAGGAACAAGCAGATAGAAGAAGAGGTTGTAACAAGCGATTCTGCAGTAAAGAGATGACATATTTCTTTTCTTATATCATATCCTCTCATCTTATCCATTATTGATTAAAAAAAAAAAATTAATTAGAAATTAATAATAATAAATATACGCAGATTTTCTTGCGGCAGATATGAACCTGCAATGCAGTTAAGTCGTTAAATGATCAGTGATGGTCTAGGTGAAAAATGATGTTGAAATTATCGCTGGTTGAGGCTGTATATTGTCTGTAAGAATACGTGGAATAAATTTTCATTAATCAAACGTATACGTCTTAGAAGTTATACAAGACAAGATCGAAGCACGGTTCAATTGAATCGATTTAGATTGAATTGAAATGAATTGACGAGAGTGCAGGAAAACAACAGATTTACGATTCTTGGATGGATTGGTTATTTATTTTTTATTTTGTTTTGTTTGGTTTGGTTTCGTTGTTTTCGGAAGTAAAGTTAAATAAAAGTTGAACCTCCATTCGTGTTTTGAAAAGGTAATTTCATTACGGTTTGGTAAAACAATATAAGAGACCGTTTTTTTTTTGATTTAATTTATTTAATTTAATTTAATTTTTATTTATATTGTATCGTATCATGTGTGTGTGTGTGTTTTTTTTTTTTCTATTTTTGCATTTGTCGTACTGTATTCAGAATAAATGTGGTAATAATATTTTTCATTTTTTCTGTTTGTTTTAGGGGAGCTTTTTCCGTGGTACGTCGATGTGTCCAAAAAAGTTCCGGACTTGAGTTCGCCGCGAAGATCATAAACACCAAAAAGCTCTCAGCAAGAGGTAAGATGATTGGAAAAAATCTTATTCTTCTTTTCCGTCTTATTCGTTTTCTTTTTTTTTTTTTTTTTCTTCTTTCGTTCTTTATCCTTCGTTGATCGCTCTTATCGTCGAGCTCGGAGCGAGACTTGGACAAGACAGTAATTGATCGGCGGGGGATTGTCTGCGGGATGAATCGGGCGATTTATCAGTTTCCTCAAATCTACAGGTTGCTGTTGGCGCATTGCTAAAAACCCTGTGAAAACAGAGTATCTCATAAACGTGAGAACCGTCTGGCTCTCTAATCCGTCTGGCATCTAAAATCAACCAAAAATATTTGTCAATTTGCCAAAAATATTTTTTTAGACTCGAAAAATATTATTCGAAACTTACAATACCTATATCGTATACATCGCGGTGTTACTATAATAGAAAAATTTTCTAGTCTGTGTCATCACAAAATCTCTTCAATTACAAAATAAAAAAAAAGAAAAGAAAATATAAAAATATAAAATAAGCTAACTTCGTTTAAACTTTTACATAATTATATACAATTTTTTTCACTCTCTTTGAGAAGTCGTGCATTACACCAAGCACGCAGTCCGTGCAAATTTGATTTTCCAAATTAGCATAAGAAATGAAAGAAATCAACTAAAATAAATATATACATGAAATATAAACCAAATAAAAAAATAAAAATAAAATAAAACTGGGAGTATATAATTTGACTAATAGCCAGATTTTCCATTGTAAGCCGTTTTGCTAGTGTTTGACTATGTGTATATGTGAATTTGATATAGTTGGAAATTAATGGTTGTTAGTCACGTGATTCGAAATATTCGTAGTCTTACAAAGTTACGTAGTCTAGGTTAGCCGGGACGTCCATAACGTCTCGACGCCGGCGCCTACGAGCCAGGAAATAAAACTTCGACTATATGTATATTTTATTTTTATTATTTTTCTTGGTAATATTAAGTAACGGGTGGTATATTTCTCGACTATTTTTCTATTCATTCGATCCAATGAAAATTAAATTTTACAATTTTTTTTTTCAAATAAGATTAGAATAAAATAAAAAACTTGAAATATTTGATCAAATTTTTTCAGATTGTTATTAATTCTATTAATTTATCTAAAATCTTATGCAACTATGGCTATAAGAACTATATAGAAAGATTTAGATCTTAGTACGTTATATTGATTGTGTAGTGATGAAAAAAATTGTGAGATATAATTTATAAGAAAATATGATAATTTTTTATTTCAATTATAAATGGCGTTTAATACCTACATATACCATATGGATTTTTTTTACCGACCAAAGTGATTGTAAACGAAGCCAAAAGAAATTTAATCCAATGAATAGAGAAATATATAAGGTGTGTAATAAATTCATCCGATAAACGATATTACGTTACAATTAATTGAGTTAGGAGTTATCTGGTTCCGCACGATATATTCAGCAATATTTTCAGCCAATATATATAAGTATAAGATACAGTTTTTCCCTATAATTTAATTTATCGCCAAAATAGGAAACAAAAATAAAAAAAAAAAATTGTATATCATCGCAAAAACCGAAGCTTTGACGAATATTTCAGAAATTCAATTAAAAACTGTGAAAAAAAGTCAAAATTTTTATCATAAGAAAAACCATTCTGCGACTTTGCTTAGACTAAGACCGCGGTGGTTCTAAATTGAGGAAATTTTAATTTCTGTATTGTGTTATACATATAAGTTTAACTATCGAGTCCATTAAGATTATTTCGTTCCGTAGTTTCGTAGGCCTATTCGGGTTGTATATGTAGAGTTTGCATAGAAAGATCAATAGCGAAACGTTGCCTTTACTCGCTCGCTATAGTTTATAGCTATAATAAGCTAGTACAGGATGTTGAATTGATTAGTAAATGTCCACGAAAATATAGGTAGAGTATGAACCTCCTTCGACAATGTAGTTTTACTTTAATGGCAAAAATTTGTGGATCGATTTAACCAGAATCACAATAATTACAATCGTGTATTATTTAAACAAGGTTATATAGCGAAAGTTCGACGAAGTTAATTCTAACTTAAAGTTTAGATTGCGTGGTTGTTTTAAAAAGAAATTATTCATTCTTATCCATCGATCGATTTTTCCGTGTATATAGCATTAGATTAGTAAAAGAAAAAAAAAAAAATATATATATATATAATTATAATTGAGATTTTATTTTATCTCTTTGTCTACAAACGTGGTGATCCTAACCTTAGCCAACGATAACTTGGCACACGAGACCATCCAAGTCTTTCTTGGTTTTACGGTAAAAGAAATTCTCTGTCATGAATGCGTTGCGTGTCCTTCGTCAGTCACTGGAGAGTGTCGACAAATTTAACTTCTCGGATCACGTAACTTTGCACACAGAAAATAAGAAAAAGAAAATAAAAAAACAACAGGTAATATAAATGGTAAAAAAAATGTAAGAAAAGTAGAAAGAAAAAAAAAAATTAGGTTTGTTCATCAAACACATGGAATGCTTTGTCGAGCTTATTAAGTAATTGCAACGTTTTCCTGCATAAGCTCTGCATTTATTAGAAAATTATTATTTTAGCTTAAATTATCTACGCGTGCATTATTTTTTATTTACAAGTCATCGCAGATACAAATTGAATCAAAATTTTGTATCTAACGATTATTTATTCCTTCTTTTTTTGCAAATAATTGAGAAACGTTTCCGAAAAAAAAGTTGACGCAGTTTCTTACCCGAAAAAAAAAATAAATAAAAATGAAAATAATAAAAAAAACTATTATCACTGTGTAGATTATAGTTGGTCGTTATAACTGTACAGGATTTATCGGTTTCTCAATGAATGGTCGTTGAGTATATAGCGGATCAGCTAGACAATGATTTCAGCACTAAGATTTAACGAGTATGTACTACCTAGATATTGCGATAAACTCCGTCATTGTCGTAACATTTTATTATATAAGACTGTTATACCATCGACCGAATTTCCACGTTGTCATAGTAACGGGTTTATTCTCTGCAGAGAACATATTCACGGGTATATGTATGTATATATAGGAAAATAAGTATGTGAGGCTGTCCACGTCAAAACGACACGGCTCTAGACCTCAAAAATTTCGATTTGATTTTTGATTTCGTATGTTATGATTTTTTTTTTAAATTTTTTCAATCAACCATTTCGGAGCTATGAATTTTTTCAGCCCTGAAAAAAGGACCTTTTTTAAAAATACGAAATGATATAGAACAATCCCCCACTTTCAGAAACGTGGGTAGGATTTTTCTTATATTTTTTTGTCTTAGTTTTTCGAAAATTTTGTTCAAAAAAATGCTTCACTAATGACTTTTATCCTACCAGAAATCTCTGAAATCTGCGTTATTCAGGTTTTTTGAATTTCTTGATCTTATATTATGTTGTATTGAAAAGGAGGTGAGTAAGTGATTTCATAAAACTCAATAGTGCAGCATTTTTATGAATAAAATTTTTGAAAAATTGAAAAAAAATTGATAATATCAGAAAAATTCTGCCCACGTTTCTGGAAGTGGCAGGTTGTTCTATATCAGTAACAGAATTTTTGTGATTTTTTTCAGATTTTTAAAAAGGTTCTTTTTTTAAGACTAAAAAAATTCATAGCTCCGAAATGGTTGATAGAAAAAATTCAAAAAAAATTTTGACAGATTCTCCAGACATAGAATGATAACATAGGAAATCAAAAATCAAATCGATATTTTTGAGGTCTGGAATCGTGTCGTTTTGACGTCGACAGCCCGATATGTATACATAAAAACGGTTTATTAATCACGTTTCTCTGCAAAGTTCATATATCAATAAAATATATTCGTGAAGAGTAGGTAAACAATTTCATATATCTATCCATAAAAAAAAATAAAAATAAAAATATATAAAAAAAAAAAAAAAAAAATAAGAAAAAAATTTCGTAAAATTTATATTTTTACGAATTGTGAAAAGTGTTGCGTAAAATTTTGCAACCATGTTGAAAGCGACAAATTTGTCAATTTGCAAAAGAAACAAACAAAAAAAAAAAAGAAAAACTATTTCACGTCTCGAGTAATTTTTTTTCTTTATCATTTTTTTTTCTCTTTTTTTTTCATTTTTTTATTTTTTCATTCGGTTTAATTTAAGCTCGGAGGGTGCTGAACGGGGCAAAAAGCGAATGTCGGTGTCGGCCTTGCCCCAGTAGCCTCTCGACCCACCGCCCTAACCAACTGAACTATATCTATATATCTAACAACGTATATACATACATACATACGTACATAAAGGAATAGTCTCTAAAAGGCCCGAATAACGATCTAGTAGACGGTACAATATGTTCTCTTACCGCGCATTATCCACAGCCCAATTACAGTGAAAATAAAGCCCATTTACGGTATTTCGTATGTATATATGTATATGTACAATTCAACTTACGCAGTTATACGAGACAAGGCGTTAAATAATTCTGGAAACTTTTGCCTTTTTTTTATTTTTTATTTTATCCGCGAAATAAACTCACGAGTTGTATTCTTATGAGATTGTTTCTTAAATCCATTTGCATATATGTGTTTGTTAAGCGCATACAAAATAATATACCTATATATTTATATATATATAGGGGAAAGTAGGGTAACATCGACACCCCCCCCCCCCCTCCTCATCTCTCCCACTAAAATTGAACAAAAATTCGTATAATGTAATATTTTATAATATACAACAACAAACATATGTACACCTATATTGATATTATAATAATACGGTGAAATAATATTTGATGAATGAATTATTAAATTTTTTTGTATCGATTTTAAAGGATATTTAGGGCAATTCCTGATTAAATTTCTTGTTTATCAAAATTTTCCGTATATGAGACGCTCATGGTATACATCCTTTATTTTTAATCCAAGAAGATAAAAGAAAAAATGACGTATGTAGTAGAAAACGTTGTGGTATTGGGGGAGGGGGAGGGGGATAAAACGGGGTACTTAGGGAAATACTTAATTTTCGAGGACTCAAATACGCTAAATCTTTTTTTTTTTCAATTATAACAAAAGAAAATAAAAATGATTTTCAGATGTCAGGGAAAAAAAAAATTTTTTTGAAAACTTTGTGAAAATTCAAAACAATGCTCAATAATATTTATATAGAAATCATTTTTGACTATTTAAAAAAACATTTTAAGAAACAAAATTTTTTTATAAAATTTCAAGGGTACCCCATTTTGTCCCCCCTCCTCTAGTATTTTCTTAGAGTAACCATATCGTATAATTTTTTTTTTTTCTCCTATATAATATTATAATGATATTGATATTTAACAATATGTACGTGTCATAGTTGAGATCTTTTTTACTATTCATTTCTATTATATACATAGCTACCTATATATATGTACGTATATGGTGAGCATATTATACATACATCGAGACGTATAAGTAACATGATCGGATTGTTGAAAGGGGTCAAAAGGTGAAAACTAATTGGTTAAACGTGCCCCGTTTCCAGTTCCATTAAAACCGGGTGCTATAAGGGTAAAGTTTGGCAAAGGTAGGTAGGCCCGTATAATTAAAGCTTCTGGCCGAACGCTGACTTGCAGTACCACTTGGGAGAGCATCCTCTTGGAAAACGACCAATTTGTAAAAGTAAAGGTCGTCCTGGGTGGCGGGGAGAAATGAGAAGGAAGAGAAAATACTAGAGTGAAAATTTTCTCGTACTTTTTATACTTTTATAAATTTATAGTCATTAATTATACAGACGATTGAAAGTAAACGAAAGAAAGAAAAAAAAATTATTCTATATACGTTTATTGGCTATTTGTATGCAGGTAAACGATCCTATATACATTATACATATATTATGTAGTATCGAAAATTCAATTACTTTATCAAACATTATGAGAATAAATGAAAAAAAAAAAAAACTAAATTGCTACAAATAATCTTCAATGATTTAAGACATCAGGATTTGAACTTTTGAAAGTTTATGTAAAACAGGGTAAACTTTATTCATTCATCTCATAAGGGACGAGGTTTTTTTTTTTATTAATATACATATAACGTCGTTTAATACCTCGATGTAGAAAAATATTTAAATACGCTCAGACAGTTTTAAATAGAAATAATAACGATGAAAATTACGATGAGAAGAGAGAATAAGGAATAAAGAGAATAAAGATGAAAAGAAGGAGATAAAAAATTATAATGATAATAATAATTTACATCGAGTAAAGATAAAGAATTTTGGGTAAAGAAGAGAAGGTGGTAGTAGGTTTCTCGGTAAACTTTGGTATAAGGTTTAGCTACCTATATTATAGAATGGCATATATTTTCATGGAGGTAAAAGCGTCGTATATAGTAGCGACGTCGCTTATACCTACTCGCGTATAATATAGCCTCAGATGATTCTGCTTGCTGGGCACTGACCCGGTAAATGGTTCTTGCCATGAAGCCACCTGATAAAAAAAAAAAAGGAAAAAGGAAAAATAAAAAATAAAAAATAAAAAAAATACCTTGACGATTAATGTTGCGGAAAAAATACCGAGCTTTAGGACATAAAGCATACTTACCTTTTTTTTTTTATTTTTATTTTTTTTTATTTTTATGTCGAAAAGTGTCACTCGAGTACAGCATCAGTATGCTGATTAGAACCGAAATTTTTATGACAAAGAATATTATGCTGAATTTTATATTCGTCTAAAAACGTAAAGATTTATTAAAACGATGAAAAGTCTGAAATTTTTCGACCGGAACGAATATATTTCTTTTTTTTTTGTTCTTTATCATGAAAGTGATGAGATGTGAAAAAATAAAAAAATAAAAACGAACTTTGAATAATATTTATAGGTAATGAAATTACATCATTCTTCCATGCCAGAAGCGTCCCTAAGATCGATGCTTGAAATTCTATACGACTAGGGAAGGTCGGAGTTCATTGCGAACGGTAAAGGTAATACAGAAGGGGATCGGAAATTGAGAACGTAAATGAACTGGAGATTGAAGTTGAATTGTAAGATTGTGTAAGACAGAGACAGGGAAGAATATATCTCAGTCTCGACACGTCTGAAGCAAAAAGCGTTTCTATATATCAAACTCTGTTAATTACTGCAGCAGCTATGTAGTTACCTATACTGTTATACACCTACAAAGAAGAGATTATATCGACAAAACCCGTGGACGATTCACGCTTTTATTAATAAAAATTGTTCAAAGTAAAAAGAAAAATTTATAGTTAAAATAAATTTTTATATCTTCTCGTTATTTATTTTATCTTTGTTCACAGATTTTCAAAAACTCGAACGAGAAGCACGAATATGCAGAAAACTACAACATCCAAATATCGGTGAGTGAATATATTATAACATATTTTAATTATAATACGTGTATCGTAAAATAATTATTTTATACAGGTATAAAAATTTGAATAATTACGGAAATCTATTAACTTTAAGTTTTATGGAAATAAGTTGTGAAACATTCGGTATACATATATGAAATGAGACGATAAATGACGATTCTATCGTCAGTCCAAAACACGAAGTGTATTTATTGAGAGGTTGATTGAACGCGCATTTACTGTATGTATAAATCGGAATATATTAACGGGAAGAGAGTAGGTACCGTCGATCAACGGTGTATCAGAGGGTCGATCTTGATCGATAAAAATGTCGAAAGTTGTCGGTCGCCACTTTATTGTGATCTTGTCAGCGTTACGTTATTACTTACTACGCGTCGTCCTCCTCCTGCTTGTTAGCGTTACTAGTCTTTCTAGCAAGATTGACAACCGGCATCGCCAAATTGGATAGAGTCACGGTTAGCGGAAAGGAAGGAATGAAGAAAAAGAAAAAGAAAAAGAAGAAGAAAGATTTGTTACACGGATCAATAAATTTCTATTATTTTATTTTCACATCCATATATATAAATTCATATACCTATATATAGGTAGGTACTACTTGCGTTATTATCCTGCAACTATATAATAATTCATGAAGACTTCTTTCGACTGATCAGTCAATCATTTATAAATTGGAGTGAGACCGGATTGGAGTTTTCAATTTTGAAAGTTCTTCACGGTCAAAATTACGATTTTATCGGAGACGATTTCAAATTTTCAGAAACGTCAATGCTCGGAATATTTAAAATCAGAGAGTTAAATACTTCGAAAGTTTTAAAATCTGAAAATTTAATGAAGGGGGTCATGCGTGAATTTAGAATTTTGGAGTTTTGAAGCTTTCGGAATTTTAAACCTTCGCTGTTTTTCGATTTGAAGTTTTTTAAATCCACTAAACAGCCTTCCGAGGCGATACAATTTTTAAAAACTGTGAAATCGTTAATATTAAAATTCAGAACATTAAAAATTCGTAATTTCAAATCAGCCCCATCGGACTATAAATCTTTTAAATCTCTGTATAATCATCGGTTAATTAAATATCGATGAACGATCTATATAGGCATTGTAAACTCGGATCATCTTCCGGTTCAACTTCTTTTTTTTTTTTTTCTTTTTTTCCTTTTTATTTTTCGATCGAAGCTTTTCACAGCAGCGCAGTTATCGAGCTTCTAATTGTTACAAAGTCTGTTATACAACGTAGAGAAAAGTAGGTACTTGAAGGTAAAAGTTTCGGAAAGAGTATCAAGAGTTCGTTGAGTGAGTTTACGATAAACTTCCGATCATCCGATAATTAATTAATAAAAAAAAGAAAGAAAAAAAAATATATGTATATATATATATATATATATATATATATATATATATATATATATATATATATATATATATATATATATATATATATATACTATATTTCACGCTGTAAAGCGAGTTGAACAACGCCATCAATATCTTCTAACAAATTTTATTATTCCGTTTTCAATTATTAAAATATCTAATAAAAGTTACGAGCTTATACAATAAGGAACGTTGAAAGGTATATACCTATGTATATATAGGATATATAAACAAAATTGTGAAAGTTAACACGAAAGCTGCGGTTGCGAAAACCAACACCCATGAAGAGAAGATCGGATAGAGAAGCAATATGAAACTTGATATTAGTTTTGGTTAGTTAAAGCCAAAGTTTCCTCAACTAAATTCGGGCTTCAACCTTCGATCAAGGCTTTACAACGGGCCTAGACTCGATCATTTTGTGTTAAAGTTTATACAGTGTTAGTATTCGATGCCAGTCCGAAAGGATCGGTAGAAAAGCGAAGAATAATGAAATTTTATTAATTTTCTGATTTTTTTTTTTGATAACATTTTTTTATATAGACTGTACCTATTTCATTAATTTGATCTTTCATTTTGATTTTCGTTTAAATATTTAAAGAAGATTATTTGTAAGTAGGTTTTTATAAAGAGTTTATTATAATCGTTCGTGAAATAGACAGAATAATTCTTTGAATAAAAACTATAATAGAGAAAGAAAACCGCGGGGGTAAAGTCTCGCGAATAGAAAAGACTTGATATATATATATATATAGATAGATAAAAGCGTCATAGAAATGGAGAGTGTGTGTATAATAAAACAGCTTCGAAGCTGGGTAAATAAAAAGAAGTAAAAAACCACAAAGATAAACAAAAAAAAAAAAAAATGAAAGCAAAATGGAAAATAACAGTTGGAACAACTGCACACACGTGACGGAGGACTGCTGTATAGTCGGAAAAGACGAAAAAAACGAAATAAAAAAATCCAAAAAAAAAAGAAAAAGACGCAAAAAACAACAACCGAAAAACAAACAAAGCACTCAACAGCATCTGTTGCAACAGGCGCTATCCGCCCAACGCCGCTACTGCTTGCTCACAGCTCAATGCTGGTTTTAATGAAAAACTCTATTATCTAACTTTCTCCATTCAGTGTTAACTGTATCACAATAGAACAACAGAACCTGAAACCTTCTGGGCTAATTTTCTATCTTTATATATCATCTTTGTTTTACCGAATCCCTGCCAATTTGATCAACTTCTTAGATAGACTGAAAAAAACAAAACACAAAAAAATTAACGTAAACTTTTTACTTGTAATATACAAATGTAGAGGAAGAGCGGGGCAAAACGGGACAGCTAAATGAAAAATGCCGTTGTAACCATACTTATAATTCTATAATTGATTGTGTTTCAATAAAAAATTGGAACTGTATGGTTAATTTTGACATTCTGGAAAAAAAATATCGTCACGGGCAAAATGGGACAGTCTCAAATTGCTCCGAATTTCTACACTGTAAATTTTTAGCTTTTCTGTGGATGCCCCATTTTGCCTGATCGTTATTGAAATCTGACTTTAGAGGTCTATATTGATTCGAAAATTAAAAATATTTTCAAAAGTTATGAATACTACCGAGTGTCAAAAACTACATATTTTATATAATTTCGAAGTCTCTCATTTTCCTCCACTCGACTAGACTTTTGAATTTAAACCCCATGTTGGTTTTGAAAATACTAAAAATGGTTTCGAAAAACTTTGTATTCTAAATGGTTTCGTTTAATTGTGTTGTAGAAACACAATTTTTAAATAATTTTTTCGCATCCCATTTTGCCTCATTGATACATCCTGATCGATGTTTACTTTAAAGTGCAGGCAATTTTATGACGTATTGAGGCCTCGAGGATATTAGCTAATTTGTTCTACAGAGTTTGAACAAACTTTTGGGAATGTTTAATCCGGCACGATATCTATTTGAGGATTTCTCCGTGAAACCGGACAACCAGTTTCAACCAAAATTTCGACCGTCACGAAATTTTTCTACAATGTCAAAGCACTTGGAAGGGACTTTTAGGATTTTTTCGGAAATTCTTGTGTTAACCGTTATCGCATAAGAATTCAAACCCTGTCAAAAATGAAATTATTCTTTTTTTCTTCGTGGACTTGGTAAAAAAAATTAAAAACTATAGAAGAATCGGATTTTTTTTCCGAACTTTCAGTTAAAAATGGTTTCAAATCTCTAAAAGCACCGTCCAACCGTTAAGCCTTTGTCCCCTTAGATCCTGTTATCAGTATAGCTTTTTCAAGGGATGATATTGATTTCACAGGACGGTCTCACCATCCATCCGTCAGAAAAGTAGAAGAATTCAAAAAGTAGAAACCTCGTCGGGAAGCACGAGTTGGAAAGAAATAAAACATTTATTATACAAAATCTGCTGATACATAATATATTTAAATAATTCCTGCCATTGACAAATTAGGGTTTTCCAGATCACCGATTTTTTCCTGGCGTTTTTATAGTATAAACAATATGATTTCGAGAGATATGAAGAAAATAAAAAGTGTCCAAGTTGTAGAAATAATTTTTTTTTTCTTCAAATCACGCTTAAACAGACCATAAAGTGCTTTTAGAGATTTGAAATCATTCTTAACTGAAAATTCGGAAAAAATCCGATGTTTCTATAGTTTTTAATTTTTTTCTCTGAGTCCGTAAAAAAACAAAAAATATTAATGACATTTTTGACAGAATTCGAATCCCTACGCGATAACGGTTAACACAAAAATTCCATTCTAAGTGCTTTGACCTTTTGGAAAAATTTCGTGACAATCGAAATTTTGGTCGAAAATGGTTGTCCGGTTTCACGGAGAATTCCCCATATATATACGTCAAGAAGAGTCAATTTTTTTTTTTTTTTTAACAAAAAAATAAAAAACAAAAATGAAAAAGCAGGATCTATTTTTTTCAATATATTCAAATTGTGTAATCTCGTGACAAAATACGGAGATAATATGAATATCCCAATTTTTGATAAGATTGAATTATGTGCCGTAACTGTATCAGTCGACTCAATTTCAGAATTTTGAAGTAAATTTGATATTATCAATATTGTTTTTTTCTTTTTAATTCCCTAGAATACAGCTTTTCGAAATTGAAAAGCCACTCCGTTCCTTGCAGGCATTATTTTTCTGTTCTTTTTTTTTTCTAATAATTAGTCAAGTGAAATTTTATGTACGGGATAAGAAAAAGAAAACAAAAATAAAAAAAACACGCGTTATTATCGGTTTTTAATATCGTTGTAATAACTC
Organism: Macrophya annulata; assembly: GCA_963924015.1. Classification (NCBI taxonomy): domain Eukaryota; kingdom Metazoa; phylum Arthropoda; class Insecta; order Hymenoptera; family Tenthredinidae; genus Macrophya; species Macrophya annulata. The sequence continues at coordinate 9,198,418 of OZ001260.1, forward strand.
GAGCTAAAATATTGGTAAAAGAGAACTGAAATCGGAGTTGATATACCCTCTTACCCCACGTTCTAGATTGGACTTTACGGAAATTGATATTTCAGTTAGTTTAAAGGTCCAACTTTTCTTTTCGGCATCGTCGATATCGGTGTTCAAATTTTAAGCGACTGTCAAAAGTTGAAAGGTAACATTTCTCAACTGACGTTATATATATATATATATATATATATATATATATATATATATATATATATATATATATATATATATATATATATATATATATATATATATATATATATATATATATATATATCTCGCGGTAGGTCCGGATAGCATAGAAATTTTTTTTCCCAATTCTTCGCAAAATCCCTCGGAATCTAGACCATTAATAAAAATCCGATATCTTCGCTCTCCCGCTTTTTCTTATCCATCGGAATGATCGTTGCTTGTTTTTCACGGTAGTTTCTAGCCCCCAATTTTCCTCCGTATTATATGTGTACCAAAAATCGAACAATAACGTTAAATATTCCGACTTTGTATGTATATACCCTGCGGGTAAACTCGCGGGCTTGACTATAATAAATGCGATGATTCCCAACTGTATATGAGATAATAAATAAATGAATAAATAGGTAAGTGAATGAAAATGGGTAAAATTTTTACCAAATAGAGATTTTTCAAATTAGGGTCGAGGTTGGTTTTTTTTATACACATTTTTACACTGCAATCGATATACATATCATTGAAATTTTTTTGAAACATGAAATAAAACGATAATGTACGTATACATACATGAGTTTTAGGGAAAATTCAATCGTTATTAAAAAATCACCGAAAATATGATAAAGTACATTATTTTCTATTTCTAAACCATCTCTGTAATTAATTTGTAATTTTTGTTCGCATTTTCTACTGGCTTAGATACTTCTAGCCTATAACCAATTTTCCTCCACTTATTGAAAAAAATCGTGAACTATATTAAGATGTCCAAATTTGTGTGTTGCGATTTTCGAAAGAAATGGTATTGGCCCGAAAAAAAATATAAAAAAAAAGCGAAAAAAAATGTTTATGAAAATTTATGGTAGTATGAAAATTTCGAATATACCTATATAATGTATATTTCGTATCTTTAAAACTTGGTATTATATAAGCTCAAGCAAATGAACGAATAAACCTTCGAAAAATATGGTGGAAGTTCGAAAGTGGAAGTGGTATAAGGGTAGGTATGTATGTACAGATATATACATATATATATATATACATATATAATACGGTGTGGTAGGTGGAAAAGTGATCCCGTGGAATTCATCCGTGCCAAAAGTGGATTTTCCTGAAATCCTGACGAGCGAACCCCCCCATATTCCCTATACCCAGAGGGGATTCCATTCAGACGATTCCGTTGGTCAATTTCATAACGGGGCCAAAGTTCGGTATTATATGTATGTATAGCTTGCGAGTCTCCGTAGATCGTAGATAGAGTATATGTGTATGTAATATGTATGTATATATATATATATATATATATATATATATATATATACCCTATCTATGCGAGGTAGCTAAGTATATACATATAGATACATATACATATGTATACATACGGATAGTTGGTCGTATATAGTATATATTATATACCATATACATAGATAGAAAAGGAAAATGCCAAGGCTACGACGACGACGTCGACAACGACGAACGAAGGGAGCGTCGAGACGTCGCGACGCTGCTGTGTAGGATGAACGAGATTATCAGCCTGGCAAAGTCTTGAGTTTAATCAATTTTAACGCTACATCTTTGTCAATATACTTGTACTGCCGCCTCGTCTCAGTCCATCAATCGTTTTTTACATACCTATACATAGGTATATATATACACGAGTACACCTACACGAATTTTTATAGGGTAGTGTATAAGTCTTGAGGGTGGTAAGAAATGGACTTTTATTTTTTCTTCTTTTTTACAATTCTGTTCTCTCTCCTTCTCGTTTTTCCTTATTTTATTTTTATTTTTATTTGTTTTCTTTTTTTTTTTTTTTGTTTTTTTTTTTATACTCCTCAAATCCATCAGTTTGATGGGTTATAGAAAACCTGTGTAGCTTACGCCTCAGACTTTTCACTGTTCCGGGAAAGATAAGAAGACGACAAAGGTAGGTATAAGAAACCAGCTGTTATAGATTACCCACAAAAAATCACTTGAAGTATATGTATATATATATCTACCGATGTATTCAAGAACTTTCTCCGTTTAAACATCGTAAATTCATAACGTACGTTATCCATAAGTACATACCTGTATACATATGTAATAAAATTAAACGTGTACTCGATTTTAACTACAATTTTATAAAATTACAGTAATAAGATTGCGCTCGTGATTGATCCAATCAATTTTTTTATTTTTGTTTCTTTTTTTTTTTTAAGGTTGTTCTGAGAAACAGTAATATAAAAAAATTAAATCCATTTCACTTAAGAGTCATTAAAGTTCGTTACGTTTAAAGTTTGAAATAATTTCTTTCATATATAGATATATAACTAAGCTATAGATATAATATATTTGTTGGTTAATATAATAGCTCTCAATTTATTGCTGAACACTTTTTAGTCATCTAAGCATTATTAGACCTCTACACATTAGCATAACTGTATACATATATGTATATATCTATAATATCTACCTATAACTACGAGCTACGTATTAAATTAGAAATGAACAACAGACGTGAGTCAAATCTCGTGGGAATATCTCATATCTTCACAGGTGTTTTGTTATATACTTAAAAATAAGAAGAAAAAAAAATATTAAATTGTATTAAAAATTTTTGTTCTTAAAACATATATTCAAGGTGTGAATGAATTTTTTGAAGTCTTTCCCCAAATCGTCTCCAAATAATTTGGAAAAAAATTTCACCTTTTCGCAAAAAATGGTGAATTTTACCATTTAAAGGCTACTTATTTTCCAAAAAAAAATCTGTAATTATACGTGAAACCGTTATTGTTCATGTCATGTTTCGTTGTCAGTTTTCGAGACGATATTTTATAAAATTAAACAAAAAAAGTCAGATTTGAATGACGTACAATTGACATAGAGTGTCCCATAGCTGGTGTTAATGGTTTTTTTTTTTGTTTTCCAAATTGTAGCATCGATGCCCACTATTTTCTCGCAATTATAAATTTTTTTTTTGATAATAAATAGTCTAACGATAAAATATTTATCAAAACCATACCAAAAACGTGTGTATATTAAATATAAAAATTCACTCCCTTTTCTACGGGAGGGCTTTAATATGTTACAAATAATTTCAAGTCTGCTTAACGTCCGTCCCTTGTTATATATTCGTATATATTATACCTATGTACTTTGAAACTTGTGTTAATATTAAGTCGGTCAAGTGGATATAAGGGATGAATTTTCTCCTAAAATAGACATACACGATATAACTTGGTTTCAGCCATAGCCGGTTGCGTGATTCGTAGCTACGGTATATGTAGGTATGTAGTTTCTAATTGAAATATTCATGTGTAGCGGAGCTACCGCACGTATAGTGACTATATAATATACACTACATGCTCTACCGCAAGAAGTTATATATGACGTTTGAATACAGAGTCTGTACAATATTTCACATACGTAAATACATTGATATTATATATGTATATATATACCTATGTATAGATTATACCTACATACACGTTATAGGTATACGTAACAAGTAACGGATTTTCATAACACCGTATATAAACGTAACGTAACGTAATGTTGCTTCGTGTCGCATCGCGTCGTGTCGCGTCGCATACCGGACATTTTAAAGCGTTAGAGTATAACTTTGCCTATAGACAACGTCGTCGTTACACGCCTAGCTGCTGTGCTCTAAATTACAGTATGTATAGACCTTTCCCCAAATAGGGCAAACGTTTCTTCTCGATCACGCTTACACACACACACACACACACACACACACATATCTATAGATTTATTGTACATACGTATGTGTTCAGGATCTACGATATAAATGGTTAGAGAGTGTTTGTAATTTGAATTTTGAATGGTAGCCTCGTTAGCCACTCGTCGAAACGAGTTCTGCGTACATACATGAATGGCAAATGTCGAGTATTTATATTATAATAATAGCACTACTGTTAGAATCTGTTTATTTAATCTAACATGTAATTATAGATTCTTTTCGATTTAATTTTCTTTCCCTTCTCAATTACGTTTTGTATTGATCATATAACGTTAGAAAATAATCAAAGAACCGTTCAAAAACTTATTGATAAAATCAATAAAACGAAAAGTCTATACAAACACATATCTTTTAACTTACCGATCTTAGTATATATAATATAAGAGATTCTTTGTTTACAAGTAGCACTCAATCAACTCACTTACATACATGTTACCATTTCACTTATAACAGTTTCATATAGTGAGAGAGGATCTTGAGTATACAAATGTCAGTCGCAAAATGTTTTCTTTCTTTCTTTCTTTACTTCTTTCTTTATTCTTCATGCCAGGAAATGTTTCCTTAGGGCACCTGATCGCGTGACCTTGTTTTTTTTTTTTTTTTTCTCTCTTTTTTTCGCAGATTGACATACTGACGTAACCTACATGTGTACCTACATAGAACTCGACGTGTTATACCGGAAGACTCAGTTCCTATGCACACAATCGTAAATATATATATATACATCCAGAATCTAGAAACTTTAGCAGTCATTATATGGATATCTCAATGAAAGTTGATGTTTATTAAACTCTGAATGAGAGATGGATAAGTTATGAACTTTTTTTTAGATTCCAATGGATTCAAATTTGGGAAAAGGAGGCAATGTATACATATGTATGTACAGCTGTACACATATTGAAGAGTGATTCTATTCATAAGTCTTTCTTTACTTTCATACCTTTCTCATAAATTTATAATACTTTTTAGGTAAAAAGACTTGCTGTTATATCGAGCTGCAAAAGTTGACGATGTGTATGTAGAATTCATTGACGCGGTCAGGCGAGAGCGTGACATGGGAAGAGAGATTACGTAGTTGCCTACATACTGCGGAACCTCCGGCACCCTACGGTGTGGAGAGAGAGAGAGAGTCTTGTTTGTAGGCTGGACTGAATATATTACGTAGGTACTTGTATGTAGATTCGATGGTGGTAAATGAATATTCTAAACTGAAAAGGAATTCTTCAAGCGAAACTTGACTTGACCCTACGTATATATCCTTCCACCATGTAGACAAATTGAAATTGTAATTGAAACTGATAATTGACACTTTTAGGACCTTGCAAAACGAAATATGGCTCGGTTTCAATTGGTTGTAACATCTAAATTTTGGGGTAAAACACTGCAAATACTTCTATCATATATCAATTTTTTTTTGTTTTTTTTGAATTTTAGTTTAAATATATTGCTTCATAAACTATAGTGAATGCATCAACTTTTCTGTACAAGCAAAGAGTTAGTCGCAATGCAGTGAAACGGAATAGCAAATTGCCTGTGACGATGACACGTAGTGAGTAATTAGTTACGACAGATGACATCGAATACGAGTATGCACAGACTTTAGTACCGATGATCATGCACCTAGGTATATGGTATATAGAAATCTGAAGATATATCTACATCAAGAACTGTCAATCACGTTAAATTGAACAAGTCATATTTATTGCTAGATGATCAAAAATTGCTGACTAAATCCGTAAGGCTATTCTCTCGGAATGGTATAGGTAATTTATTTTCAAGTAAATGGTCTCCAGGCTCAAGGGTCGTGAAGTTGGACAAGCAGTTCGACCAAATTTGGAGCGAGAATTATTCTTTCCGTCGTTTATTTCTCATTTTTTTTTTCATTATTTGTTAGCAGACAGTTTAACATCAAGTTGCACAAGTTTCTGTTCTGGTAGAGAGAGAAAGAGAGAGAGTTGCCTGGGATGTCAGGCGAATTGACATCCCAGTTCTTGTGATCCGGAGTAAATCAGGCGGCAAAGAGTTAGTTAATTGAAACAGTACTTGGGCGCCTTTCTTGCGTCAAGATCAACTCAGTTTTTAGAACCTGACCGGTTGTTAGTATCCGATGAGATCTCAAGACGGTAACCAATCAGAGTTAGTTTATCGAGACTCGAGACGACGCTTATAAACTTTGATCAAGCCTCAGGGGCATCTTCTGTAGGTACCTTTCTTATATTTAACGATTGACATGAGGCAGTCCAAACTTTATACTTTTGACCAATTTTTGCGAAATATTTTTTGAATTTTTCTTTTTTCTTTTCAGTTTTTGATAAGTTTGTTACTTTAGGGAATACCGTTGGGTTCTGATATTACACGTGTGGAAATTTACAATTTCGTAAACTGATTCTCGAGTGCTTTAGCCATTTAGAAAATACACAGGAAATTCGAAGCGAGGTTGTAAAAGATTCCTTCAATTCCAAATCAGACTAAAAGCGTTATTAAATTTTCTTCCACGGGTTTTCGAAAACAAGTAATATATATTCAACTCAGTTTTTACCTCTCTTAAATTATTTCTATCATATTTTTACGCTTCTTATTATATATACGAGTCGTTACTTCATTCCTTTAAAATAAATAAATAAATAAATAATAATAAATGTCAAGCTTTGATACGACCAAACAACGCCTTAAACAGCATCTTAGAGAAACGCGGTAGACAAAGCTTCCCAGCAGACAGAATGCAGATCAATACTATCCCGTTCATTTTCTCCCTCTTCCTCTCCTACTCCCTCTCTTACTTTTCCTCTTCTCTTGTCTCCCATTCGCACACAGCTCTTTTGCAATCCTAAACTCATCCTGGTTTTTCATCTCCTTGGCTCTCTCCAAAATCCCTGAAGTACTTTGATTTGCCACTCGGATATATCTCACGCACCTCTTCTCCTCATCTAATCGTGAATTAATTGTTTCTTTTCACGAAGATAATCGGTTCTTTTGATCATCTTTTAAAGTAGTCTTTGATCCATAGCTTTTACGAAGGTCTGAGGTAGTAAAATTTTAACAAGTTTTAAACGACAAAAATTCACTTTCATTCTAATATGAAATTTATTTTTATCATTCTTTAGATTTATGGATTATTTTATAGCCACAGACATGCGCCAGGAAAATTATTTTATTAAAATAACAAAAAACTGCTCCTTTAAAAATAAAGAATCTATCTAATCTTTACATTTTTTTTTTCTTTTTTTTCTTTTATTTTTTACTTTTTTTTCTGTTCTTTGTTTTAGTTATAAAACAATAAAAATTCAACGAAAGATAAACACAAAGCGATTGAATACCTAATGCGCTTTTTGTTGCGAGGGGTTTACAGTCGAGTCCTTCTCATCCCCTTAAAATTCGTAAATAATTTCTTCCTTTTGCGGAAGAGAAAGAGTATATATAAGAAACCCGATTGCCTTTGAAAATATTGTAAAAAAATATTTAGAAAAAAAAAAATGAACAATAAGAAAATAAAACAATAAAAAAAAAAGTAAACGTCTTGAGTTAAAATCAATAATGAAACAAACTTTGAAGTGGGTTTTTCGTACCAAAAAATATATCCCAGTCATCTCCAACCTCTGTAAAGATACACCATCAATTTATTTTCAATCTTTGATAAAAACCACCATGTCACGGCCACGCTGGTCACAATTATGAACTTTAGACAAGGGGATCAAATTTCTTACATCTTTAAACCGAATCTCTTCTTCTCTTTACCTTTGGCTTTGCCTTTGCCTTTGCCTTTGCCTTTGCCTGTGCCTCATTAACGCTTGGTATAAATTCCAGTTTGCATGATTAATTATTCATTATCCCAATCGATTGTATCAGTTACTTTACGTAAAGTTCTACAGAGTTTGAAAATGGGTGAAGTTTACACATGTTTATATATTATTCAAAAGTAAAGGAGAGAAAAGAAAAATATTATATATCAAGAAACAATCATTTCCAATAATAACATAATTTATTGAAAAATGTTTAATCATTTTATTATTTCAAACTCGACTCGAACACATCAAATGGTACATGACAGTCAATTCATTCGTTATCGATCTATAAATTTAATATAATAATAACACGTTAATACAGTATCTTGGGATTGTTCAAGTGTTCATAGAAATTTCGATAACGCGAAGGGACAGCTAAGGGAATTGGATGTACTCTAGGAGGAATCTGTTCGATGATTGTGAGAACTGTGGGAAACCTCCAGTGACGCAGGTGGTTTTCTAAATTCGTATCACCAGTATCGATATGTATAAAATTGGCCTTGAGAATTGCGGAGTTTGCGCTGTGAAAATGAACCGATATAATTGAAAATAAGAGAGAAAGATGATAGATGATTTTTTTATTTTTTTTTTTTTATATCTATATCTCTTTTTTTTTCTTTCAAGGTATGAATATCATCTGCTCGATGTATATTTGTCAAAAAAATATTCAATGTCTATAAAGACCCCTCGGCTTATGAGTTCATACAATTTTTATATCGGTTACTTAAATATAATTTTAATAATCTGTAGAATTGAGGCGTTGAAATAGACATGTCAAAGTTTTTTACACACTCAATCATCGTTAAGAATTTATATAGGTATCTTTTTTTTTTTTTTTGTATTCCTATTATTAATATAAAAAGTAAAGAAAATAATAAAGAACACGTTTTTATTCTTTGTATAAAGATTAATAAAAAAAAAATGTAATATCGAGTGGAATTACTGCCTATATTAAAATTCAAAGGCACGTGGCACGAAGTAAGATAAAACTAGCAGCGTCAATCAGATTCATGGTCCACTGCGTATCAGGGAATAATAATTCGGAGCAGCGTGGCACGGCGTGTAGTCTGGCCTGTTTTGGTCTGTTTTTTTAGTCAATTTTTAATTCTATTTATTTATTTATTTAATTTTTTTTTTCAATCCATTTTCTGTACGGTGAAACAGGATTTCATATAGAATTTGAATCATATTATTTCCAGAAGGTTGGGCCCGGATGTATAATCTGGATTTGTGAAATAAAATAAAAGAAAATGAAATTTAGAAAGAAAATATATCGAAGAATGAAGAACGCGGAGAGTAAAGATTATGCGGTTGTAATATACAATGTATGTTCCAAGATAAATTATGAACATATAATTTTCGAAAATTTTTGGGCTACTAATTCTTATCGTTTCGGGGAAAATAAAGATAAATGGAAAAAAGAGCGAAGAGAGGGGAAAAAAAGGAAAAAATTAATAATGACTAACTGCGAGGAAGGAATAATTTGAAACGTGCTGTGCGCGGTAGGAATATTGATTTAGAAACCATCTTCACGGTTAGTTTTTTTACTTTTTATTATTTCTTACTTTCACTACAGGGTGGACTTTGTGCAGACAGGGAAAGTCCAGAATGATTAAATTAGCAGAATTTACTCGTCCCTTAAATAAGTATCAGCAAGTGAAAATTATTTAAAAGTATACATGCATAAAGTAATTATTTTACAATATCTGTGTGCATACGTGTGGGCACTATAATGTATGTGTCTCTCTGTTTTCACACGCTGCATTTCCCGGCTTTATTTCCCTCGTTAAATATACTAAATAACTGTATGTAAATACATACGTACAGACCTGCACAATAATGGCTTGAACATGAACATAGCTGCGCTCGGATTTTCGAATCGTGATGTGCATTCGTTCGTGATAACGTTTATGAAATATTCAACAAAGTGGACATGTTTGATTCGGAATTTTTCTTTTATCTTTTGTTTTCTTCCCTTTTTTGTTTTGGAATCGCATAAAAATTCACAAAAAATTAATTATTAATTAATTTCTTTATTAATTTATATATATATATATATATATATATATATATATATATATATATATATATATATATATATATATATATATATATATATATATATATATATATATATATATATATATATATATATATATTTTACTCAGATGAATGGGAAGTAAATATAAGCTGCCTGTTAAGTCGATGTCTAAAACGTCTGAACCACTCGTTGTTGTAGCGAGTGGTTTTGACATCCTGGAAAACGATTTTCAGACTCGTTTCGAAAAGCCGTAGAACTCGAGAGATAATTGTCAAACTGATTTATTTTCCTCCCTATTAATTTAACCGTATGCTATTAGAATATCTTTTCGTGGATAAGACCAATAGAGCGCCCAATTATATGCAATTCATAATACAAGTATACTCTGTGCCATGAAAAAAAAAAATCAAACTTAAACGTCTCAATGTTCTTTGTTCTTTATGACACGGAACGTACTTGTATCACGAATCGCATATAATTGGGCGCCTTATGGGTCTCATTCATGAGAAGACCCGTTATATAGGAGATCAATTTCAAGTATACGTAAGAAATTGTGAGAATGAATAATTTAAAAATCATGAATTTCTCGTGTTTATTAAATCTGCACTTATACCTAAATTCAATTGAGATTTTTAAATGAATCAATTCTGTAAATAAAGTTTTTAAAAAATTCTCGTGAAAATTAGACATTGAATTATATGTATATGATCAAGTATGAAAATTTCCCTGATATTGGAAACCGGTGTATTATATTTGATTGCAGCTGAATTCTCCGACACATACACGTTTTTGTTACTATTTTTCATTTTGTTTCTATTATTTTATGCATGTGTACGTTTCAAAGCCATTTTACTATTTATGAAAAAAAAAAGGTAATGCTTGAGTTAAAGAGAAAGTTACAACCCTCATTCTATACGGTTAACATCCTCGTCAATAATTAGCAGTACGAAGCCGTAGGGAGTCTCACCCCAGCGGGGATATTGAATATCCTTTGACGCTCCTCTGGTTCGTTAAAGTCAGGATTAAAAGTAAGCTTAACATAAATCCCCCGGCTACCATAAAAAAAAAAAAGAAAAATAAATAAAAGAATGAAAATGGCAAAATACTGAAAAGTTAGAATATAGCGCAATGACGCAGAAAAATGAATTAAAAATAAAAAATAAAAAAATATCAATAACATGATCCTAAGTACAGATAGAAAATAATATTTATAATTGGTTTTGTAAACTAATTAAAAATTATCCAGACAAGGATTTTTTTCCATTTATAACTATATATACATATAACTATATATATATATGTATATATATATATCACAGCGATTAAGTAAATTAAATTTCTGACAAATTTTCTCCAATCATTTATCTTTACGCTCATATAATTCCGTCCGACGTTGTTAATAACGATTAGAGAAATTAAAACTCACCCTGAGTTAAACCCCCTCGAAAATAATGATAAAAATTGAAGAAAAAAAAAATTAAAAATAAAGAAACGAAATAAACGAGAGGAAAGAAACAAAAATAAAAATATAAAATATAAAAAAACAAACTGAAAGGTCAACGGGGCTTGGTATGTATATATGTACATACATATTTTTTACATTAAAATGATTTTAAAAACAGTTATGATAATAATAATAGTAATAATAATCATAATAATCATAATTTATAAATTTTTGTTAAATATTTATCATTATTATTATTCTTTTTTTTTCACCCCTTCTTGATCTCATCGACAACACAACTCGGGCAATTAAAGTAGGTAATTCAACCGATGCTTTACGGTCTAGAAAATTGTGGAGGTATTGCGTTATCAAAAGTGCTGTTAACCAAGTAATTAGAAAACTCTTTGAAAGTTTCTAACCGACAGAAATTTTCTTGCTCCCTTGAGAAAACTGGATATATACATATATACATACCTATATACCGTATATAGGTATATATCTCATACAAACCCACAGGGAAATCTTTTGCCAACCCTAAATCGTATTTTAAGTATTTCACACCATAAAAAATCTATCCAAAACGCCTTTTTTCTTCACTATATCCATACATGTAAGTTTATGTGTCAGTTTGTTTGATCAAAATTCAATTTCCCAGATTTGCAAACGCGCTATTCCATATATACGTCATATACTCCTTCTTTACCAAATCATCTTTCAATATTCAATCTTTTATACGTCATTCATCTTTTCATTTTATCAATATCTTAAATCCGAAAGAAAATAATTAAATAACAGAATAAGAGGCTTACGACAGTCAAAAGTCGACCGGAGATTATATATGTATGTATGTATGTATGTATGTATGTATGTATGTATGTATGTATATTTAAAAATCAATCACTTTCAGCAAAGTTTCATGTAACTTAAAATAGTCATTTCTATAATATTACAAACAAACTTCTTGTTCGACGACCTAGAGTCTAGACTCAAGACGAAAGCATTACTGCAACTTTGCTAAACTATTCCTGACACTTATAACTACATACATGGAATATAGTGTGTGGTCTACTGTTCGCATATAAGTTCACGACCTATCGGGAAAGTTTAACTAAACGTTCTAAGGCTTCGCTTCACCTTCGAGTAGCAAAAATATATCAATTTTTCATTGAATTTTTTTATAATATTTTCAGTAAATTGTTAAATTTTTTTACCGTTTTTTTTTTTTACTGAATTTTCATACGCAAGATGGTAAATAAGCTGCGTCATTATACATATAGTATACCTAATCCGTAATAAATGAACAAATTTTACAAACTAACAAGAAAATATATTCTAAAAAATTATTTCCATTTTTTGTTACAGTAAGATTACACGACAGTATACAAGAAGAAAACTTCCACTACTTGGTCTTTGACTTGTAAGTAATAAAACCCTTAATTATGACCTTATTAGAAAAATAAGTCGTGATCGATGTCAACGTAAAAGAACAAAAAAAAAAAAAAAAAATGGATAATATTAAACTTTTAGTTGGTGTGGGTATAGATTTTCGATTTAATTTCGTGGGTTTCTCTTTTTTAACTAACATTTACAGTATACCGTATGCCTTGACACTGACTCTTACTACTATTTCTCTTCGGTATGATATAATTTTCTAAGTATAAGTTCTCTAGCTGACATCGTCAGGATATACATACCAATAATAATTGAGAAGTTAAGAAAGAGTCTTTAATCAAAGCGTTAATTACTAGTTTCTTTAAAAAATGGCGTCTTAGTAATCGGATGAATAGTATTTTTCGTTACTATAGTATATACCCGCTCACAGAAAAGAGCGACGTAGGATACTAGTCGAGATCAAAGAATGGAGAAAAATGTCCAAAGTGAAAGTAGGTTCTCAACTCCAAAACCTTTTTTTTTCTTTATTTTTTTTTATTAATTATTTTTTAATTTAATTTTTAATTTTTTTAATTTTTTTTCTTTTTCTCTCTCTCTCTCTCTCTCTCTCTCTCTCTCTCTCTCTCTCTTGTTATTTCTTAACATAATTAAATTCTTACAATTTTCATTGTGCGCGGGGATAAAGGAACTGTCATTAGTATAACACTAATTTTTAAATCGAACTAGGTATAACGCGCCTTTAGTCGACGACGATCATAGCGACGCTTAGTATATACATATATATATCGCGTCCCGCTGTGCTTCAACTGTACTATCGACTTTTATTATAATTTCATTATTGTATCCACCTATACACACACATATACAATTTAGGTAGTAAATTTTATTTGTTCCTGTTCAACCGCGTCGTTCACCAATTCTCACCCGATTATTTTTATCAAAGATTTCTCAATCCTTTAACAGCAGGAAATAACCAATCAACAAACCTATTCCTATATACATACACATATAAACCTATAACCTATGTAACCATGAAATAAAAAAATAAAAAATTAAATAAAAATAAAAAAAAATGAAAAATATTTGAAAGGGAACGATTTAAGTAATTGTGACAACACTCGTTAAATTTATTTCTACACTCGCTATATGTCGAATCCATTCAATTTAACGATCAAAATAATAATGATAATATTAATAATAATAATCACATTCTTCATCCGTTATAGATTAATAAGATTATTATTTATCCATGGGATTGTGCAGGTGAAATTATTTAGGTATGTACCTAACTTTCAACGTCAATTGTATAAATTGACTAAAATATTTCAGAGTAACCGGCGGAGAACTATTCGAAGATATAGTTGCAAGAGAATTTTACAGTGAGGCTGACGCATCGCATTGTATTCAACAGATTTTGGAAAGCGTTCATCACTGTCATCATAACGGTGTTGTTCACAGAGATCTGAAGGTATAAGTTTTAAGGAATATGTATATATATGTATGTTGACAGTTCAAACTCTTATATTTACATGTTTAAATTTTGAATACCTCAGGGATAAAAAATTAACTCTATTTTAAATTTTAGCCAGAAAATTTATTACTTGCCAGTAAAGCGAAAGGTGCTGCTGTAAAATTAGCGGATTTTGGTCTCGCTATAGAAGTACAGGGCGAGCAACAGGCATGGTTTGGTAAGTGGATGCACAAGTCAATTACCGCTCATATCGGCTAATTGAATATTCAAAAGTTCTCATAATTGATCATTTTCTGTTTCATTGAGCACGACGAGAGATAATTCGAGAATATCAGAATATTGCAAATAAATTTGAATTAGCGTTCACTTGCGGCAAATAATAAGCCAATAGATTGAAAAAATAAAATAAAATATAAAGAAAATTTTTAATTCTGAAAATAATTATCGATCGCTAATTAAATTGAATAAATTTTATTTATTTTCTAATTTTTATTTTTTTTATTGATAATTTAACATCAATTTCATATCAAATCGTGATATTTCAAGGATTTGCTGGAACGCCCGGGTATCTCAGCCCGGAAGTTTTGAAAAAGGAGCCCTATGGAAAACCGGTAGACATATGGGCATGTGGTGTTATTTTATACATCCTCCTGGTCGGTTATCCACCTTTTTGGGACGAGGATCAACATCGGTTATACGCACAGATTAAAGCGGGTGCATATGACGTAAGTTTTTCCAGTTATGCTTATATGATTTAATTATTTCAACGTTACGTATAGCTAGCGGTATACCTATATGTATATATGTCGAAACGTCCGGTTAACGAGAAGGCCAATTTTAGAGCTTTTCATTTAATTAATAATTACCGCATATATATTCGCCATTCTGAACTTAAACCTTTGCGTAATATCGCATTTATATAGGTAGATTTATTAAGTGGAAATCGAGAAATCGATATATAACGAAATGGGCTTCGCTCTGATAACACGATAATTAATTAATTAAATGAATATTATATTTATATATTTTTTGAAAGATTTTTAGAGCCTGATTTGATTTTTCTTTTATCTTTTTCCACTTTAAATCGCGTAACGTCTTGTATTTTTTTTTTCTTCTTATCTATTTCATTTCTTAGTACCCCAGCCCGGAATGGGACACTGTTACACCAGAAGCAAAGAATTTGATTAACCAGATGCTAACGGTTAACCCAAGCAAGAGGATCACAGCAAGTGAAGCATTGAAGCACCCATGGATCTGCGTACGTATCTTTAGCCTAATTTACCGGCTGAAATTATGATATACGATAATTTTGCAGTTTTATTCATTTATTTTTGTTTTATTTTAGATCGTTAATTATCAACCATTATTAAAGTTTCGATGAAAAACGATCTCAATTAATCTTTGACTTTTTATTATCTCTTGCAGCAACGCGAGCGTGTAGCATCCGTCGTACACAGACAAGAGACTGTCGACTGCTTGAAGAAATTCAACGCGAGGCGCAAGTTGAAGGTAAGTTTTAACAGATTGAACTAGGCATTTAAAAAAAATTTACCTTTGACCCGAAAATTTGAAAAACTAAATAAAACCAAAAGATGAGAATTAGGTGGTTCATTTTTGTTGAATTTTTACTTCTAATGACTATATCTACGTAGAAGAAAATTTTACGATTTGTTAAACTATATTTTATGTAATAATTGAGAAACGTGTCGTAATGTAAACGGTCGTAGAAAATTGTCTAATGAATCATATTGCTTTTGATAAAATGCGGTTATCGAGCAAATATGTACAAATGAAATTTCAAACTGACCTTCCTCGCACATTACTTTTATTTTCCAAATTTTTATTATATTTGGGGAAAAAGTTTGGTACACTTCGAAAAGTAATAACCAAACAAATTTCATTTAAATATTACGAACGGTCGTCGAGATATTATATAATACTTTAAAAACACACTTTATTCTCTACCTTTGCTAAACCCATCGACCAATTTAGCTCAAATTCTGTAATATCGAATCTAGATATTGTTTGAGGTAGGTATACGCGTGGAAAAAAATTCGGTTGAATCAATCTACTAAAAAATGACCAAATGTCAATTTTTCTCGCTAGGCTGTAGCAGATCGCGTTCTTTTTGCACAAAATTTAAAATAGCAAGATGATGTTCGGTAGCAAAATCAGGTGTACTGAAATTTATATACCTTTGCACTTTCATTTTATTAAATTCGTTTCAAATTATTTCTTGTAAAACAATAGATCGAAGTGTTGGATGATGATTGAAATATTTGAAAAATTGTTAAATTAGACCCGAAGTGAAGTGACCCCATAGAGTATGTGGCAATGTTAAATAAATTAACACTAACGTGTTCTCTATAATAATGTACGTGCGTAATATTGGCGACGGCGAGTGTATCCGTCGGGGCCATTCGACGACGAGAGAACCGGCATGGTTCTCTGTGTGCAGCAACCGATGATAATGCGAGGCAGAGGCAGTTGAGTTCGGATTGTTGAGCCGATGTGACATGACTTGTACGAGGCACAGAGATCGAATTAGTAGCGTGTCAGTATAAACGGGAAAATAAAAAAAATGCGAGCTTTAAAAGCAAGATTTGTGTTATGCAGACAGGAGGCTACGGAGTCTACGATTCCCGAGGTGATTTCGACGATTTGGATATATTTTTTACAACGTTATTCCGTTTTCCCAGGAAAAAAAAAAATAAATAAATAAATAAAAAATTGAAAAAAAAAAAAATAATACGAACTTTAAATGAAATTAAAATAAAGAACAGAAAAGAAAAGAAAAGAAATCATAAGTCAAGGGTCAGGATTAAAAGAAGGGATAATTTCAGAAAATATTTTAAACTTTGCTAAACCTTATCCTATT
Source organism: Macrophya annulata (assembly GCA_963924015.1). Classification (NCBI taxonomy): domain Eukaryota; kingdom Metazoa; phylum Arthropoda; class Insecta; order Hymenoptera; family Tenthredinidae; genus Macrophya; species Macrophya annulata. The sequence goes on from OZ001260.1 coordinate 9,215,381, forward strand.
TTCTTTTAATTAGTTTTTTTTTGTGTTTTCTTCCTCGTTGGTGCAGAAATTGATAGTCTTCGGGGGGAAAGAAAACGAAAAAATAATTATAATATGTACATACGTAGATCGCGAATTGAGAAAATGAAAAATAATATAAAAAAAAAAAAAACAAAAATAAATAAACCGTTTTCTCGATTAGTTAGAGCTTTCTTTTTCTTGAGATGAAATGATTAAATCAAAGTTTCTTGTTTTTACCCGAACAAATATTACGTCGATTAAATATATTTCATCAATTATTTATTTATTTATTTTTTTTTCCTCGTTCTGTCTGTTATAATAAAAGTTTTCTCTTCTTAATCTTTAATTCTCTAAACACTACGTATTTGTTGTTACGTGTTTGTTGACAGGGCGCTATCTTAACAACGATGTTGGCCACAAGGAACTTTTCCAGTAAGTATGATGCACAGGGTAAGTACCTCCGGCCAACTTCAAAGTTTCACGATCCTCCTATATTATACGACGTAGACCAAAGTCAATCCTATTTTATCTTCACAACCTTATCAGCTATCTCTTTGAAAATTGTTTAGCCTTTGTCTAGTAGAAAACGGAAATTACAATACCACACCCTCGTCGTCACGGTATATTGATATAAAATTATCAGATGCTGTATCTGCAAGCTGATTTGTGTTTCACTGTGTTGTTGTTGTTGTTTTTATTTTTATTTTCATTAACAAAATCTGCGTGAAAAAAAAAAACAGAAGAAAAAATACACATTTTTCATAAAACAGCATCAGATAAGTAAACCGTTTTGTTTTTTGACCTGATGCACTCAAGATAATTATTATTATTATCATTATACGTGTATATATATAGATCACCATATCCACACCGTGTAGATATTCACACCTGCAGTATATATATCTTTATCGATATTTATTTTATAACCATCATTTATAAAATGTTCATCTTTAATATCATATAAATGTAAACTATTACTATAAACAGGTTGAAGTGTCAAGTATTAACGAGTGTTATTAATTAATTAATTAACTCAACGATTAATTAATTCCCAGCTTATACAAGTAAAAAAAAAGAAATAAATTCCTATATAGTTGAATAGTTTCGGAAAGAATTTTATTTTATCTTATCTTTTTATTTTTATCTTCTATTTCTTCTTATACTGAAATACGTTCGACCGTTTGAAAGATGTTAATCGTAATTTATGTGTATTAGATTCGTACCTATATCTACTCATTTAGATAAAAATAAACAATCTAAATTGTTATTTAAGGCGATCGGAAATATGAGGAGATTTGAATGCGGTATATAATTCTAAACTGTAGCCTCGACTGTAGCTGTAATCGAAAACCGCAAAATTAACTGTTTATTAAATTATCGGTATACTGATTGATTTCGATCTACGTACGGGATCTCGCTAAATCGAAAATGAAATGAATTGCTGAATCTATTCGTCGTTGTAATATTATCAAGTAAAAATATGTAATTATGTGGTATTGCTTGGGATCTGTATACCAAATATCATTAATCATGGATCATTAATTAAATATTTTTCGGTTATATCTCTTATCATTAAATCGTTGAATTTTCGTAAATGAATGATTATTTTATAGAAAGTAGGTAATACTGCGATTTATAACACTTCCGTTTACTCACGCATATATGTATATATGAATTTCTTACGATAAGTTAAAATTGATGACAATTTCTTTCACGATGACTGTCAAGAACTAGACAAACAAAAATAAAAAGAATATCCCCCCAAAAAAAAGAGATAAAAGTTTAAAAAATAAAGTAAAATTTGAATACAGATGTACTTATATGTATATACATACATATACGTATATATTATTTACTCGTTAATGCCTTTACTTTCGAGAAACGATTTCTCGACGCCTATAAGTTAATCATATGACCTTTTAGGCCGAGATTGACATTCCTGTGTCAGTTAGGTTTAGTACTACACATCGTTTCGGAATAAAGTGTGTATCTGTATACCTATATCTATATATTCGTATATACTTATATATATATATAAGCCCTTAAACTGTCCAGCCGTGTAGATGTATTTAATTGTGAAAATTTTTGATATTTTTTTTTTATATAGTTATATACATATATGTGTGTGTGTACACTGGTATAACTTAATTACAATTAGATTAGATTGATGAAGTGTATAGCGGTAAACATGATTGATAACTTGATAATAACAGGAACGACAAGTACAGTGAGAAAAAATTTTTAAAACAAATGAAAAATAAAAAAACTGGAAATGAAAATTTATAAAAATTGTAACTAAGTTTAGGAATGAAATCTTATCGATGGTATCCCGCATCGAGATGTCGACTACCAAGTACAACGTATTAGAGTAAAGGTGTAAATACAGCTTACGTTAATTACCTAGTTTAAGCCGTATGTAGCTACCTCAATTATTTGTTTTATTTTTATTTTTTTTATTTTCACAGAAACTTAAGCCGATAGATTTACACCTCAACTAAAAAAAAAACTTTTGCAATTAAATTTTCATTGAAACTAAGCAATAGTAGAAAAACAATAAATAAATGAAAAGAAAATAACGGATTGGTAGTACATACGTACATATCGCATTGGCAATTGTCCTATTTATTGCTTATTCCATTATGTACGCGTTTCTACTCAATGCAATTTTATTTTTCTATTTATTTATTCAATTTTTTTCTTTTATAAGACGATGATAGTAAATATGTACATAAACGATAGATAATTAAAACAAGTTGGTAACTCCTAGAATATAAATTCTTCGTATATAGAAATAAAATGAAACGTAAGGTGATATACATTAACGAATCGATATAGACATAGATTATTCTGAAAAAAATTGATGCTGATGTTTATATGAAAAAATAATATCAATTACAGTTTAGAAAAACAGAAATTATAAAAATTGCTTCCTATTAGTTTGATTTTCGTGATCATCCATTTCATGTTGATTTTTCATACATGTATGGTGAAGTACAGAGAGGCTATTTTTACTTTCATTATATATAAAATAAAAGTAATAAAAAAAATTTTTAGTTCGTATATCAGACGGTATACGTATAAGGGTAACTCCGTCAGTGAACTTTCGGCGTTTAAATCGTGCATTAGGAAAGGTATAACGCCCTGCAGGAGAATTAAACCGGAACAAACATCGCGCATTCAATTACGACTCCGGTGGGCGAAAGCAACTAAAGTTGTAAATCAGAAGCTTGGCGCAACATAGAGATTCTATTCCATTGCCGCGGGACTCTCTCTCTCTCTTCTGCCGAGAGTAACTATATAACAATTAACTTTTCCCAATCCACCCTCACGCAGTACCGCCTTTGATTTAAAGGTTAGACTTCAATTAATTTGATTAAATTTATAATAATCAAATTCACGGCTTGATATTAACGCCAATAATGACTTTAGGGTATCTTTTTATCATAATTATTATCATTAGTTTCATCTTTCATAAATTTTTCTAAATATGCGGATACATGAGTCAAAGGAATTGATTTGTATGCTATAGTACAAATTATTAAGATCAAAAGTGAATAAATAAATAAATAAATAAATGAAAATAAGAAAGAAGGAAAATTGATTTTTTTTTTTTCGTAGGTGTAGGTATAAGACAGAAAAATGTTATGATAAAATAAAGAAACAATAAAAAATCTCGTTACTTGACACTTTCAACGAAATTATGTCACTTTTTTTTTTTTTACACAAATGATTTGATTTAATTTATTATTGTATCGATATAGTTATGAGGAGTATGGATAATTATTTGAAAAAATTGACTATACATATTATACCTAGATGTAGGTATTAGCGAGGTATGTATGTACATACATACGTGAAGTGGGCCGGAGGTATACGTCCTTCGTTTAAATAAAAAATTCATTAACAATATATCAATAAATTATAAAATAATATAATTCAAAGATATTATATATATATAACGACAACATGAACATGAATACGGACAAATCTCATTAACGAATAATTATCATCGATTGTATAATAAGCGAATTTTAGACTGAAAACTATTACGAATTATTTATTATACTGAAATCAAGGGAATTTTCATATTCCTAAAACTGACGAATTTAAAAATACGGGATATCAATCATATCTAGTCAATAAATTCAGTCTTAAATCGCTTTATAATCATGTATAAATAAAATCATGCACAATAATGTATATATAAAACAAACAAAAATTTCATCCTCAGAGCATGTTTCTTCATTCATTTATATATATCGTCATAGAATATATAATATTATATATATATCTCACTTATCCTTCGAAACTTTTTTTTTTTCTTGTTTTTTATTTATTATAAAAGTCCTGTAACTGGGGAAAAATATGAAAATATATTAGTTTTTAACGTCAATTCGGAGTTAGAGAGAGAAAAAAACATTGTGAAAATATATTAACATCTGAAACAGAAAAATTAGGTCTTTGTAACTCATTATTTATCAGATTAATTTTAATCCAATCTCCTGGAGGACTGGCAAAAAAAAAAAAATCAAAAAGAAAATAATTCAAATAAATATTCAAATCGGTCAAATTCAATTAAATAAAATAAATATATTATCCACGTTTGAAGGGCTGGTATAATAAATTGGTAAAACTTTCACCCATTTTTTTTTAAATTATTTTTTTTTTAATTATTTTCAAGTAATATTTTTTTTTTAATCCATAGATATTAATTACCATTGATTAGAGTAGAAATCGTTAGTCTTTTTATTTTCTATCCCCAAAATCCCGAATCACATTTTGCAAATATTTAGCGAACTCTAGGTTTCACTGTATACTAACTCTGCACTACTAGTGGAAATGTTTAAAATTGCATTGTCTTTGTATTAATAATTGTATAAATATATACATAAATGAATAAATAAGTAAATAAAATATGAAAGATAAAAAGAATGAAAAAAAAATAGAAATTCCTTACCTTGGGATTCCGATTAAAATTAAATTTTGAGGTAATGATAATAATAATTTTTAAAATTATTAAATTACAAAAAAAAAAATAGTTTCGCTTATCTTTCCACACGTAATTTATTGTGAATAACGATTACCTTTACCTTATACATCGCTTGAACTGGGTCTGTTAAACTAAATCTAAAGGAATAACCTATAGATATTATAATGCGCAATGAATAGACAGTGTGATTTTTACGCATTTGAAACTTGATAGAGTGCTTGTCATAGATTATAGTTGATTAAAATTCATAGATATAGTGATTTATTCGTTAAAGAAACTTTCATTTTTATTTTTATTTTTTTATCTTTTTCTTTCATTTTTTGTTTTATTTTATTTTTATTTTTATTTTCATTTTTGTTAACGTCTTCATTTATAAGCATATATACCATCATTCCTGCATAATCGACGCCGAAAGTTCTGAGAAAAATATACAATCAATTATAAAATCAAAAAATCAAAAATAAAAGAAGAAAATTAAAAATTAAAATAAAAATAACGTGAAAATGAATTTATTCTTCTCGGAACAGGAAAGCAACATTTTAAAATATAATCACCTCTATCGAATAATCAGCTTTTTGGTCAAAAGTAACAGTACGTTGTAATTAAGTGAATAAAAATATTTGTAAAAATGTTAAAAGGCATGGCCTAACTTTGTTGAAAAATTTATAACACACTAATCGATATTTTCAATCAGTATCTTTTTTTATTTATATATTTTTTTTTTTGAAACTTCTCTTTTCTTGTCTTTTAAGGGACATTTTCTGTTTTTACGATTTAACCAAAGTCCTATTGACTGATAAGAGATAGAGGCGATGTATATCATCTGTCATGAACGTGCTAGTGTCTGTCATATCATAGAATCATAGAACATAAAATAGTTATCACCGCTCAAAACGAACACGTAATGCCGCATTTTGGTAGACAATATAAAACCACATAAAGTTTCACTTTAAAATCTAATTTTTTTTTTTGTCACATCATTAAACACTACCCGTGTTACATATTCAATTAATTTCTATAAAGATGAAAAAATAAAAAATAATTTTTATTATTTTTAATTGAAATTTATTTAGATAAAATTCAGTTAAAAAAAAAAAAAATAATAAAAATTGAATTTGTTTTTTCCATCGATCGCAATGTTTTAACACCGATTGAAAATGAACCGGTGTTAAATCTTCGATTTTCATTATCATATTTTCGTGTAACATCATACATCAATATCAACATATGTATTCACTCTCTCTCTCTCTCTCTTTCTCTCTTTCTCTCTCTCTATCTTTCACTCTCGAAAAAAAATGTAAAAAAAAAAACAAAAAAAAATATATATAGCACACATTACACGGTAGTTAGTTTGGTACGTGTAAATCCTAGCTAGCAGCAAGCAAGCGATGTTAACGAGATGTCTGTGTCTGTTTTCTTTGGTTCACCCCGTTACTATCAACCAACCCATCAATGAACCAAACCAACCACGACCAACCATACCAATCGAATTGAATCGTATCGAATGAAATCTTGCCGTACGCTGTGATCCGAAGAAAGTGGTAAGACAAGTGTCATGTCATGTTTTATTGTCAGCAACAAAATTAATCATTTTAAATTTTCAAACTCTTTATACTTTTATATATACATATGTATATATGTATATATGTATATGTATATGTATATATGTATATGTATACCTAATACGAGCGCTCCACAAACACATTACACTAACAATAATTATTTGCATATATGGATTCAGATATTATTAAATTTAATGCATCTATTCTGTTTATAAATTCTGATATTAGAAGTCATGTTATTATTATTATTATTCAATATCATAGAATGAATTTAGTATCTCTATTTTTATTAATAAATTTTTTATTTATTTCTATTTTTCTTATATACCGTGAGCGTCTGGTGAACCGGGTCAGTGAAACGACGATGGCGCTAGTTTTCTTGAAATTTAAAGGGAGAGCCAATACACCAAGAATATCCCTAGTTCAGTTGCGATTACATATGTTTACTCCATGGTCCGTGGAGGTGGCCATTGTATTTGGTTGACAGATATCAGGAGTGTTTTTAGGGTTATAGAGTATTGTAGAGTTGTACACGAGATAGTGAAAATACGTTATGAATGTTTTAGATCAAGACAATAGATCAGCGAACTACAGCGTTTTGGCTAATCGTTAGTTATTGTAAGCACATGTCTGGAAATTCTAAAAATTCTACTGCAAATCTTTGTAACCTGTGAAACATAACCTCGAAAAACATTTCGATAGCTGTCTAACATATTTAATGGCGGTCCGCATCTACGCTTCGAAAGGCCTAGGGATATTTTCGGGATGTGAGTTAGTTCCCCTTATAAATTTCAAGAAAGCTATCGCCATCGTCGTTTCACTGACCCGGTTCACCTGACGCTCACGGTATATATATATTGTCTATCGTTATTTCATTGTCACAATTGTTAATTATATCGATTTATATAAATTTTTATACAAATTCTTGGATCATTTATAGCGGGATATACATAGGTTGTATACACATAGCCTAGAGTCAATTATATTTAATATTTTCAATTTTTTTCTATTCAACTTATATAAAAAGTTTTAATAAGAATTAAAGCAGAATAGATAATTGATTTTTTTTTTCTTCTTTTTAGTCATTATTAAAATCCGTTTTATATATATTGAAACATAATTTTGTACAGCTTGGTATGTTGGGTTGCGGCCATTGTATATATAAAATCAAATCTGATATTTTTTAACTGTATTGCATGTTGTATGTACATATACAGGCTTCGTCGTTCGTCTCATATATATTTGAACTTTCTTAAAGTAAAAATATTTTTAAAGGATCATAACGATTTTACTCAACAATAATTATAGATCTCAATTAGACCGGCTGAATTATTCAATAATAAAAAAAAAGAAAGAAAAAACAAACTATACTTCAATATAAAAATTATTTGCAAAAAACTTGATGCTCTTTTTCTTTTTTTTTTTTTTTATAAAAAAAATTATTTTCTTTTTACGTGTTGCATGATTTACTTTTTTTTATTTTTTATTATAGAAATACGTTAATTTTTTTGATAGTCTGGGATAATTTATTTGATTTATGATATAACATGATTATAACCTGAATGTTTTTTTACACGAATTAAAATCGTTGGATAATTCTATAATAGGTATACGTAAATATATATCAGTTGAATATTTTTACTTGAATTAGGTTTAAACGTAATTTAGAAAAATATGACACAAACGATATCTGCAATGTCTAAATGTTTCGTGGTTTCTTATTTTTATTATTATTATTTTTTTTTTTGTTTATCAATTATTATTATATACTTATTTTACTCTATAGCATGCTAAACACTTACTACACCTTTGGCTTATAGTTTTTAAATCTATTTGAAATCTATATTGGATGTAATTTAATGTCAAATTCCGACTATATTTGTAGTTATTATTATATATTTTTCAATCTCAACTAATATATCCCTATATTATTGCACAACTCGATATATAATATTGTATATATTATAATATAATATATAATATATATGACTAACACATGATAAAAGAAATTTTAAATTTTCTTCAATATAATATAATATATGTATATAAAATTTATATAAAATATAAAGGAGATTATTTTCCTCATCTAATTACACAATATTATTATTATTATTATTATTATTATTATTATTATAGTTTTATCATTTCTTTTATTAACACAATTAATATCCTGCTTATATAATTATAAAAAATATAAATCAAATCTAAGTAATATACTAGAAGCAGTAAGTATGTATATATATATTCGAAAACGAATGAAATGTGGAAAAAAGTTGCGAAATTCATTTTAAAAACATAACTATATATGGGGCTGTCCACGTCAAAACGACACGGCTCCAAACGTCAAAAATTTCGATTTGATTTTTGATTTCCTATGTTATCATTCTATGTCTGGAGAAACTGTCAAATTTTTTTTGGATTTTTACAATCAACCATTTCGGAGCTATGAATTTTTTCAGTCTTAAAAAAGAGGACTTTTTTTAAAAATCTGAAAAAAATCACAAAAATCCTGTTACCGATATCGAAAAACCTGTTACTTCCAGAAACGTGGGCAGAATTTTTCTTATATATTTTTTTTTTTTTTCAATTTTTCAAAAATCCTATTCAAAAAAAAAATGCTGCACTGATGAGTTTTATGAAATTACCTGCTCATCTCGATTTCAACACAACACAATATAAGATCCAGAACTTCAAGAAATCTGAATAGTGCAGATTTGAAAGAATTCTAGTAGGATGAAAGTCATTAGTGAAGCATTTTTTTGAACAAACATTGAAACAAACATTGAACAAAAATTGAAACAAAAAAAAATTAAGAAAAATCCTGCCTGCGTTTCTGGAAGTGGGAAGTTGTTCTATATCATCAACAGAATTTTTGTGATTTTTTTCAGATTTTTCAAAAAGGTCCTTTCTTTAGGGCTGAAAAATTCATAGCTCTGAAATGATTGATTGAAAAATTTCAAAAAAAAAAATTGGACAGATTCCCCAGACATAGAATGACAACATAGGAAATCAAAAATCAAATCGAAATTTTTGAGGTTGACGTGGATAGCCCCATATACACATATATATATGTCCTTTTTTAAATTATTTATTTTACTCAAATTTAACGTGTTGCAATCTCGATTTTTATTCACGTGGTTATAGTTGATCAACGTTTCTAATCGATGTACTTATTTTATATAGTTGTTTCTCTTCAAAGTAACTATATATACATATATTTGTACATAGTTTTGGGATGAAAATGTATCAAATTTATTGAGTATTACGTGTTTTTTTTTTTAATTTTTTTTTCTTGTTCATCGAAGCATTAACGTTGTCAAATTTTGAGTGTCTTTCCGCAGCGTGTATCATTATTCGTTTTTATTCTTGTCAAAATCAATTTCTGTTTTTATTATTTTACGATATTTTTTTTTCTTGATCTTCCTTCATAATCGTCAGAAAGTCATAGTTAAATTTTCGATGAATAAAAAATAGTGTCTATCGAACTGGCTAGAAACCTACATGAAACTTGTAATCGTCTGAGTCAGCTATAACATTCTACGATTATGAAACATAAGTGAAGATAATTTGGATATTTGAATTTATGAAGAAAAAAAAAATTACAGTTTTTTCTTTTGTTATTTTATTTATTTATTATTATTATTATGATTGTTATTTATTTTTTTTTTCCATAAATACTAAAAACAATTTGCTTAATGCAGGTCGAAGTATCATTACGAAAAAAGGAGATGGTTCTCAAGTGAAAGAATCAACTGACAGCAGCACCACCATCGAAGATGATGACGTCAAAGGTAGGATAAACTCTGCATATAATAAAAATGAAAATAAAAATTGGTTAATGAATGTTCGATATTCATATTATATATTATATGAAAATTGTATATTTTCGGCAAAAGATAAAAACGGTTCCTTTTTATTTATTTATTTTTTTTTTCATTATACATATACCTATACAGGTATAATAAGTATAGCACCTGTTTTTACCGCAGAGAGAAAATCCAAAAGTTTAAAAATATCGTGAATTTTGAAATTCGATTCATATAAATATAATTATGAAAAAAAAAATTAAAATTCTCCTGGATTTGAGAAAAATTTTACTAGACATACATCTATATATATAGAAGTTGCGTTATGGTGCCCTGATATTCGTAGTCCTAGTACATATACTTAGCTGAAGCAAAGCTGCTTTTACTATAAAACCAATCGAAAATAATATATAGAATCTCGTAGCATACATGACAACATATATATTACAGGAATTTAATTAAATGACAATTCTTGTTTTATCAGAATTCGAAATTTAAATAAAAAAAAAAATAAAAAAATGTCGATGTATTTAATTTGGAAATATTTTTTCGATCAAAAGATTTAAGAAATATTAATCAAAAAGAAAAAAAAAATAGCCGCTAACTACTAAAGCTACAAGAGTTTGAAATATCTGAAATTTTTTTGATAACATATAATTCTACGATGAGAAAATAATTAATTAAACTAATGAATAATTATTTATAAAAGTTGTGTGTGTTGGCTACCTGATTAAACCGTTTGCATTCTTTTGAACAAAATATCAATTAATCAAATTTTTGTTTTAGTCATATTTTAATTTCAATTATATATACGTAATAATATTTAACGAAACTATAATGTTTGAGGGAATGCATTCGCGTCGTCACTGCATGCATGTTCCTTTCCCATCCACGCGTATTACTCGCCGTACTGTGTTATCTAAATTATATACTTAAGTCATTAACATTCGACTGATATATAATATATATATTATCCATCTACCAATGTCCAACTATCAAATAAATGTTTAACTATGTCGAGGACTTTCTCTGTGTTATAATATTAAACTTAAACAGGGTATTCAATGATAAATAATTATATAGTGCAATGAATGACCACAAAAAATGTTTGCAAAGAAAATCGATGGTTCAAATTCATGATGTGTTATACCTACAAGTTTTTCAATTCTTAGTCTGTAGTCAATTTTGTTGAATTTTTTACTCTAATAAAGAGACATCAATTTTTGGGATACAAAATTAATAATTCAAAATATAATTCAAATAGTCGTGTGTGTCCTTATCTTTGAATGCCTTGTCTGATCTATATTTATGTCTATATAACTATGAAGTAGTGTTTCTTGAGTTTCTAACGTTGCTCACAAATCCATAACACGTAGAGACATTCCGTAATCGATATATTATGATAGAAATGAAAGAAAGAGAAAAAAAAAAACATAAATCGGGGAAACAAAACTGATCCCCTTTATCCATAAAGGGGTTTGAAATTTTATATCCATATATAACTTTAATTATATCTTATTTTCAAGCATTCATATATCCCAATTTTTAGTCTTTCCTTCGACTGATTAATCTAATCATTACGTTCATCTGATAAACGATAGCAAAATATCAAAAAAAAAATAATAAATAAATAAAAAATACGTAGTTTTTTTCATGATATTATATTGCGAATCCGAATTGTGATAACTGGCGATTGATAACGCGGCATCACCTATCACATATGTATCTAGGTACCTATTTCAATAGTTGCATGGTGAACCACAAAGTGTAAGAATATACTATTACCTACTATCCTAAAATGCATACCAATTGGCAATATGGAATAGCGTGAAACGGTAATGTCTTGCACAGAACAAAAAAAGAAATCACTATAGCCAATAGCCAATACCTATAACGATTAGTCGTGCATATAGATTAAAGTTTAAATATATAATGAAAAAAGAAAAAAAAAAAGACCACCATGCGCAGTCATCACCGCCATATATCATCACCATCACCATATCACGACCACTATAACCCACTACCACTACCACTACCACAGTCACCATCAATCTTATTAATATCAAAAATCACATAGGATTGCAAAATTAGATAAAAAAAAAAAAACAAAAAAAAAAAATTATATTTGAAAACTTATATTTATATTTATATATATATATAGGTATAGGAATAAATGCATATATATAGGTATATAATTATAGTAAAAAACGCACGGCGACACGCGAATCACTGCGATATATACAATTTTATGTATCATTGTTCTTATATTATTATTCATTTTAATACCATCAATAATATATCATTAGCAAAAATATTCGTAATATATTAACTCCTTATATTCTTATATATTCAATTTTCTTTATATTAAGCAGCCTAGCTTCTATTATACATATAATATTCGATACCCCGATCATACTTTTCATTTTATCCATTTAATCTTATATTATTAAGATTATCATTATCATTATTATTATTATTACTATTTTATTATTATTCTTATTATTATTATTATTATTATTATTATCGAATATCGTTTAATGTACCATACGCTACAATCATTAATTACATTCATTCATTCATTCATCCATTACGGTAATACGTAGCTGTTTAATTTTCATCGAATTCAATAAAAACGTGAAACAACATTAGTTTGTCACTTCGTGTCTACACTGACAATTGTCGTGATAAATTAAACAGCTTCATATCCACCTATATGGAAATTTCCAAATTTGCTAATTTTTTTTTTTTTTCGGTCTGATTCTTCTATTTTTATTTGTATATAATTTTTTGTTCCGCCGATATATAACGCGTGCCAATATTTTATGCTTTAAGCTTTGCCTTTGATGTTTCGTAATTATCATGACATTTTATACATATATGTATATGTATAAATACATACCTATGTATATATACATACTATATACATAAATATATGATATATTTTCAAAATTCGTTAGATTCATAGAGGTAGTTTATAGGTAATAGATAGATATGTATAATAGTTTAAAATGAAAATCTAAATATAGCTATAAATATATGAGACAACATTATATTACATTTTTTACATCACAAAGTTCAGACTGCAGTTATGTTAGTTAAAGATACGTAAAACAAACAAAAAAAAATTTGTTTTCTTGCATCATTCTAATATTAATAAAGCACTTTCTGATATATTATAATACTCTTAGCACCCTCGCACGTAATATTCATTAGGATTATTACAATTCATAGAATTTAATGGTAAACCATTTTTCATTGAATTTCTCGATAATAGTATATAATCGATTAATTCATATCGAATGAAATTCTCTTTCCGTAATCGAGTCACAGAATTAGTTCTATACATTTCGGCTATTTGAGTTAAGAAACAAAAATAAAAAATAAGAAAATAAAGATTGGAATTCTACAATAGAAAAAGAAAAATCAAAGTTTTACAAAAATAATAAGTCTTAGCAAACATTGTTTAATAAAAATGGTTTATAAATTTCTACAACTTTCTACGACACATCCTATATCACATTTTATATTGTATAATTATAGGGTTCACTAGATTTCCACAATCCACAAATCACACATCCAAAAGTCTGGTGTTATGGATTTATGAACACCATTCTATTTTTTATAAATTTCTTTCTATTAAAAATTTAAATTAATAATTCTGATTTCCCTAGCTTATTGTTAGCGCATGTGTCCCTCTTTCTGACTGCTTTCGCACGTGTATAACAACCCCGGGGCACCTCTGGAAGAATTTATAAAAATTGCCAACAAAAAAAAAAAATTTTCAAGGAATGAATGAATAGTTGAAAAATAAAAAATTTGTATAAAAAACAAGGAATAAGAAAATTTTAAAAAATTAGAATTCTATATAATTAACTAAGTTCGATTGTAAATTTTGATTAATTTTTTTTTTGGCAATTAAAATCATTCTTTATCGCACTCTAAAAATCATCACATAAGTATATGTATGTGTATCATGAAATTCATCGATAATCATGCAAATGACTTGACGCAATATCCAAATGTAATGTAATAAGTCAAATTACAGAGCTATAGGTATAAATCGTACGAAATTTTACCCATTGCTGATCCCTCCGCTTTTATACGTTTAATCTACTGTGTTCTATATTTGTCTATTTATGCACCTTTATAATAATTGAGCTTTCGCGTGCACTTATAACATTAAAAACTTGTTATTTCATATTGTTACAAACATGGAACTCGAGATTTTCATTGATTTTCGTTAAAATAAATTGGTAGGAAATTAATTGCAGATAGACATTTAATGTAATTATTATTTAGTTTGTATCTCTAGCCATGAGAACGAACAGAACCAAAAATAAACAAAGAAAAAAATCAATAATTAAATGAATAAAACAAATTTAAAATTCTTCGCAACGTCATTATAATATAAAAAAAAATATATATATATTTATATATATTTCTCGTATGAAATTTCACGAAACTGATTTTTTTTTTCGCTAAATTTGTAATTGAATGAAAAAATTTTTATTTTTTTTGAATCACTATATGTTAAGATCTTGTGTAACAAGAGCCATATTATTATTCAACAATTCTATATAGCCAACGGGATTCGTGGTCATAAATATGAAAACGTGGGTTCCTAAATCGCTTTTGTTATAACTCGCGGCATTGACGTTCATAACTTGAACCAGGCTTGAAACTCTGGTCTTTTTGCAATTACGCTCGCAGAGCGTATCAAAAACTTTCGTAGCTTTGAACCAACGAAGTTATATAATTCATGGCTACAATAACAAAAAGTGTTTGCGTCTCGGTTAAAGGCTGCCGGGAATATTTCATGATAATAACGTAAAGAAACTTTACAGTCCCCCCCTCCCCCGCCACCAGATTAAAAAGCTTTTGATTTAAATGACTTGAATAAAAAAAATTTTTTTAAATACTTAAAATAGGGAAAAATTTCAATCGAACAATATAGTAGAATAAATTATTTAAAATACTGAATAATTTTTACGAATTTAATTATTGTTGTAAAAAAAAAAAAATAATTCAAGCAATTTGTTCGTTCATTTTTTTTTTTTGCGTTTCTTATTTTCACAACTCCGAAAAAGTTGAGGAAAAATTTTGGATGAATTTTTTTTTTCCGTAACAATCCATTAACTGTACATAAACAATTAAATGTATACATTGCATATGTAATACGATTACGTATTTATCTGTATAATCTTTTATGTATACGTGACGTATGTGTGTATGTTGTACAGAGGATAAGAAAGGAGGCGTCGACCGGAGCAGCACGGTCATTGCGAAAGAACCTGAAGGTAACCGAATAAAAAACCAAAAGATTCATTTCGTCTACATAGATATATATATATATGTATATACATATAATATATGTATATAAATATATACATACATGTATTCACTAACATAATATTATGTGTAGTGATTCGTTACACTAATTACTAGAACATGCCCAAAAAAGAAGACAGAATAACCAAAGAATAAAAAATAAACAAAAAAATTGATACAAAATTAAAAAAAAAACAAAAAAATTTTTGTCTATTTTTGTAAGTAGTATTTTTGATTTATTTCACAAATCAAAATTGATTGCAATAAAATTTCGTTCCTTATATATAATTGACGATCAGAAAATTGCCTGGCTAAAAAATAATCAAAACTCAATTTATCGTGGACAGAAGAAATTAATTATTCATATCCTCTTCACAATATTGATAAAAATTTACTTTCCTGAATTAACAAAATTATTTACTAACTCACAAACCATTTTATAGATATATATATATATATACCTATATATGTCGTTAGCGCGTTATAAAGGCTGTAAAATTAAAATAAAGAGCCATGAATTTTTTAACCGAACAGAAAACTCCCGTTAAAAAATCATTTTACATTTAATTAAGTAAAATTAGAAGTATTTTTTTATTGATTTTCACTTTCTCAATATATATCAAAATTGAGCATGTTCTAGTTGTTGGCAAAAAGCAAAAAAAAAAAAACGTTAATGTTTTGTGTGTTCAAATCTAAAGTTTGTTCATATACGTGCGAATTAGTTTCATTAACCAATCTAATTGAATAAATTAGACATTTTTTTTTTTTTTATAATTACTGCAAACTTGCACGTATTCTTTTTTGCGATATAAATTAGTACCTATATTTGCTTCTCTATTATCATTCGTGAAAATTTTAAAAAGCTTTGAAAATATTTATCTTTCAAATATTGCTTTATTACTTATAACTGCTTTGTCCCTGTTTTAAAAAATAATAATCAAAAAAAGAAAAAAAGTAAAAACATTATCTTACTTCGAGCAGATTTTTATAGATCAATAAGTGATACCAGGTGAGAACGTTGCTTTACACAATTAACCGAATTATTCCATATACATATAACCAAGCTGAATGAGCGCAATATTTTGTGCCAAGAAATCCATCAAGATGTGAATCGTGCCAAGTAACAGTGTTTCGAATTGATATTAACCCCAATGAAATGTGTATTTGTTGATTAACAACCAGAATATACTTACGTGAATATCAATTTGCGTTACCTTCAAGGGTCAGAATCACCCCTTAAAAAAAAAAAAAAATAAAAAAAAAAATCTGCACTGTATATACTATTGAGACTAAGAAATATGAATTGCATTGGCATTGTCTAACTATTATTGACGATTCATAGTTTATTCTTAGTCTTACCCTGAACAAAAATAACGCAAAATTCCTAGTTACCAATGATTATATACACGTTAAAACCGTCCGTAACTGTGAACAGACAGACTAACGGACGGAGGGTCGTTTTAGTCAGACTATTCGACCGAAATACCTGCACCTTGCTGCTTATAGCAAACCTCGAATAGATTTCAACGTGTAAGCTTATACAGAGACAGTTAATTCGAATAAATTTTATCTCTACTTGACACAATTATCGAAGTATATAGGTCTGAATTTTTTGCGCTATAATATCTTCGTCTAATTAATTCGTTATTAATTAATATCAACCGCGAAGAAAACTGCACTGAATGGACCGGAATCGCGGTACAATATAGTTATGTGAATATCTGTGTTGAGCCGGTGTTAAGTGATCTACATATAATCTCTGCCTCAATTTCGTGGCTAAAATCGGAGTAAAATTATTAAAAAAAAAAAATTTTTTATATAAAATCTTTCATTTTATTGATTTAAATTAACATCGTAATAAAATCGTGATAAATGTCAGCAGCTATGAGTATTCCAGGCTCATCGAAGCAACCGATCAGTAGTAAGTTTATCTATTTTCAAAGAAACAAAAAAAAAAAAAGAAACAAAAATTGTATTTTTTTTTTCTCAATTTTTCTTTCAACGCTTTTGATGCTGTAGAGAAAATTCTAACGATGAACGATCATCCGATAGCGCTTGAGTTAGCTCTGAGCTGTCAGGCTTGACTTTAAAACGTTGCGCTCTACGTGCGACAGGAGATAGAAACCGATAATTCAACGCTACGTTACGTTACGTTACGTTACGTTACGTTACGTTACGTTACGTTACGTTACGTTACCTAGAACGAAACTTTACTGGGTACAACTAGCACAATGCTTGACGTTTAACAAAAGAAATTGTACTGGATAATCCTAGACAAGAGAACTATCAAAGCCAGTCTACTATTTCAGCCAATCATACAGTTTGACAGCACCTTATACTTCTCTCTCTTGATATCTCTTATAGTACGTGCGTGTGATTGACTGTGCACGATTCGATGTACACGAGTGTCATCGGCCATATTAATTCTTGATGAAACTATGCGAGAAACAATGTGAAACATATTTTTACATACATATCTACATCAAGGTCAATCAGTTTTTTATGTCGGTGTATAAACATGGACGAATTTTTGTACGTAACTGAAGAATTTATTATATTTAATTAAAAAATATTTAACCAAATTTATGGAGTTGGTTATACAAAATTTAATCAGATTATTCAGTAAACTGAAAATTATAACCCCCGAGACCTTTTCGTACACTTGTAAATCATACGCAGATGATTATTTGTCAAAACCGGAGACCCCCTTCGTCTACTGTTACTCATCTACATGACCTTCGGTGTCGCCCTTAGGCTTCACCTCTCAAGGTACACCGCCGAGCAGTCCTGCTGCGGTGTCAGTTTTCTCCAGGGTGATGGGTCAAGTCCCGGCCCTAAAACAGCCCCAAACTGCTGGTGGGAATCCACTTGGAATCGCCGCAGTTCTGCTTCAGGGTGCACAAGGTAAAATGGTTATTTAAGAAAACACCACCGCTTCTATAATTCGAAGCTGGATATAACACAGAGGCCTGATTATGTTAATTTCAGTTTCTTCTATTTGTTTTTCATATTTATCTTTTTTTATAGAAAGATTTTTAATTATTATTATACGGACAGAGTAAATGATTTCGGAAACGAAAATAATTGATTAATTAAAAAAACAAATTTGATGTTTGTTCAAGATTTTGAAGAACTTGCCATTACGCTGTTTCTGTTTGTGGTTCTTAATCCTTAAAATATTGATTGCAAACGATTTTCGCAATTCAGCGGTCTAAATTGTTCAATAGATGTATTATCAGTAAACCTTACACCGCTCTGCTCTGTCTAGTGAGATCAGATCACATTTACTCTTGATCCTATCCAGAAATAACAAAGACGTATAAGACATTAAACCTACATAACTTTGTGGGCCGTAAAATTTTTTTTATTTCGAAAGACTTGAGTTGAATTTTATTGTTGTTCGTGTCTTCTGTACCATTTTGTTTGAGTTTATTCCCGAGAAAAATTTGAAGAAGAATAAATAAAGCAACATTTTCTTTGCTGTTCGAATTGCTGGTATCATCTTTTTTTCTCAATTGATGAAAATTTGTAATAGACTAAAATTCGGTTTTCTTACGAAATCAACATTTTTCATTACCGATTGCTAAGAGAAAAAATTATTACATCACGAAGATTCAAAACTATGCCTTATATATCGCTTCTCCGAGAAGCCAAAAAACTTGACGCTACAAAAGATTTTTTTATTCTCTTCTTGTTTCCTTTTCTATTCTTTATTCTATTTCACCCTTGTCCGGATTCCTATAGAAACGAACTTTATATCGTGAGAAAAATTCTTTGTATAAAATTTTTCCGAATATAGGTATATACCTATAACTTAACGTATGTCGAGTCGCGTTTTCATTCGGAATTTATTGCAGCTAGAAATTTTTCTTCAACAGATTGTGACTATCTATAATAATAATAATAATAATAATAATAATAATAAAAAGAAGAAAGAAAAACCAAAATCTCTAACAAAGAGAAATATTTTATCTGAAAACTTTTTTAACCGATTTTATATGTATGTATAGGTCTATGTACATTTCTCATATATATCTTTACCTTTTATTTATTTATTTTCTTAACCTAATATGTTATCGATTTTTTTTTCAATTTTTTATTTTTTTATTTTGTGGAGTTTTCTTTTTATTAACCAGTGTACCTTGTGCGCCTGAATGCACGCTGTGGACGTTCTACTAATATTCTATTTCGTACTCTTCGTTTTATATATTATACATATTAGATATACGATAAATTAAGATTATTTTTTACGACGTTAGCGATCTGCGGTTTAAGTTAAATTAAATTAAATAAAAAAAAAAAAAAAAACTGCTATCAATCACTTTTGTGCAAACGCTAGAAAGTATATGTATACATAAGTATGTAAATATGTAAAATTTGTCAAAGCGTAGGACGATTTTGGTAAGAATGCTATTACCTATATTTTCCCACAAACCGTAAAACCAGTAGAACAAAATTTGACAATCTCGCTAAATATTTAACCCTGTTCGTAAATTCTAAGACGTAGGTATAACTATCAGAGGAGGATGGTTACTGGTAAGATAGATCGTGATATTCATACCCTCAATGGTTTTGTTTATAAATTTAGTTACTTACGTTTAATTGAAGTGAAATATTAGGTAGGTGTAATTATAAAGAAATATAGATTTCCGTGGCTATTGAAGTTGAAAAGACACCGTTAATTTTTCAACTTCAAAGATAATTAGTGCTGAGAATAGAAGAAAACAAAAAAAACCAAAAGACTAAAAACAAAGAAAAATTATTGAAGGATTGTGAATATTAAATTTTGAAAAAATGTGGAAATAGTGATTATGTATAATATAATCGTGTTTCTATGGCGATAGATTGAATTTCGTATATCGTATACCGACTGCCCTGCAGATCAACAAATATTGGTAAGATTGCAGTATTAAAGTTCTAGGGTTGAGCATGATTTACTTTTCATTACCTCACTTGAATTAATTTTTAATAAACTAGCGCCTATACTAATACGTTTATACTAAATTAAACAATTTCTCTTAATACGCATATTAACTTAATTGAGCATAAAAATGATTATATATGTATGAAATACAAACGCTTCGTATATTACGTTGAAAGTACGTATTTTTATGTTGTTCTTTGGTATATATATATATATATAACATCTTTAGTTCATTTCTTTCAATTTTATTTACACACGCAATACAAAATAAATATCTATACGTATACTATTATACATATATATTAGAGTGGTACTTAATTTAGTTATATTGAAATTTTATCGCTAAAAAATAATTTAACTAAAATCTCAGCTTTCTAGTTCAATCCTAAAGTACTGCTCCCAAACCATCGAATTTTCCCATTTGAATGACATACGATTTTTTTTTTCACTCTGCGGTTAATATGTTTTTTTTTCTTTTTTTCTTCAATTTATTTGGAAATATTCTCACCAATGGGAGCGATAAAAGTTTGAACATGAACAAATTAAAAACCACCCTAATTGTACGTATTTATGCGTTTATTTATTTATTTCTTTATACATAGGTTCACACGTATTGTATGTACATCGATACAAGTACATATTTTTTTTTGTCTTCTTTGGTTTTGTTTTATTTGTTAATATTTTCTATTTGAAAATAAGAAAAAAAGATATTAATTAATAAAAGTATTTGAACTACTGATTAAAATAATAATAATAATAATTTATATGGATGGTAAGAACAAAGAAATTCTAATTTTTTTACTGCTGATCAATCACAGTCTCTTTAATATTTGCACGTATACATAATGCATACGTATGTATCATGAAAGTCCATCAAAGTGAAGAAAATATAATATTTGTATAATTCAGTAAAGGAATAAAAACAATTTCACGTTTATATAAAGGTAAGACAAAAAAATCGGAATGAAAGTGAATTAATCCAACTGAAAATCAACGTAAAGGAAAAGAACTTGTTCTTACCATTCACGAGCCCATTTGCAAAGTTATATGATCGATCTGACGTGTAGAATTGAAAATGATAAAATAAATGATGAAAAATGACGAGAACTGTAAAATAAAAGTTAATAATTCATCTGAATCTGAAAAGCGGTTACAATATGTCAATAAAATAGATGAACCAATTGATTGATTGGTTGGTTTTTATGGATCGATTGACTTTGGAAAAACGTAAATGGGCTCTTTTTTTATCCCTCACATTTTTATCTCTTTCGTCTCTTTCTTTTATTCTCCTGCTCTCTCTCTCTATTTCTCTTTCTGTCTCTCGACTCTCTCTTAATTTCTCTTTTATTTCTCTCTTTATTTTTCATCTATCTATCTTTCTCCCTATCTTTTAAAATCTGAATTAATGACGAAGGAAGTTAACGCGAAGGAAGTTACGAACGGAGCACGTTTGGTTTACGTTTGGCGTTTTGATCGACGTTCACACATACCCTTGTTGGTTGGTTGGTTGCATGACTAGCTGGCAGTGGGAGTGGCAGTGGCTCCAGCCACAGTAGCAGCAACAACAGCCAGAACAGCCAAACCGGGGGATCCCCGTCGTCAACGATTCATCTCAACGCCAGGAGCACGCCTCGACATCATGACTCAAACACTGGTCTGTAGCTTCCTTTTATTTTTCACCTTTCATCTTTTTCAATTTTCTTTTCGCTCTTCAATTTTATTACATATAATTAAACAAACAAACAAAAAAAAAAATATATATACATATAATAATAATAATCACATCCCACTCATTTCCGCTCTCATTTTAACATCTTTTCAATATATTATTCTCCTATTCGTAATTAAATTCATATACCCTATATAATTTATAAAAAGTTTCTTCAAAATTTATTCAAATTTATATAAAATTATCAATTTTAATCCTTAAAAATTCCATATCTTTATCATACATTCTCCGCAAAAAATTAAGACGAAATTATATCAGCGAAAAACTCAAGGATCTAATATAGTTTTCAAACGAGAACCATTTCAAATTGACCGATCATGCGGCTCACCTTTAGCTAACTGTAACTGTCACGCCAGCGATGAGCCAATCGATGACGTTTGGCGCTAGAATCCTCTTCCACTGCGCCGTAGATCTGCGTCATGATTAGTAAACTTTAAATCGTTTCAGTTTAAAAACTATTAAACCCTAAAGATTTTCGCTTATAGAACCGTCGTCTTAATTTTTTCAAAAGGAATAAACATATGAAATAAATATGGACGATTGTTATATAAATGTTTTATACAAACGTAGAAAAAGAGATAATTCAAGTTCTAATCTCCTTAATCCTTCCTTAAATGATCCGAAGACGAAGTATGTGCCTACCTAAGTTCGAATGAAATCGTTCCCCATCGTTTGGTTCATCGTAGCCTCTAGAAACCTCAGTAGAAAAGTATTTATCTATCTATCTATTTATCAATTGATTTATCTCGATGTTATATATAATATATATATATACATATTATATTATATATATATATATATATATATATATATATATATATATATATATATATATATATATATATATATATATATATATATATATATATATATATATATATATATATATATATATATATATATATATATATATATATATATATAAATATTTGTGCATGCTTATACATATATATATATACATATATATATATATATATATATATATATATATATATATATATATATATATATATGTTTGCTGTTTGCTGTTTGCCTCTGGTTTGGTGTTGGATGTTCGCTTGCATCAATTGCATCAATTGCATGGTGGGCGGTTCAGATTCAGAGGGTCGTCGAGACGAAGTATCAACTTCTGGGACGGGCGGCTACTGTCAGCTAGGCGAAAGTGGAGAATACGCCGGCGGTAAGGCCGAAAAAGCACCAAAAACGAGAGACCAAAAAGAAACAGCCAAAAAAACTCACAAAGACGAAGACGCGTGTTCGAAGCTTAGGCGATGTCGATTACTGTAAACTTTATTCATTATCAACCGTAACAACTGACAATGAGAAACGGTTATTCAAGAGTTTGAACCTCCTCAGAGGAGGCTAGTTCAAATTTCTCTAAGCACGAAACAAAACTGAAAATCTCAATACGAACCAAAACAACACAAGACATAAAACAATACAGTTATCTACAGTTCGTGTCCCGCGTGACACTAATTAAGTCGAATTTAACTAGTCTTAGTTTATAACAATTGATACACGATTGGACGGAATCGCAGAAAAGCCAGAAATCTTCTAGCTGTTATATTAGGTGCTAAAATATATATCGAAAACCGTGTTCAAATCGCTTTAGGTAAATAGTCATATATAAGTGCTTATATTAATAATAATGATATGTGTATACATACATATATATATATAGGTTTTTTTTTTTTTTATCGTCAAGTAAAGGAAAAAGGAAAAATCGGTAAAGTGATTGGTCCATAAACTTTTCGTCACGATAGTTATTGCAATGATAATGATTCGAATGATGTCACTATCAGCTGTAGTTTCGATTCTGTTGAAAATGAAAAATTCACACAATGATTTATTTCTTCCGAACCGATCGTTTAATCTGGATGCGATGCGGCAAATTTTCATCGTCAGGGTACACCCTACGACCCTGTAAAATTTGAAATTTTTCTGTCGTGCCGTTCTTGAGATTACCCGGCTAGTATAATTAACTACGCCAGACAGACAGACATTTGTTCGGAAGGGTGAGTCGAGTATCATACAGCGATTTTAGAAAATCGGTGACAGCATCCGTATAGGCAAAGTCATTTTTCGACCGAATACAATACTTTTTTTTCACTAAAGTGACGAAAAGAAACAAATAAGTTTTTTTTTTTTTTCTTTTGGTAGGCAAGTTTCTCTAAAATTTTCATAAATAATTTCAGGTCGAAATTTTTTTTTACCCATTATATACCGTGGCGAAAGGTCTTTATCGGAGTAATACGGAGTTAATACGGAGATGACTAACGAAGTGATGAGAATCGGTAAAAAGAAAAATTCTGTTTGAGACGATCTCATCTCAACTGTTATTGGCAAACAATTTTTAATAGTTGGATAAAAAATTCTATCAATATATTATAATCAATTCTGTTATTATAATAAATAATGAGTGATGATTAATAAAGTTATAGGTATACTTAAAAAAAAAAAAATTAAAAAATTAAAGAAAATGATTTAAAAAAAAAATATGAAATTAAAAGAAGAAAATACTGTTAATATAGTATATATCAGTTGACTAATTGTTATTATGTTAATAAATTGTTTAAAACCTTAACGAAAAGTTGTGATAATATTCTGACTCGTTGGAAAGCAAAATCGTAGTTTTGATTTCAAATTTCATATACCTAATTCGGATATACCTAGCTGCTCGTCGGAGTTTCATGGACCGAAATTAACTGGTAGAAAGCTACCTTGTTAGTTATTTGTACGCGCGGTAGAAACTAGTGAAAACTAGCAAGCTTGGATAAAGACCATGTTGTACCTACGTATATACGTCCGACGAGCACTGTCCATGTATACGTAATACGGGATTGAAAAAACTACATACGACGAACTCGATTCCACTGTGATATAATTTGCAGGAAAATCAGCGTTTCAATTAAAATTTTTAACTTACGTTACATATAATATAGATATAAACGCGAAAATAATGATCGCTAAGAAGTGAGAAAATTACAGATTCTCTTGTAATTTAAAGGCACGATTCGCATCTTGGGGAAAATAAAAATATATATTTCTCAAATTTATGACTTCGACTGACGTTGAAGTTCGAATATAATTTTGAAAACTATGTTGATCATGATGTATCAAAGGACTGTGAAATGAAAATTTTTATTAAATTTCAGAACTATTGAATCGACGATATATAATATTGTGATCGGGACAAAATTCTATTCCTTTATTTCTTCCGATTTTCAAATTTCAGGGATTCCTCTTCTACCATGACAGCGCAGTTAATTAATTAATTAGTGTAAAATTACCTGGTCAGACATCACGTTACGTCAGGATTTGCGGTAAGCCATAAACGTGCGTCACGAGCATCGCGTATACATGCGACTGACATTCGAACGGTTTAAATTACCCGAGGATTGCTATGTCCTCGGAAGTCTATGAAACTCAATTAAATTCCTAACAACTTTAACAACAACAGAGCTCCACTGGTATTGAGATAAAATTTCAAAACACATTATATGTATACATATACATAATATGTGGAATTAGCTACATCTCCGATGAAAATTGTTACATGTATATAGTATACGTGTACAAGTAACGTGAACCGAAAATTTCACATTATCGATCTATACGCTCTGCCTCGTCGTATCAAAGCCGGAGGAAATAATTCAAACATTTCAAAGCACATTTACAAAAATTGATACATGCTCAGAGTATATTAATTTAATTGGCCCGAAAATCTTATATATTATAGAAAATTATTTCTGCGGTTGAAAATAATATTATATATGATATATAAAAATTTGGTTTTATTTTCTTTTCTTTTATTTCATTTTATTTTCAATCGATCGTCGCCATTTATAACAACTCTGTTGTATTATTATTATTATTATTATTATTATTATTATTATTAATATTGTTATTATTATTATTTATTTTATAAAAATGTGCTGTAAAATTTACTAGCTATAACGATGTAAAGGGCGTGTTTTTTTTAATGAGGAAGGTATGTCATTGTAGAGATAAGAATCGTCTGTCCTATCAAGACCTGCAGCCAGCTATCCACGAATTCACAGTGCTCAGGTAAACGTAACATGACATTACTAGTTAAAGAAATGGGTCATAGGCCCATTTGTAACTAATAGATTTGTAAGTTTTGCATTCGATAAATAATTTAATTAATACGAAGTAAACTGTGCAAGTAATTTAATTATAAAGATGAAAACTTGACGTTGGGAAAACGATTTTATGTCATGTGTTTTAAAAAAATCAATCGATAATATATTATCCGTGAATAATCTGGATTGAAAAAATTAAAGAGACAAAAGGTTTATAAAATCATCAAGCTGTTTCATCGAGATGAAAAATTGTGTTAACTAATTAATGATGATTTAATTAATTGGCGTATTTGATACCGTGATCTTTAATAAGTAATAAGAAAAAGGTTCTTATAATTAGGTTCGAATAATTAGCTAGACTGATTATCAGATTAATCGTCTTGCAATCTATTTTTAATGTGAAATTTTTCTTCTATATAAGTAAACAAGAAAAAGAAAAGGTATGGATTTTATTTTTTCAACGTGATACAAGTCGCAAAACTGTCGGAGTGGCTTACTCGGTGGTACCTTATCTTTTTAATGGTCAACCGACCTTACTATTCTTATCAGTAGCCAATAGGACGATAGTATTTCGAAAATAATTAACGAATAGGAGAAAATTTTTTCTTGACACGTGACTGTGGTGGTGGTATAAAATACCTTAACTTGCCAGACATAGTTTAAACTTACGTAATATTACATTATACCTTCGAGAGTTTAATTCGGAATATTTTATATCTGAGTTCTGAGAAGCGTTTAGATAACACGAGGACGAGGAAAAAAATATTCATAGTGTCCTAGAAATTAATTATTATTAAAATTTTTGAAGTGGTGATAATTTACTGTATAATATTTA
Source organism: Macrophya annulata (assembly GCA_963924015.1). Taxonomy (NCBI): domain Eukaryota; kingdom Metazoa; phylum Arthropoda; class Insecta; order Hymenoptera; family Tenthredinidae; genus Macrophya; species Macrophya annulata. The sequence goes on from OZ001260.1 coordinate 9,242,658, forward strand.
GGACGGAATATGGAGACAATAAGACATTGCATATAATTGCTAATGAATTGAACTCTATAATCACATATAGTTTATTGAAATACATAGGTGAAAACTTTGTCATTTCTTTCTGTAACTGGAGGAAATACAAATTGATTAATCGAGTTATATATTAGAATGTTAATTTTCACGATTTATGTATAAAATTGACGAAATTAATGAACATAATATCATTTTATTAATGAAGTGATGAATAGATATAATTCGATGAGTACAAAAAGTTTTATTTAAATTCAAAGTAAAAACCGTAAACGGTATTAAAATAAGCACGAATTAATTTAAACGGTTTAACGTAAACCCAATTATGGTTGTAGGGTGTAGCCTTTGCCTTAAATACCCTCGTAAATTAATTAACGTTCATGCATGTGGCTGTTGTGCTGTACCATGTGTCAGAAAAATCCTGACATGGTAGAATTAATTCAATCTATAACTGACGGTAAAATGTTGACAATTGCAGCTCGTCGTCAAGAAATAATCAAGATGACCGAACAATTGATCGAAAGCATAAATACCGGTGACTTTGAAGCCTACACGTAAGTTTTATTTTCAAATATTAATTTATTATCATAACTATATTCAATTTAGTGATTTTTTTCAATTGTATAGATTTAACGAGAAGCGAAGGTTTCAAATAATAAAAATTGGACTTTTACTCGCATCCTTGTGTATTGAATATGGTAAATAATGATGAGATATTTATTTATCAATTCGCAGGAAGATCTGTGACCCGCATTTGACGGCGTTCGAGCCAGAGGCTCTAGGTAATTTAGTCGAAGGAATGGACTTTCACAAATTTTACTTTGATAATGGTAATTACATCTCGTTTGCAACACTCTATCAACAAAACCCATTTACGCACGAAATTTTATTAATTGATATTATTTTTTTCATTCAATTTATTGCTCATTTAATCATATTTCACGTTGGCTCCGATAATAATCGAAATACAGAAACATACAGACGACGAAAAAGAAGACAAAATCACGAATCATTAATTCCCGTTTTATTTATTCACATATGCCTAATTTATTTTCTCAACTTGTTACATAATGCTTAACACATACTTAACGATGTCCCAAATTTTTCTAGCTTCTTATCTTTGGTGAAATCATTTTGTTATCTCATTACAGTCACCTTGATTTTAAATAATCATCTTTCAATCTCAGTTTTTTTTTTTTTCTTATGTAGACTGAAGCTTGTTTAGATTTTCTATACCTTATGATTGCTTTGATACCCAATACCTTGTTTATTTGAAATATTCTACAGTTTTGGGAAAGAACTGCAAGGCAGTTAATACAACAATCTTAAATCCTCACGTACATCTGCTTGGCGAAGATGCTGCCTGCATCGCTTACGTCAGGTTGACGCAGTACATGGATAAGTAAGTCTATTCAAATAAAAATTTACGACGTTTCAAAAAATCACAAAATTGTTATCGCACAACATTTTCCAGAATTACTTACTTTTATTTGAACTATAAAACTCTAATGGACTTCTAACAAATTCTGACACTTTCTAAACAAGGTGAATGAAAATGTATACCAAATTTATACACCGTGTGATTTTTTTTAGTGATTTATTTAAAAAAATAAAAATAAACTCTTGAATTTCAAACAATTTTAGCTTAATTGAAAATTTGGTGTCACCTTATATACATATGTTTTCAAATTTAATTCAAAATCATGTATTTCATTGATTCGTTCAAGAATTACCCTAACTTATTTTTTTCCTACAGCTGGGATTAATTTCAAACTTGATAAGTGTTCTTTTAAATGTGATATTTTCAGTTTAAATTCTCCTTCAATTATTGTCATATCTACTATACCGATCATTAATGAATAATTCAAGTAGATCATCTTTATTATTTTTAATAAATAGCTGTAGTATAATAATTTTTGAAAAAAATCCTTCAAATTATAATAATAATAATGTAAATCAACATTTCCAACTACTAAAATTTCATGAACTCCACCATTGTAGACAATTTAACCTTTTCTTTCAAATTTATCTTATATACGTATAAGCGAATATTCTAATAAATCTATTGTTAATGTATGCGTATCATTTTTGAGTATTTTTCAATTACGAATCGAGGGCTAAACGAGGCTGGAAATTAATGGAAATAATAAAATTTAGAATGTTAATTATCTTTCAGGCAAGGAGTAGCCCATACTCAGCAAAGTGAAGAAAGTCGAGTGTGGCACAAGCGGGATAACAAGTGGCAAAATGTACACTTTCATCGCAGCGCAGTGACAGGGCCTTCGCCGTTTTCATTCAGTCACAAATAAACGATCAACGGTGCAGGCTTACCTTAGGAAACGAAGATAAATATGAGAAGAATAGTAAAAAGCTATTATACGAAGGACAAGGGATGAAATTAATTATGAGAGAATAGATATACATATATAATAGAGGAGTAAACAGACAAACAAACAAACAAACCATCAAACAAACAAATAAACAAACAAAATCACAAAAAAAAAAAATTATAATAATAATAAATATTAACAAACAAAGAGAGAAACAGAGAGAGATAGAGTGATGATAATCGAAAACAAAAAAGAGAAACACTAGTGATAAAGTAAAGCATTAGTACCTATATGGACGTCGTCAACTCAACAGCCGTATCTACATGCATGTCTGTCTGTCGATGCATTAGAAATAATTGAAACTCCAAATGAAACGAGGTAAATAAAAGCATAAATAGAGATGGTAAATGTGAAGTAAATGAAAAGTAAATAAGAAAATAAATAAGATAATGAAAATTAATGATCTGATCAGTAAAGTGTATCCAAGTACAGGAAATCGCCGGGCCCTGCAACAATTTTGGTACTTATATAATCAGAAGTATATGGAGATAAAAGCTCCGAAGTTTTTTCAAAATTATGAAAGAGATAGAAAAAAGAAGTTGAAAACAAAAAAAAGAAGAATATAAAAAAATTAAAAAAAATTAAAAAAAAAAAGAAAATATATATATATATATATATATATATATATATATATATATATATATATATATATATATATATATATATCTCCAGCGTAGTTTTCTTAGATTTACTTATTATAGGTATACAACTACTAGAACAAAGATAATCTTTCAATCTTTTATAATTATTCTTAATTCTATTCTCGTTGTTTTACGCGTGATTTCGATATAGAATAAAGTCTGCTTAGTTAGAGTAACAAATTTCTAACATCGGCGTGTGTCTGTCTCTTTTTGAAATTTGTCCTCATCTGGGTATGTACAGCATACTGCTGCGTAAACGCAGTTTATAACTATCGAGGAATTACGTGTTGATTATGAGTGTCGAAAGTGAAAATTCAAGAGGGAATATTAAAAATTTGTAATACTTAGTATTAATAAGTGATAAGAATTGCGGGTAAGGTGAAATGAAATTAATTAGATGGAAAATTTGGTCCCAAGCGATGCCGTTAGCCGTACAATCGACCGATGTGCCCTAAGATTGTTGCGTTAAGATTGATTCGAATCTCATAGACTAAAATTGTCACTCTATATGAATCTGAGTGATCAAGACGGAATGCTGTGTCCACTTATGAAAAAATTTTTTTTAAATAATCAAACAAAAACAAATAAAAGTAAATACAAACGTAAGCCTTTACGTGTTGAAAAATTTATAACTATAAATATTATCCTGCATCATGCGTGGAGTGAAATATAAAAATTGTATTCCATTTAAAAACTGCAAGAATCTCATAATTATAAATTCATTAAAATTCAAAAAAATAGATTTTCCTGATTTTATTTCATATCTTATGTCTTGTTTTATTTTTACTCCGATCGTATGGATCAAGACAGTGTAGATGATAGGTGTTGAAAATTAAAATAACAGGGTCCTGTGGGTACTGATAAATAATAAAAAAAACTTTGTCAGTTAGCTGGGATATTTTGCTTTTGATTTTAATTAAACTTGGTATTCGCAGAGCAAAATCTTCCGAAAATCCTCTGGTAGTAAAACGTTAAAAACTGCATTAAAATTAAAAGTAAATGCTTGAGAGCTGGTATTCAGAAGTTTTTGCCATTTGGTATGTTGCATTACATTATTCGTCATCACTATCATGTTACCTATTTATCTGTTTTGCTAAAGCCAGGAATTGGGGGCCCGGCGTTAGCCGAGTTAAGGAGAATCAAAGTATTAATTCCTTGCATTGTAGGCTTGACGAATCTACAGTAAACAAAAATAATAATAATAATAATAAAATTAATAATAATAATAATAATGATAATACTAATATTAATAATAATAATGATACATATTGTGTAACAAGGTACTATAATAATTGTACGGGAAAATCGGTATGGTCGTAAAATAAAATCTATCACCGATATATTATTATTATAGATAATTAAAATCGAGGATAAAAATTCTGGGCTACACCATCATCTTATGATCTTATTGTATTCGAAAGTCACGATCAGTTAGTGTTAAGAAATAGAAGCATAAAAGAATTTAAAGAAGAAAAACCTAGAAAAAAACCAAGAAAAAAAAAATGAAAAAATGAAAAGAAAAAACAAAAAAAAAAAAAAAATACTGTCTTTTAAAAACTTTATTCGTTATTTAAATTTTGCCAGTTTTATTACTATATATAGCTAATTATCATGTATGATACTACTATCTCTGCTGCTATTTCCTCGCGATGGTAATAATATTATATAAAAATTAATAATTATCTGCACAAGTCGTTTGAAGATTTGATCTGTACAATATTGGAATTAGATATGAAGATAGGAGAAATAGGAAATGACAAAGAGTAAATATGATGAAAAAAATAAAGAAGTAATAAATAAAAAGGATTGATCTTACACTGAGAGAAGAAATAACATACATTATGTATGATTTGAAAAAGAATATAGGGTCGTTTTTAAAAATTACACACACACACACATATATATATATATATATATATATATATATATATATATATATATATATATATATATATATATATATATATATATATATATATATATATATAATATATAATATATAATAATATTGTAATCGTGCGTAAGAATATTTATATTGCATCTTTGTTATATTCATTTATCGGTCATTTTTGTACGTTTGAATCTTGAGAATGGGAAAAGTATATCGTCGAATAATGAACAAACAAATAGATGAATAAATAAACAAATAAATACTTACATAAATAAATCAATAAATAAATGAATATAGACAAAAAAGTTCCCAGTGAAGAGTTATAAGGAATATGTAATGACATAATATTATATTATAGTCTACACTCTACAATCCACACTCCACGCTCTCTGCCACATCTCTCTTTGCATAAAAAATAATATATATGTCCATATATGTATATACATATATGCATATATGTATTTAGGATGATTCGTGTAAGATGACGCATACGATTGAATTTCTTTAGAAAAATCAATCTATACATAAAGAATAAAATGTTTGCAAATCAAAGGTGTTATATGTATCAGGTGTTCCGATAAAATTACATATATGCGTTAAGTTACACAAATCACTGTTATTATATACTATATTATATTAAAAATCTAATAAAACTGCGTTGCATTAATTAATTAATTATATTAGGTGATTATAATTGCGATTGAATTTATATCGAATTTACTTCATTACAATGAACATTTCTACACGTTCGTACATACATCCCCTTATATAAGATATGTATACATAAACGCATATACAAGTATAAAGTATATACATATATATCTACAATATAAAAACTAAAAAGTCTCCAATCTCCCATCTTTATAGAGGATTTAAAAGTACATACTTTTGCCATCGTATAATATACATAATTGTATACATATATACATAATAATAATAATAAAAAAATATGAATTAATATATTAAAAAATACTATATGATATATGAATATAAATTTAATTGAGGAATAGTTATTTCTACTACTCTTAATTCATTGCTTCTACGTGTGATTGTTGTATAAAATAATTATTAATGATTGACTATTATTATTATTATTATTACTATCAACATAGGTATTATCTTTATTATTATTTATTATTATCGCCATCATTACTACCTATTATTATTATCATTATTATTATTATTATTATTATTATTATTATTATTATTATTATTATTATTATTATTATCATTATCATTATCATTATTATTATTATTATTATTATTATTATCATTATTATTGTCTACTAATACCATCGAACACAATTGATGTATACATAGTATATACACAGAGTGTTTTTGAGGAGATATCACAGTAACTTGGATTGCATATACATATTATCCTTTGTTATTAATGACCAATCATGTGGTATTCAAAACTGATGAATTTAAATCGCTATACCGCTATACCTTATAAATATAGAATACATGTAAGTATCAATTGGTGAAAGTAAATCAACGGCTTTTTAATTCTACAGAATAATATCTTTACTCATATTTTGTATTCATGAATGATAGGCAGCATTAGGTGTATAATTGACAGTTTTACACACTATATTAACGACGTCAGTATAAATATGCAAAATAGGAAAAATAATTTACTGCAATGTCTCCTTGAAAATATATCCAGTATATATTTATTTACATCATTCTTTCCTATGGTTAGATAATTATTGTATGAATTACATATTATACATATTATACAGATAGCGTAATGATCTTTATTATATATAATTATAATTACAATCTTAATGAACCTAAGATAATCGAAGAAAGCTGTTTATGTTAGGACTATTACCGATTGACTTAATATATACATATATATATATATTTGTTTTTCATTATTAAAGATTTTACAAGAACGTCTCGCCTTTGGCTAAATCAAATCTCATTGAGAAAAATTCATCGTACAAATTGGGCAATATACTTATTATATCAAAAGCAATTAAAACGCCTCTTTTATCTTTTTCTTTTTCTTTATATGCTTTCAAATTGAGACATGGAACGAATTTTTGGAACAAAAGGAGTGGAACAAAAATACCAGTTCTTCGATTACCTAGAGTTTTTGAAATAAACATTGGCAGATATTTGCTGAATGAGATTAACAGTCTAGTCAAATTTATACTCATGTCGGAACTATGGTGGCTCTTTGCATGTGGCTTATCAAGGATGATTTCTTAGCTTGTAAAACGATTGAATAATTATCAAAGAGATGAGTTTTGGCTGGAGAGACGTTTTGCCGCAACTGGCAAGCTCGTTTATAATTAAACAACGTTAGTTGCTGGCTTTTGAACTAACAGCAAGCGTTGCTTAACGATTCGATAATTACAGTTGTGCTAGAATTCAGTGATGATGGATCGATATAATCGTTCAGTCGATATGTTATCGTGAGATGCACACTGACACTTCGCCCATCATCCATTGTTTGGCCTAATTACTATTCACGTTTATCTATTCAATATATAAATTTTATATATATATATATATATATATATATATATATATATATATATATATATATATATATATATATATATATATATATATATATATATATATATATATATATATATATATATATATATATATATATATATATATATATATATATATATATATATATATATATATATATATATACATATATATATATATATATATATAAAATATGTTTATATATACATATATATTATAAATATTATCATCTACTATTATATCATCTTCAAAGTGAAACTCTCCCCCTCTTCGCCAGTTAAGAATCTGCTATTTGCGATTTGGTTTCAATGTTGTTGAAAAAATTATATACAAAATAAAAAAATCAAAGTTTTCCCTAGCAAACACAGCTGTGAAAATAGATGTCGAAACTATTGCCCCGGTCCTCGTTTTAGTGCTTACAATTAGTATTGATCGTCTTCGAAAGTTTCACATATAAATAATATCACATTAAAATTTGTGAAACTGTTTTTCTCTTTGCAATGAAACGATTGTTGTACTCATAATCTATCTATTTTCGAACAACAAATGCACTGTAGTTTTCTACGTATACATACATATATTCTGTATCGGTGAAAAAATATATTTATTTTTTTTCTCGTTTTTCTCAATTTAGCAAAGTGTCTTTGGTCAATGGTCATGAATCAGCGACCACATGCCGTAAAACCATGTAATTAGTAAACGGCCAATATCAATGATTCCTAGCATGACTTCCTCACGATTTAATTCTCCGTATTACATTATAATGAATTTTGCAAATAAATTTCTGTATCTCATTTTTAATACGAATCTTTATAGCTTCGTGTAAATTCAGACCTGACGAGTTAAATGAAAAATGAAAAACATTTTATTTTTTTTTTGGATACAGATGCAGGTGTAATTTATTATGTACATAACTTTAGTTATAGAATAAGATGGTTACTGTTGTTAAACGCTCTCTGGAAGGGCTGGTTGTTTTCTTAATCAAAGTCAGAGACTTGTTTACGAATCTTATAGAATCTCTTGTACTTATATTTTCAAGTGGAATTATTTTATCGATATTCTTGGCAATTATTATACAATATAATGTTGAATAAATATATTTGATCATTGTAACAGAAGTTTTAAATCTGTATCCAAAAAAAATAAATAAATGAATAAACATAAAAATTATATAGAAACAGAAAATGTAACAGCGGTAAACGAAAGAGACGCAAAGCAGCAATTTCACTGTACCTTATATAAATGTGCGCAGAGTTAACGAATATACAATTACATATTATATACACTGTTTTTGTTTCTTTCAGCGACTAGTGAAAGAAAGTAAACAAAAAAAAAAATGTTGCACATTATGTGAGATGCTGATTGTTAATTTTCTTTTCTACCCAATTTATTCATTGTACATTCTTATACATGTATTGTTGTATGTACGTTGTACGATCCGTATTTGAGGGACAGGTCTGCGTCAATGCATGGAGTGCGCACCTGGCAGGGATCTAGATTAGTTTAATACTTGTAATGCATCGAATGTGGAAAGGGCTGAAAATTTGAAAGCTAGATCTAGCTGTACCTCAAATACTGAGAGAACTAAGATACGATAATTTAAGAAGTTAGCAATTATTGTGTGCAATTATTACGGCAATGTTACAGCAACGATGGCGATTCTCAACGATAAAGTCTGGTTTAAACTATTCGCATTGACCTAGATTACTAAAGCCAAAACTTTTGTATATTTATTTTTTTCCCCCCTATTTTCTGTAGGGCGCTTTGATTGCTATAGAGTTTCATTTTAGATGGCTTCAGGCGTTTATATCAATACGAATGGTCTGATTTAAGGCTATGAGATAACTTATTGTTTAATCAATAAACATTATTGAGAATAGCTGTATGTTCACGCTGCGAAATAATATTGCCAACTAAATTATAAACTCTTATTGGTATTTAATATATAATATTATTATTATTAAAAACATAATTATAAAAATAACGATTGATTACAATTTTGTCCTAATGTTCCGAAAAATAAAATAAATCTCTGTAAAATAGCTGAGTTTCACTAGCTATTGCTGTCGTCTGTCGAAATAATGGATCTTTCTGATTTTAAGTATACATAGTATGTATGTATATTAGATTGTTTTCATTCACATAATTTCATCCAATATGGAATTAGATGTTTTGTCAATAGCCAAAACTACGCTCAATTATTACGATCAAAATTTATAATATTGTTAAATGCGTATAGAATTTCATTCATTTGTTTTTTCCTTGCAAAATTATTCTTGCTCATTGAATATTGCCAAATATATGTGCCATTAATATCCTAAAGTTTACTTGAAATTTATATTAATTTCACTATACATATACCTACACTGCTCAATATAATATCCCGTTAAAATGATCAGAAAGACCCAAACCTTATTGTTAGCCTGAATTATTGTTTCTAATTAAGATTTTATATTTTGTATATTTTATGTTTATTTTATGCTATAATATTGCATAGTTTAAATTGTGTTATTAAATTAGATTTTCTTGTTGATTGCTTTAATTTTTTGTTTTGCAAGCCTTTTACTCCGATTCCTTATAATATTATATTATCGTGGGACTGTGTAGTTGTTATCCAAACTTCCAAACATACAGGGTGATTCCGTTTGACCGGGCCATATTTTCAAAAAATGACTAATGTACTGAAATAAAAAGTTGCAGGAGGGGAAAATTTAAAACTAACGAAGCAATTGATTATTGGTATGTCTAGAAATTTATTACTGCAGCATTAATACGATATTACTCATCATCAAAATTATGTATGTACTTTGGGTACTTTGCAATTTGTTTATTGAAAATAGATATGTTTCTATGGCAATTGATCCCTTCATTTTTCTTCTTTAGCCTCTTTCTTTGCTTCGTCACTCACAGGTTAGCAAATTAGAGATATTTCTAATGTTGTACTTCGATAACACAATCTCCCCACTTCGAAGACTTTACCGCCTTGCGGGTTATTGGCCTCATGATGGGTGCACTTTCATTAGGTTATAGCGTTTTCAGCTGGTTACATTAGTGCCTGCAGCAATAAATTCCCAGGCATACCTATAATTAATGACTTGGTTATTTTCCACTCTCCCTTTTCTGCCACTCTTTGTTTCAAATATTGAATAAGGTGAGTGAATTTCAATAATTGTAAAAACTCTGAATAATTTAATCGAATTAGACATGCATATAGGTAAAGACACATCTATAGGAATGCGCTTTTAAGTGATATAGCCATAATACAGCGGTAATATATCGGAAATATATAATAAATATTGAAATTTATTTGAGGTTGAAAAATAGAGCTTGGTATTAGGAGAACATCTGACCCGAGGAGGTGGTGCTGAAATTTTTGGCGGGAGAAAATCCGGAGCATGTGTCTCAGCAGGCATGCATTCATATAGATGTGTCTCTATGCATGTCTCATTCGCTTTCGAAATTCAGAGTTTTCGAAATCTTAAGTCGAAAAATTGCTCCTGGTATCAGGAGAACATCTGACCCGAGGAGGTGTGCTGAAATTTTTGGCGGGAAAAAATCCGGAGCATGTGTCTCGGCAGGCACGCATTCATATAGATGTGTCTATGCATGTCTCATTCGCTTTCGAAATTCAGAGTTCTCGAAATTTTAAGTCGAAAAATTGCTCCTGGTATCAGGAGAACATCTGACCCGAGGAGGTGTGCTGAAATTTTTGGCGGGAAAAAATCTGGAGCATGTGTCTCAGCAGGTATGCATTCATATAGATGTGTCTCTATGCATGTCTCATTCGCTTTCGAAATTCAGAGTTTTCGAAATTTTAAGTCGAAAAATTGCTCCTGGTATCAGGAGAACATCTGACCCGAGGAGGTGTGCTGAAATTTTTGGCGGGAAAAAATCCGGAGCATGTGTCTCGGCAGGCACGCATTCATATAGATGTGTCTCTATGCATGTCTCATTCGCTTTCGAAATTCAGAGTTCTTGAAATTTTAAGTCGAAAAATTGCTCCTGGTATCAGGAGAATATCTGACCCGAGGAGGTGTGCTGAAATTTTTGGCGGGAAAAAATCCGGAGCATGTGTCTCAGCAGGCATGCATTCATATAGATGTGTCTCTATGCATGTCTCATTCGCTTTCGAAATTCAGAGTTTTCGAAATCTTAAGTCGAAAAATTGCTCCTGGTATCAGGAGAACATACCAGCCAAGGAGGTGTGTCGAAATTTTATTAATAATACATGCAACCCGTATGCCATCCGTGTATTTCAACTTCTTGTTGCATAGCATTAGGCGCACCAAATTTTTAGAATCAAAATTTCTGTAAAATGTGCCATGTCTTCTTAAGATTATTGAGATTCACTTACCTTATTCAATATCTAAAATAGAAAGTAGCAGGTAGGGGAGAGTGGAAAATAATACTCATTAATTATAGGTATATCTGGGATCTTATTGCTGCAGCATCAATACAATATTTCTCATTGTCAACGTAATAACATGTTATGTATGTAAATTATTTTTTATAAATAAATATGCATATACGCATCGCAAATTACTGAGTATATCTTTATTTGCTTACTGCTATACAAATTCTTAGAATTTTTCATTGCTCATATAAGCTAGTCTCTGCAAACATCTTTTTTTGTGAAAACGTATAAAACTACGGATGAGCAACTGATTCTAGCAAATTCATGTTTTTTTCAAACCACCCTATACTTCATCGAAAATTGCATGTTTGGCATTCTTATAATATCCACATCAAACAACAATTTTTGTGAATAAAATCTTAACTAGGCTATACTAAAACTATAATTATACTTTGAACAGGTATAATTTATACATAAGTATACATACATATACAATTATATAATTACAAAATAGATTATTTGCATATCTGTCTTGTGAGGCACAGCCGGGTGTTTAATTCAATTTTTTACACGGAAATCCTGATGGAGGATAAAATAATCATTTTCAATATGGTTTTTGTTGATATAACACCAATGAAGCAATGTAATATCGCCACGTGAATAGTCAAATAAATTGTTACTATACAAATACAAGCTGCTAAGATATAGTATTACCGACTCTCTCCAATTCATGGATCTCTAACTAGTCAATGTACTTTCTATTCATTGCAGACAATTTCAAAGGAGTGCAGTATTACTGCATAGCTATTGATATCATAAATTATTACTATTTAGCGCTATTATTGCTTAGATATTATGAATATATCATAAGGTGATAGCTAATTCAATTATTTTAACTTCATACATTCGATCATGTTGGATCTGTCTTCGTCCAAGTTTCAACGAACCATTATTTTATAAATATAACCAGTTTCAATGAATAAGAAACATTATCGGCAGAAGTAATTAGAAACGGTCCGACTTTTGGGTCAGCGCCCAGCAATGGAATACGATATACTATAGTTTCCATAATATATTATTAGGAATTTCAATTTATTCTGTAAAATTCAAAGTCTTTTCGTTGTATGATTATATTACCACATGAACTACTAAAGCTATGGTGTGCTACAACACAATAACGAGTTTATAAGTAACGTATTAATATTAACGTATTAAATAAGTACGAGTTTCAAATAACTTGAAATAGGTAATCATTTGTTCCATCGCAGTGCCGCGTTATGATTGTTTTCCAAATTTATCGACATAATATACATAATTAATCGAAAGAGCAAATTGATCTCAAATATGAAAACTAAAGAAATAAATCGGTTTTCTTGGTTGTTCTCTTCCTCGTTCTCCCTCTGATTCTGCGTCTTCTCGATTGTTTATTTTTCCTTCTTTTTCTTCTCCACCTTGAAGAGAAATGACTGATTTAGAAAATTGAATCTATAAAGTCTTAGATGAAAATTGTACTAGTAATCAACCAACTTATCGTACTAATCGACAACTATTCACGAGAAACTTGACACATTAATATACGAGTTCTTCTTTAGTATTTGGATTCGACTTGGTTTCATATGAATGAAATTAAAATGAAAGTCTTTATCGAAGTAGCGCTTCATTTTTGATAAAACATTTTGATAAAACGTGAAATGAAAATGACAAAATATCTTATTCTCACCACTGCTCTGATGCTCTGTAACCTATCCTTTACTCTTGACAATTCATCCGGTTGATGGGGATAAGTGATATGAACATCTCTGAAAAATAACAGAAATATAGAAAACTGAATGGTAGATAAATTTGATTTTGCATAGGAAATAACACCCCTAAATTAAGGGAAAAGTTCTCTATTTCGATAACTTGTCAATTTTTCAATTATAAATAAATTGATAAAATTCACAAGAGATGAATAGAAATAATTTGATGAAAATATTGTTATCTAAGATATCTCATCTTACCTCTGCATGATCGCTGCATATATGATTAGGACCTTGGCTCCCTTAGCCTCATCATATTTGATCCACGACTCATCTATTACACTGTAACAGAAATATAAAAAAAATTGGGGAATAGTTTCATTAATTGAACACTCATTGCCGTAATTGTTAACAGAGCTATTTTCGCATGAAGAAAACTCGTTGATGGATATCAATTATGAATGGACGGACAGATTAAACTTGGGGGAAAAAAAGAGACACAATTGAAAATACTGTTTACCTTATATTAAAATTATCAGTGAGATAGAATTTCCGTAAGCAGCCTTTAAAACTTCACTCGATCTGCGAATTGGAGTGCCCATGGTATTGCAAGAGCAAACCATAATTTTCAGCCAGATACAAATGTGGTCAACTTTCATTTTTTCATTTCTCGGTGCCTTTTATTCTTCCATGTTTTCTTTCATTTATCTTTCCTCCTCCACCTGAAGCGAGAAATGGACGATTTAAAAGATTGCGGTGACGGAATCCAAGTTGAAAATTAAACGAATAAACTAGTTAGGGGAGTGTGAGGGGATATGGCACCTTGAACTGCCAGATATTATACCTGTATATACATGTATGTAATATTATATTAATAGTATGATACAATAAAATAATATATGCAGTATATTTTATAATTTTCCATAGATTTCACGGAAGGGCATTATTACCACATTTCATTAAACTCTCTTCGTTTATTAGATTTTGCCATTTAAAACATATGATGCATATTTTTCAGTCATTCAGAGAAAAATTATCTAGGAATCGTTACAATATTAATATTTTCCCACTTCCCCCTAATTGCCATTGATGAAAGGCTTGATGAAATCTATGAGATCCTATTTTTTATTTGTTTAACTGAATTTGGCTTGGTATGAATAAATATGAAAATAAATTGCGTTTTTTATTGAACTAGGGTAAGTCATTCTTCCATAATAAAAACAGAAATTACTGGAAAATTTTTTAAATTGTCACCTTAATCTCCCTCAATCCTTATCCCATCCTGCAAGCCAAGTCATCCTCAGATCCTCACAATCTATTTAATTGCCAGGATTCACCTACTGACATGATTTTCTGTAAAATGAGAAGAAGAACGAGTAAAATTTGAAATAAATTTCATACAAACTTGATTTTGAATGCATGTGCATGAAACAAGGTCGTATATTCAAAAGAACTTGTGTATGTGGACAATTCTTCAATTAGTCAATAGAAATTCAGAGCTGTGATCATATTATACTGATTATTAGTCCATATATTTCTTGAAAAGATAATCAATCAAGATATTGCATTTTACCTGTTCCGAAGCTTGGTATAATCAATACTGAAATCCTCAACTTGGTTGTAGTATTCGGTCCGCCTTTCATCCTACAGCAATGCAATTGGCAGATGTTGGGAGAACGTAATTCACTGCGACAAAGAAAAATAAAAATGAAAAACATTTATCAATCGAATATCCGTACAATGAGCGTTGCGATATTTTCGAGATAAAACAAAACAAGCCAAACATATATTCCGTGTAATTTTAATGAATCAAATGAATGTATTGGGTTTTAATGGGATGAAAGCCAAAACAAAACAAATGTTTTTGGAAATATTCAACAATCTCTCAACAATTGAACTTCAATAAAAATGCGAAATAATTATAGCTAATATTACAATTACCGGCTTACCTTTTCTCGATTCATCGGTAAGATTTTATCCGTTCAAACTGCCCGAGATCTGCATTTACGACCTGCTGCATTTTGTCTCTGTAATCAAATCATTTTTTTATCGATATAAAGTATCGCGGTATATTGGAAGTTCAGTCAAATCGTTAATTAAAAGTGAATAACCGTGGTTCATTTATTATCGAATTTTTCCCAAATGTAAACAACATTTGGTCTGCGAGACCCACTCGCGCGTGTTTACTTTACATTTTTCTCGTCAAGACTTTGTTGCGTATTGTATACTTACAAATATACGCAGTAAACAATCCCTGATCCAATCCACAATCCCGAACAATCTACGATACTATACAATCTGATATGCAAGTCTTATTACAATCTTTCGCAAAAATTATACACAATCGTTTGCTAGAAATAATATTCGAAGGAAACTACCGAAAGTAATTGACGGCGCAAGTGAAAAAAATTTTTCTTGGACTTGTATGTTTTTGTAAAACGGGTTTAACGGAGATAAATTACATGCTCGTACTTGAATTTTACTTCTAACGTTCGTGCAATATCAGGATTGAACTACTCTTACTTTTTTTCACCTGTCAGCGACGGTTTTGCAGGCCAAAAAAACACAAATTCAATCCACAAAATTATACACAGGTTTTAGAAGATCACTTCCAATTCACTCGACAATTATTTTTTTCATCCCCGGCGTCGGTTCTAGCACAAAATAATAACTTTCTTCTTCTTTTCCTTATTGGTTAGTTACTTTTTGAACTTTTGACGGAGAATAATAACGTACAGAACCACCAACCACACACCACCTTCTCCAACCACTGCCTGGCAGCGATTGACGCCGGTCCGCCGATCGCCACGGAGAAGTTCGCGTCAGCCCGCGCATGCGCGAGCTGCCATATTAGAAGTCCGTATTACGTCATCAATTCAAATTCTGGCGGGATCAGCTATTCTAGATTATAAAAGTTTTATAACTAATTGATGATAAATTGACTAAAAAATCATAGATGAATGTTTTTTGACGATCTTGTTTATCGCATAAAATTACATTATAACTTGACGTCAATTTTAACAAAATTTTTGAAAATAAAAAGTCGCGAATATTTGAATTTGGCTGCTATTCCACCATAGAATTATAGGTATAAGAAATTGCAAAATAATAAAGTCAAGGGTCAACTTTTCATAGGTATTTTACAGACAGTGTATGTCTGTAAATACTGATCTTATTGACAGTTTATGTCTGCATTTGCTAATCTTACCGACAGTGTATGTCTGTAAATGCTGATCTTATCGACTGACATAGTATGTCTATAGTCGCCACACCCGAGCTTCCGTAAGCTTCCGTACTTTTCGCAAAAGTGTAAAAAATGTAGGGTGGAAGACGAACAAATCTTTGGTTAGGTTACAATTATCTAACCTCAAAGTCGGTACGCTAGTTTATAGCAAATAGGCAAAATACTATATGAAAGAATTAAAAATTAATAAAGATGTTTCGTTCCAGAATTTTTGACCTCACATTTTATCCAAATGCGCTATCAAAAAACCGATTGATAATTTCAATAAATCCGAGAGCTATATCTAACCACAGACAACAAAATTTAGACCAAGTTTTAAACGATATATGTGATAAAAATGATAAAACAGTAACAAACAAAACAGCAAAAACTATATTTCCTATCGTATCGAATGACAGTTTAGTAAATTCCTACAATAATAATATACCTAGGTTACGAAATCTGACAAATAAACTAAAAGCTGAACATTTTTCAAACTCTGTAAATTTCACATCTACGAAATGCAACACTTTGCATAAAACCTCTACCTTTCTAATTACAAAATCGCCTAACAACCCTTGCAGTGTAAGACATCTTTCAACTGAATCAATTCAACATGTACCAATACCTCAACTAACAGGCTTTTGGAAAGACATGTCGGAAAGTGTACCAGTTGAATTTGTCCAAAACAGTTTGATAAGCTTTCAATCTTCAACTGGTCTACCATGGTGGGCAACTATTGTATTAACTACATTTGTTGTACGAAGTACTATGACTCTACCATTGAGTTTATATCAGGTAAAAAATTGTTTATTTTAAGGACACTACGATGAGAAACACCATTTTATCGATCATCTAATGAATTTTCTTATTTACATATTATAGCATTACATATTTGCTAAAGTTCAAAATTTACGACTTCAAATGAACGAAGAAGTAAAAAAGTTAAAACTGGAAGCCAACATTGCTGTTTCACATCATAATTGGACGGAACAGTACGCCAGAATGGTATATGATAATTCGGTGCGTTGTATAGCCTCTGATTAATTATATTATTTGTTAGTAACAAAATTTCTCACATCCTGTGAAACATTTTTATCTATTTGATTTAATTTCTTGCTTGTATATATATATTTATTTATTTATTTATTTATTCACTTTTACTCCTTATCATAGATAAAAATGAAATGGAACGAATTAATACAGAAAGAAAATTGTCATCCTGCTAAAGGATTTATTGTATTATGGACACAAATACCATTGTGGATTACAATTTCCGCAGCTTTGAGAAATCTCTGCTATATGTTGCCTCCGAGCCACGCTGGTAAGAAAATATTGCTTTGAAGACATGCTGACTTGAGTAACAACTACGAATACATTATATTTGTTAATTTTTAAAAGAATATCATTTTTTCCTTATCCTAGATGCCGAAAAAATTTTTCTTGAATTAACATCGGGCGGTTTTGGATGGATAATGAATCTGATAGACGTGGATCATTATTGGATTATCCCAGTTTCCATTGGAATATTTAATTTAACCAATATTGAAGTGAGATTTATGAAATTTTGATATTTATACAAAAGATCGAACAATTCAATTTAATATTAAATTATTGAAAAATAAAACTCTTTTCTAGATCATGTCGTTGATGAAAGTAACGGAAGATACCAGACTGCAGAAGTATTTACTCCATTTTTTTCGATTCATTTCAATAGCTATGGTACCAATCGCCACTTATGTTCCATCGGTATGTTTAATAAACTTGAAAATAAATATTTCCATCTTCTTCCTCTTAAAGTTAAGAATTTTAAAGTTCCATTTGTTCTTGCAATACTTTACTCCGTAGAATACACTCTGACAATAAGTAAGATTGATAAATAATAAACTCTTACCCTTCTACTTTCAGTGTATCTGTTTATACTGGGCAAGTAGCAGTGCCTTTGGTGTTCTGCAAAATCTGGTGTTGTTTTCACCTAAGCTGCGGAGATTTTTCAGGGTTCCATTAACATCAACTGAAAGGACGAATCCATATCGTGATTTAGTGAAAAATTTTAAAGCCAAAAAGTATTTTACTTTTAGTCGTAAGAGTACAAGTTTGTAATAATGAGAGTATAAATTCAACAAAAATATGGAACTAGTCTCTCTGTTTGGAGGAACATTCACCAAGTTGAATATCCATTACACATTAATTTATGGTTTAGTATCAAGAACGTTACAGCCTTTAGACAAGCTACAGCGATACTAGTGGAATAATTTATGACTTAATGTATGCATGTAGGTATTTATTATTTAATAGACTGTACATAGGATTTATATAAGATATGTCAAACTTGTATATAAGAAATAATTTGACTGAGAATCAGTAAAACTGGAAGAGAATTTTGAATTTATCAGGTTCTGACTTAATATTTTACCACCCTATCATCAGAAGAGGACAAAATATATTCGCTAATTTAATATAGACATAGTCAGAGAATAGACAATTTCTAAATAAAAAATTACGTAAATGGGAAAAATTCCTGAAATTGGTCTTAGCACACTTTTCAAATACGCTAAGATATAATTGATGTTGTTTCATAATTCTAAGTTTCAATATATGTGCCAAAAAATATGATAAGAATGATTTTCTGAGAAAGAAAGTATTGCGTAAGTATTTTGTTATGATCTTTAGCTAGATGGTATCGTCAACATGAACAAAACACATTACACATAATAGTACGTTGCTTCAATCTTCCTTTACAGACTTTTAAATTGTAACGTTACTCACACAGATAGGAATTAGGGTCGTCTATCACTTGACCAGCTCTACATATAAGTATTCAACTGAGTTTATGCGGAGATGGAATGTCACTTAACAGTGCTGGCATGACCTTTGAGCCGCTCTGAAAGATAACTCACCACAGTTATTTACGCTGCAAACTTAAATGACCGCAATAATTGTAAGTAAACGGTATAGAAACAAAGATTTTAGGAGCTGAAAGTTTTGTACGAGTCTCAATTTCATTAGTAACTGTTTTACAGTAAGAAATTTTTTTTTAAACATAATGTGGCACAGCTGGTTAACTAAACTATAAACAATTACTTGGCTGACTAATAACTAAATTTAATAGAAAATGAAACCATCTGATAGAATTTTTTTTATTGCTGTACTTTCCGTTTTCTACTTTTGTGATACATCGCATGCGGTGAGTACTATATTTATTTTCAATTTTATCAATCTGCAAGGGATTTCTTAGGTGTTTTAGATTTTTTGATTGTGTAAACATCATGTCATTGCTGAACTAACATATAATTTAGATTTATGATCCGAGGGAAACTCATGGCGTTAAACCCCCAAGGCATCGCGAACTTGGTATCCCTTGGTATTTATCGAGTGCAACCTCTGCGCCTCCCATTGATACTCAAATCTCTGAATGGGATCCAAGTGTAGATTCTACCCCTAGAAACCCCGTGATTGTGCATGACGGAGCTCACTCGCACAGACACGACTATCAAACATCTGATGGGGTAATAGAACAACAAAGTGTTACAAGTTTCGACAACAATTATGAACAAGCCCAAGATACTCGCGAAAACTTTGATTTTCAACAATATAGCGATCAAAATTATGCGGAGAATGGATGGTTTATTGATAATGATGATAGCCAAAAACCGTATGAAGATTTTGCTAGCGAGATTAAGGTAAATATGTAACTTATGTAAATATACCTTCTTATTAACATAAATACAATTCGAACTTACACAGTACTTGAAACTTACGATTGATTTAGAATCCAAAATGTTACTGAAATATTTGGAATGTATTCCTTCCTTGAAACCTTCAGAATCTAATAATAATGATTTGTCTTAAACTTTTACGATGTAAAATTAGAAGCCCTACAAGGACACGAAAGATTTCACCACAGAGCCAGTTGAGTCAATGAAAGTTGCAAGATATGATTCAGCAACAGGAGCCCATTGTCCAACTTCCGACGCAACCGGTCAATTTGTTTATCCACCAGATTGTAAATTTTTTGTGAACTGCTGGAATGGCAGAGCGTTTGTTCAACCTTGTGCACCTGGAACCTTATTCAATCCAGAAACGTTGGAGTGTGACTATCCGATCAAGGTTCAGTGCTACGGCACAGAATTAAGAGACTTAACTGGTACACGTAACGTACCACCACCCATTAAGACACAGTCGTTGTTAACGGGATCCCAAACTGAATGGAGGGTAGAATCACCCAATAATGTGAGAAGAATTTAGATAACTAGAAGAATAGAATCAGTTAGGTAACTGGATAGGTAGGTATAGAGTATAATATACCGATTTTTTTAATTTCTTTCAGAATCCAACATGTCCACCTTGGATAACTGGCCTACTACCACATCCAAATGATTGCACCAAGTTCTTGCAATGTGCAAACGGAGGGACTTTCATCATGGATTGTGGTCCAGGGACAGTTTTCAATCCAGAAATCAGTGTCTGCGACTGGCCTTATAATGTGAGAGGATGTGAAGGTGAGTCTCCCTGAAGAGATGGTTCAATATTTCATTGAAGTTTCAGAAGCTGAGGAAACTATAGCAAAACCATAATTATCAGCATTTTATGTCTTTGATTATTGTGTCTTACTGATTAAGTTAATACACTTTGGATGTTTATTTAAGAAATTTGATTACATCAGTACAATCAATAAAAATTTACTGGCATACAATTTCGTTAATATTTTTAAGATGCACTAAGGCCTAAACTGGAAATGACCACTGCTCCAATGCGGGAAAATTTTGATGTGAGAGGCAGTTTCCGAGAAGGAATATCCAGATTGCCTGTTCAATCTAATACGGTAGCGTGTCTCGATGGGCAGGAGGGATTGTTCCGTCATCCCAGCGATTGTACAAAGTTTCTGCAATGCAATCATGGAAATACACATGTAATGAACTGTGGACCAGGAACTGTCTTTAATCCATCAATAAGCAGTTGTGATTTTCCCTACAATGTGGCAGGTTGCGGTGAAGGTAATACACTATTATTTTATAAAGAATTATATTTATTTGAAAGAATTATATATTTTCCTGAGAAAAATGAAGGTTTTTTTTATTTCTGTACTGTGAGATTATGTGGAAAGTATACACAGGATGCAGGCAACCCAACAGTTAAATTTCCGAAGATTTCTGAAGTCATTGTATTCGCAAATAATAACATGGGACCGGAACCCCCACCAAGTGGTTGAAACACGGGTTGAAACGACAAATACAATGTCTTCAAAAATCTTCGGGAATTTTACTGTTAGGTTGTCTGCATTCTGCGTATACCTTCCACATAATCTCATGGTAGACACATAATTGTTTTAATAGCTCAACCGACTGTGACAGAAAGTACACAATCCGGTACAGATTCGTACAATCAGAATTTATGGGGCCAGAATACGTTTGTACAGCGTGGCCAAAGTCAAACCGAAAATGATCGTACTACGTACCCAACAAATATACCAAACGTACCAACTGCTCAGAATTTCCATACTGGACAAGATTATGAACACAGTAATCAAAATTATAATCAACATAGCCATGGAACAAACTATCCAAATACAAATTGGCATCAATATCCGAACAATCGTAATTATGGTCAGCCAACTGGTAGTTCCTATCATATTCTTCCTAATAGAAATTGGAATACGTATCATGAACAAAATAATAATAATCATGATTCTGAAGGAAGTTATAGCAACGTGCCAGGGACCACTATCCGGCCACACACACATTTCACATCTCAAAACACTTACGTAGATAGCAGTTACAGACTACCTAACGAAGATGAGAGTACGAATAGACGTGGAGATTTTGGCAGAGAATTACCAGTTACTAATCCTGTATGGAATTATGGCCAGCCTCCAACTACGACTGAAAATATTATACATCAGCATCGCTGGAATCAACCAGAATCAAACATCAGTCAGCCTGGTAGATTTGTACCAAGCACTTGGAGAGGCCAAAATGAACCGAGCGAGCGCCCATCAATTCCAGCTGTGGAACGTCCATGGTTGCGAGGCAAGTTGAACATATTCTGGACTAGAAGTTACGAATGATTATCAGCATGTGCTTATGATTGTTAAAATGAAATTGCAAAAAGACTCATGACCTTTAATTAGATATTATATAATATTACTTCATCACTGTCTGTGACCCGGTACAAATTTCAGAGTAGATCGCTACAATGTAATGCAATTGGCTTTAATATTTCATTTATATATCAAAAAACAACATGTTAATATTAACAGCAGTACTGTTTGCTAGAAAAAGCTAGAAATTTTGCAGATGATAGAATCAAGTCATATATAATAGTCTGTTGAAATGGATTCGAAAGTGTTCAATGTAAATAGAAATACTAAGTCCACAGACAGCATGACTGTTTATGATGCATTAGAACAGCATGTGGAATGATAAGATTAAACTGGGAGAGAATGGTTCGATTAATAATAATGCTTATCAATTACTATTACATGGTAATAGAATGCCTAATTCCTTGCAATACCGAAATAGCAGTAACACATCATACTTTTCATTAACAAATGGGCATGTCATCATCGTGCATCATACCAAATCAAAGCTATGGCTTACAGAACCGGCGAGTCGCGGAGAGAAATAAACAGATTAATGAAACAAGTAGAAACGGTTTCGTATTCATTAACAAAGACACTATCAAACTGCCTGGTAGTAACACAATAAGGGGAGTAAACTTCAGTGATTTACAAATCACGATCCATAAAGATACACACTATCAAAGTAAAACACACACAACTATACGAAAATTAATTTGGTCCGAAATATGATGCTATAGATTTTTCACCAGGAACAATAAATCCAAGTAATCAGATGGCAACTGATCGAGAACTTGATTCGAAGCTAGACCAGTGGGCAATGAAAACCAATCTGTTTCATCAAGGCGGTGTTAAGTCTGGTACTAAATCAGTAAGGCAAGGAAAGAATTTCTCTGTTAAGTCGAGTACCAAGAAATATAATCAGAACTCGACAACTGTAAGGAATGAAACCTTGTTCCCAAATGGAATATATGTAAATGTAAATGGAATTAGAGGGCATTTCATTACAAAGGAAATAGAAATTAATCAAGGACATTCGAACACCCGCCAGTATGGCAAACAAAATGGAGTTGACACTTTAGATGTGCCAAACAGGCATCCGGGATCAATGCCTTCTTATCAAATTCCTGTGGCGCAGAGTACTGACACTGTTCCCAAACAAGCGAATCATCAGTTCACCCGCCAGTATGGCAACCAAAATGGGGTTAACACCTTAGGTGTGCCGAACAGGCATCCGGGATTAACGCCTTTTTATCAAAATCCTATGGCGCAGAGTACTGACACTGTTCCCAAACAACCGAATCATCAGTTCGTCTATCGAGAGTCTGATCCCAAATTTGTTATACCTGCGAGTGACAATAGTTATACATTGACAGAAAAATATGATTTACCACCACTGAAAACTAAGAATTTCAGACCTAACACACAGAATAACTTACAAAAGATACCTTCAGAAAAAGAAATTAATCATAATCTCGATGAAACGCATATACGATGTAAGAATGGACAGCGTAATTGTATTTTTGTAAACAATCCAACAAAAGATGAAAGAAAATATCATACAAGTAATAGAAATACCTCATACATTGCGATTGGGTTTGGCGACGATCATAATGATAAACATAAAATATCAAATAAAACAAACGTTAAAAACACGGCACAAAATTCTAGTATTGTGGTAGAAGGTGGAACCCTTGAGGGGGATTCAAAAGATGTTACAAATGATAGAAAACCAAAGTTGATTTTTGAAAATAAGACTGTAGAAGATTCGAAAACTTCTACAATCATGAAAATTAATAAAGAAAATATAGATCTTGACCTTTTTGGTGTAGATCTCATACACGATAAAGGTAGGTGGAAAATTTATTAGTATGACAATCTACCTTTTATAAAACGAGTGAGTATGCTTTTGCTTCGCATCGTCATTAATTATGGATATATTAACATGGACTAAAACAGCTTTGATATCATATCTACCTATATATGGTTCTGTATCCACAGAGCATCGAAGATGATTGCAATGAGTTTGAATTTATATCATAGTGCACATTTGAAAACCTTATCGTGAAAGGTACACTTCCAATGGTATAAATATTTTATTATTTATTTCAGAAGAGCCTCCTTTTCCTGTTTACTATGTCCCACCAGTTGAACCTATAAATTATGTACCTGAATTAGTGGTACAAATTTCCCCAATCTCTGGCCAGGTGACTATTTGATTATAATAATCTATGATTTTTATTTATTTTATTTCACGTATCAATTCAATATCAATTCACAGATGTTGAGGCTGCGCGGTGGTTCAGTTTTGGGAGAAGGATACTTAGAAGTACAAGGTGCCCAACCAGGCTGGGGCATTGTATGCGATCTTAGACATGAGTGGACTCTTAAAGAAGCCAATGTCGTTTGCAGGCAATTGGGATACACCAGGTATTTTTCTGATAGAATATGAATCACATCCCGTCTCTCCCTATTAGTGTTCCAACACATGTATGTACACAGCAGTTCCCTTTTCACAAACAGTTATGAAAAGAAAATAATAAACAGTATAAATCTGACAGAGGAGCTGATATGGCATGGCAGGGAAAAAACAATCCGGGCGAAACACCGTCTTGGATAGCAGCTGACAGTGTGCATTGTGTTGGCAATGAAACTTACTTCCAATCTTGCGAGTAAGGATAATTTAGTATTCAATGGTTTGATTGGATCATGAAATGAACATTCAAAATAGATCAAGGACTTAAAGCCGAGCTTATACATGTTTTTCAGATTCACTTATAATTCGTACTGTGATGTAGCTCAAGATGCTGTAGGAATTCGCTGCTTACCAAACAGAGTAGCCTATTGTAGAGAGGACGAGATCCCTCATCGAGGCTTTTGCTATCATTTAGCAAATCCTGATACAGCTCTAAATCACGCCGAGGCTTTGGGCTATTGTAACAACAAGAAGTCTAAATTGTTAGATATTATCGATCAAAATGAGAATAATTTTGTATCGGAGTGGCTTGTGCAAAGCCATCCAGATGTTAATTCAGTTATGACTTCAGGATTCGGCTTCACAACGTTGGGAAGAACACTTTGGCTCTGGGAAGATTCACAACGTGCCAAATTTAGGCATGTTTTTAATATTCTGATCCTTAACTCTATAACAGAGATTTGTAAAGCTGATATAAAGCGTTTCTCTCATTCTTAAGGGACAGTATAATCAATAAGCTCAATATTGAAATAGGTTTAATAAGTGGTGGCCCGGCTGGATGTCTGATAAAAGTACTCCTCCATCGGTTGGTACACGTCCAGCATGTATTGTAATGAAACGTAACTTCCCCTGTCATAATCGTCCTGATGAGAGTTGCAGAAGCGATTACTTTTTCTGGGATACCGAAGACTGTGCTGCATCCTCCAGAGGACATTCATACGTTTGCAAAAGAGCTTACAATGACATTGGTGAGAAAAATTACATATTACAAAGATAACAATTACCTTTGAATATCCTAATGTTCCTTTCCTTAGGATGCGTGTATGGAAAGGGACAGCATTATTCAGGAACAGCGAATGTCACTGCTTCGGGAACAATATGCCTTTCATGGGGTGATGAATCAGTCGAGCAATACCTGGACGTTAAGGTACTGATTATTTATTGCTAATGCAAAGGAGGCTTATAATGCATGATTCAAGATATAATATCCATTGGCATTTAGTCTTTTAATTATATGTATATATTTATATATTTAATTTTCAATTATTGCAGGTGAATTCTGAAGAAATAAGAAACAAATTGAAAGAGCACAACTATTGTAGGAATCCAAATCCAAATAGGGAAATAAAACCTTGGTGCTTTACAGGATCGAATGGAGAATTTGATTACTGTGACATTCCGCCTTGCGCCAAACAAGGTAGACTACCATGAGCATATTAAATAAAGAAAAAGGACTTAACAATTAATTTACTTTGTGTCCTTGTAGGTACAAAAAAGTCCATTGCAGCGGGACAATGCAAACCAAAACACTTTGAATGCACACCAGGAGAATGTATTCCTTCACCATGGATTTGTGACGGCGAAGAGGTGGAGTTTGACAAAGCGTTATTAAGTTTTCATGTATAATTTTTAAGTGGTAACAAAGAACTAACATATATGATTACAGGATTGTACCAACGGAGCAGATGAACAAGCGTGTTTCCAGCATCTGGAAATATATACCAAAATAGAACAGCATCGTCTAGAAGATTCTGACGTGGAAAAATGGTTGAACACTCCTCTGAAAACTTGCGCGCTCAGATGCAAGGAGGCTGATTTTACTTGTCGGTCGTTCAGTCATAAGTATGTGAAAATTATAGTATGAGAAATGAATGATTCAAGTCAGTTGTTAATTGCAATAAGATCAGATTATAGATTACCTTATACTGTAATATAATGTTTTGGTATTTATATTTTGAATATCAGAGCTCTTGGTAACATCTGTTTACTGAGTGATAGTAACATTGGACTGACTGGATCTTTACAACCGTCCGAGGAGTATGATTATTATGAAATGAAGGAGAGGAGTCTTAACTGCAGTGATATGTTTGTCTGTGGGAATCAGAAATGTATTAACCAATCACTGGTATGTGATGGAAAAAATAACTGTGGAGATCGTTCTGACGAAAATATCTGCGACTTACAAAATTTGGGCTACGAAATCAGATTGAGCGGATCAAACAATACCGGAGAGGGTAAAGTTGAAGTTAAAGGTAAATGAAATTGCAGCACAAAGAGGTTTACCTATTATCTCAATGCACTAAAATCTCGATTTCTTGTATCGAAATCATTCGTTACTTAGTTCACTGATTACTGACGTAATCAAACTTCTATAACAGACACATAACTCCCTAATGCTCACATTTTCAGCATGGGGTCGTTGGGGACAAGTATGCGATGATGGTTTTGGGATGATTGCTGCAAGCATAGTGTGCAAGGAGCTAGGTTTTACCTTTGGTGCTCGAGAAATAAGGCCTTCAGCTTTTTACAGCAAAGGAGGTGCTGCCACATTTTTAATGGACCAAGTAAAGTGTAGAGGAAACGAAACGTCTCTGAGAGAATGTGATTTTGATGGGTATGTTTATCTATGTTAATATAATTTCTATCAACTCTCTTAGTACATAAATCATTAATATGATAATAATCATCTAAAATTTTTACTCCTTACAACAGATGGGGTGTTCACAATTGCCTTCCGGACGAGGCTGTTGGTATTGTATGCAAAACAGCAGTCAATACTTGTCAAGATGGCTTCTGGAAATGCGATAATAGTCCTGAGTGTATTCCGACACCATTTATATGTGACGAAGTTGTAGATTGCAGTGATGGTTCAGACGAAGGCCCAGAACATTGTGAGGTAATAATCAGCTATATGAGACAGGATTTTCTAAAAGTAATAATCACTTCACATTAATATGTTTTAAATAATTATCATTATGTGTTTACAGGCACCATTTGAACTGAGGCTTTCTGAAGGTAGTAGTCCTCTCGAGGGAAGGGTAGAGGTACGTCACCATGGTATCTGGGGTACCGTATGTGATGATGATTTTTCAAAGGAAACTGCTACAGTAATTTGTAAATCATTGGGTTACGGAGGCTCTGCTACTGCATTGAAAAATGGAGCTTTTGGACCTGGTGAAGGACCTATTTGGTTAGATGAGGTATATCTGTTATACAAGAATATAACTGTATCATATAATATCTAGATTTTGAAGAGTAGTAAGCCTTTCATATGATTATTTGAACAGGTTTACTGCTATGGAAACGAAACACAACTTTACAAGTGTGGTCATGAGCCTTGGGGCCGACACAATTGTGTCCATGATGAAGATGCTGGAGTGAGATGCGAACCCGGAGAAGTGATTGTGGACGAGGTAAATTAATATATAAAAAAGCTTGAAGATTATAATATAACGAAGTAAAGATTTCAGAGTATTTTTTCTAGATCTGTTAGTCTTAGGGGCATGTAAGAACTTTTGTGTGATAAATAGGTAGTTAAGTTTTCCCGTTTAGAAGGGAATATTATTGTGCTGTATAAATTATAGTCACGTATAGTAATGTAGAATAAAACGTTATTGATTAAAGTATAAAATGGCTTATTTCATTGTACATATATACATTACACCTACTAGTTTGATTTGGTTGAAATACCTTGGGCCTGTTCTGTAAATGCTGTATAATCGTGATGATTGAGATTCCAACTATTGACCATTGATACTATAATTAAAATTGTTGAAAGATTTTAATTTAGGTCCAAACTGTTCCGGTATTATCTCTGCGTATTTTAAACTAAAAAAAACATTTATAATAAATTGTTTTTTTTTTTTCTACTTTACCTGTGTTTATAAAAAATTTAAACAGCTATCTGCAGAGTCAGTACCATACCTACCTGAGATCACAGTCAACAATATACTACCTGCTGACTGCGGTATGCGAGTTGAAGATTTTGATGAGAATGATGAGTATATGGCTAGAGTTGTTCAAGGCTCTATTGCTCCCAAAGGAGCATATCCATGGCAGGTAATATTTTGAATGAAAAATCTTTAACTTTTTTCATAACGCCATTGAGTAATTTTCAAAAAAAAATCTTTCCCATCATTTTAATTACTGTAATTTAATGAATCTGTAGAGAAATAATAGAAGTGAATAATAAAATATATTTGAAAACAATGTTGTACGAGGTCACTTCAACAGTCATAGTGATTTTTCACCTCTAGGCAAGTCTCAGAGTTAGAGGACACAGTAGATCGAGTCACTGGTGTGGTGCAGTGGTCATTTCTCCACGGTATGTTCTCACTGCAGCCCATTGTTTGGAAGGGTACAATAAGGGAATGTATTTTGTAAGAGCTGGTGACTTTAATACAGAGGTAAGAAAAACTATTTTTTTCATGAAAAGCCTAGAATGTTGCGACTTACCGTAACATCTACTGTCACAAATTGTTCACGGGATTGTTATTAAATAATCATTGAACAATCTGCAATTGAAGCTATAATAATTATCTGAGTTTTATAACATACAATACCTATATATACAGATTGATGATGGTACTGAGGTAGAAGCCAACATTGAAGATTACTATATCCATGAAGATTTTCGAAAGGGTCAACGTATGAACAATGACATTGCGTTGGTGCTGCTAAAGGGACGAGGAATTCCCCTGGGAAGAAATATAATGCCGATTTGTTTACCACCAGAAAATATTGAATACTTACCAGGATTAAACTGCACTATCAGTGGTTGGGGTAGTATCGAATCGGGAAGGTCTGGTGTGTATACTAAAGCCGTTGTTACTTAGAATATGGCTGAAGCCTATTAGATATACAATATAATATAAAAGATATTGAAAAACTAATCTCTATAAAATTGACGTGAAAATTTTCAATATTTTTTCTTTACAGTCCAATCTAATTTCTTGCGGTTTGGTTGGGTTCCTATACTGGATCAATCTATCTGCCGAGCTGACTATGTTTATGGAGAAGGTGCGATTAGTGATGGCATGGTGTGCGCCGGATATTTAAATGAAGGTGTAGACAGCTGTGACGGAGATTCGGGGGGCCCTCTTGCTTGCTATCATAACAGTAGGCATAAATTTATTTAGTAGTCAATATTTGTTTTCATACATCTATTATAAAAAAAAAAAAAAAATAATAATTATATATTCTTTCAGATGAAGATACCTTATGCACATATTTCATTATCATATTATGACTTGTTAAATTACAGATGCATTTACTCTGTACGGACTGACTAGTTGGGGAAAACACTGCGGGGCACCTAATAAACCTGGAGTTTACGTTCGTTTAGCCCATTACAGACGGTGGATTGATCAGAAAATACAGGAATCTTCAGCTGGGAGATAGATGATACAGAAGTAATTTGCTATTAATAAATAACTATGAATATTGTTATGTGCGGCTTAATTTAGATGTTAAATTAAATTTTGTATAAAGCTATCTTTTTGTTATAATTCAGTGAAAAATTTGAAGAAAAATTGAAATTAGAACTTCAGATGTGTATATTTTATGTTAATCTGCACTTTATTCAATAGACATCATCATTTCTACATAATTGTTGCGTTCTGATATTGAATCTATTTACAATAGTAGATAGTTTAATAGCATATGTCAATGTAATTATTGTAAGTATAAAGAAGCAATATTTACAATGAAAAATAACAAAAGGTTTATAGATAATTTTGTACTGAAAGTAAAGTAAATTGTGGCGCAGGATTTGGTCATGGTAAAAATAGCAAATAACATTTCGCACAGTTAATACAAATAAAGTTTTAGTTTTTTCGATTGTAATTTTACTTTTAATTGAATAAAAGTAATCCTTCGATACGTTTATGCAAAAAGTATTGTCTTATGTCCGCAATAATTATTTTTTTTTTTCTAACTAAATAATGAATATAACTGGCTAATATTTAAAGTTTAATTAAAAAGACTTAAGTGAATAGCAGTTTAGCATTATATTTTTCATCATAGTAAATGTATACTATGTTAATTGCAAGGCTTGGTGTCAGTATATACTTTGGCTTCAGCTAGTGTTGCATTTTTATATATCTTTATTTTGGATACTCTCGATTTTTCATCGTTTAACAAAAACACATTAGCAACGATTTATCAGGCTGATTCCGTTATGCTTTTGTATTATATATGTAGGTATGTTAGAGTCAGTTTACTTTATGCATTACCATTGTGTTGTGTAGTTTGTTACAACATATATTACGATATTTGTTATGTTCGACAAAAATGTGGTGTATTAAAAACATACGATGCTATTACATTAGACAATTACAGAAGACAAACTAAAATTTTGGATTCTCTGTTTTGTTTTGGTAATAAATGTACTAAAAAGAATAAGTCCTATTATAACAATTGCAGGTTGGTATACCTATGTTAGAATAAGATGACTGCCATGATTGTGTTGTACATTTACAATTAAAAAAAAAAAATAAAATAAATAAAAACAATAAAAATATGAAATGATTCATGCATTCGTCATGAATAACTCAAATTGTATATCTTTATCAGAAAAGTTTACCGATTCTTATTACATTCTGGAGTTATTTGGTGTTGATAAAAAGAAAAAAAATGCGATACCTACATGTAGACTTAATTCTATCTCTGGGAATGTTAAGCCAAACATGTTTGGGATGAACTTAAATTAATTCTTAAATTATTATTAATCTAATTAGGCATAACAATACATAAAAATATAAAACGTAGAGAAAATTCTGGACACTAACTTTAGATCGATTATTAATTAAGATCATGATGGAGAATTTATACTTCAAATGATGAGACTTAATTATTGAGCTTGTATGATTAATATCGATAAATTTGATCGATGAATGATTTCATTAAACTCAAAATATCACTTACAAACTCTTGAAAAAAGAAAAACAAAAAAGAAGCGTTTTTCTTATTAATCTATCTATTGTTAATGCCCAGTATTCTTTCATTTAGTGCTCTTAAATTTAAGGTTTAACTAATAGCTAGTGACTAGAGCAAAGCAAAAATTATGTGTATGACCTGACGTAATAATTATATATTGTATATATGATAACATATAAATCTCGACAAGCCCTTCGAGTAAACCTCGTTGTATAGCTCGGAAATTATTTTAATAAACTCATCTATAGTATTAATGTATACATAGACTAATTTTATATCTAGACAACGGATATATACACGACAGTTTATTTACAGATGATTATATAATAACTGTAGATGTGAGAGACTATATAGGTGACAGTATTTCCGAAGAAATATAAAAGAAAAGCATACAAAATGGTTCTTAAATAATTACTTGACATCAAAATACAAATACTTTGGATCCTTCGTGTGGTAGAATAATAAATATGATGATGAATGTTGTACATGATCATATTTTATAGTTATAGAGTACACTGCAATGTTTGTAGAAAAATATAAGAAAGACTGTAAAAAGTGTTGCATGGAATAAATTAAATCATAATTTAGTTATACTATCGAATTACTGTCACCTAAAACAATTTTTTTTTTTTTTACGAATTTATATCTTGCTTTTGAATAGGAAATCTTTATCAAATTCACGCAAATATACTTCACCGCGATGAACATACAGTTTTACTATCATATATGAAGTAAATATTACGGTTCACAGTTACTAATTGTAGTTATGAATATTGACGATTCAATTGTGGAATTCTATTAATATTTATTTTCAATACTTTATGATACCGTGCATATAGTAGCTAACTCCGATATATTCTATAAATTCAAATGCCTTACATACAAATTTTCAGACTTTAGGAAGAGAAAATAAATGTGAAGTAAATAATCTGATTTTTTTTTATTTTTCATTTTTTATATCTGCATGCGATTAATATAATTATTGCGATATTAAATGTTATTCACTCAAACTGCGCATCTTATAATCCGAAATAATTTCATATGTAAGGCATTTGATTGATTTAGGATTTAGGACAATTGTTTTCTAATAATTAATAGAGCTGTCACTAAAAACAATAATCTTGTATACGCGGAAATTGATTCAAACGAGATTATTAGATCCCAGTGTGTATGATGTATGTGGGTACTTATGTAGGTATAAATTTGATAAAATTAAAATGAATTTCACTAACAATATAGTAATACAGGCGTATTAAATGATCATGATGAAATAATCACGGGATTTTGCGATTTACATAGTCAGAAGAAATTAACTTGGTCCCTATACTTTCAAATTTTCTGAAGAAACTTGATAAAGTATATTGCATTATTTAAACTTTAAAACTGTTGTAACTTGTATAATAATTGTTTAAAACTAACACTATAATCTGAAGAAATATTAGATGTTTGTATTTAATTACGTAATATACATATTATACCAAAAAAATTGAATTTAATTGAAATTTCCTTTTCTTTGTTTTTTTTTTTTTTGTTTCATTTTTTCATATAATAATAATATACAAAAGGTAGATTGTACTTCGATCTGCGCAGTTCTGTAGAATGTAGAACGATTCTGATCTTTCAATATACATAATCATCTCGAATTTTAGGATTTTAATAACAGGAAAACAGACGTAATGTTTAATGAGCTTTTCTATATGTATTAATAATATAATATATTAGTTATTGAAAGTATCAATGGATTATAAAATAACGCGGTGTTTGAATCGTGTAAATTAGAAACTTATTCCGATTAAGTACGTAAACCGGGTTCATTTAATTTTTCCTAAATCGAACTTAAACTACAGGAACAAACCTACTCACACCTAATTTAGCGTATATCAAAAGGGCTATTTACAAGTTGAATCGTGCTTTAAAACGTCTAAAATACCTGTTTAGAAAACAAAATTAGATAAAAAAAAAAAATTTAATAAAAATAAACGAAAACTAGTAAAAATAATTGAGAAGAAAATTTGCGGCTATTAAAATCATAAGAATTAAAAGAGAGAAACCAGCTGGGGTTAATTTAATTTCAAATTAGCTAGTATATAAAAAAAGATTACTAATATGATGAAAAATTTATACATGCATGTGAGATTGAAAAATTCTATAAAATCGTGATTTTTGAAAATTTGGCCGATATTCAAAAAGAAAAAAGAAAAAAATTCGGTATTTGTATTTTAGAATTTTTAATGCACGATGTTTAATGAGGCTTAGGAACTATTCTTATACTCCTATGCGATACTGTCGAGTGAATTTGATAGTTGCTGATTGAAATTCCCAAACTTGAATTGTATTTTTATTTTTGGTTTATTTTTTTTATTTTATTTTATTTATTTTATTATAAAACCATAATTTCATGAATTTGGACAAGGGCAGAACGTCTTTCAAAAGTTATTATAAAGTTAATCGAAAATAGATGATAGAAAAAAGAAGTATTACGTTCAACTTAATTTCCAAAGCGCTTATATCGACCGTGAAAGTTTGCAAATTTTGATTAGCAGTGTTATCTTAAACTTCGCTATTTAATGTGAGGATTTCTATATGTAATATTTTTCTCGGGCTATGTACGGCCAAACGTAGACCATTTAATTATAGTAGGTATTAAATATTATAATACCATTGTAATACTTTGACTATTTATATGTAGAATCAAACTTTGGAATTTGTTAATTCTCGTATCGTTCGCATTTCAAATATCAATTAATTTAATCGTACATAATATTACATTAAATATTCGTATTCGTATTCAGTACCTTTCCCATTTCACGTTTTTCAAACCCTGTTTTCACTGAGCGTTCAACTCGGATCTGTAACGAAATAAACCAAAACTAATATTAGCTAATCAGAAATAACAAAAATAATAAAATTTCTATAAATAAGATAATAAAATACAATAAAATAAAATAAATAGAAAAAGGGGTGGTTAACTCACTTCAACGATTTGTAGCGTTCTTTCTCTGGGTTATTATCCGGTGGTTCACATTCAAAAGAAGCCAAAGCTAATGCTGTAAAGAGAAAAACATATATAATGATATACTAATTACCAGAAGAAAATCAATGATTACTAATTGAAATATGAATTATTATAAATAAATTTAATTTAAACTATAAGGGATCTTTAAGTATATAAAATTAATAAATTTTACTTTTTTTGATTTGAATTAACTTTCTAATATTTTTTCATAAACAATTTTACTCACAATTTTCCGTCAGCACAGGACTGGCTTGAAGAAAGGCGATGACACGCGCGTTCTTCTCAAACGGACAAGCTACTTGTTTCCAAGCGATAAATTCAGTAACTTGTTTAGCAAGTTGCCAAAATTTCTCAAAATTAATGTGTCCATTAGGCAATCTGGAATCATTATAAACATTTCATTAGTATTTTATCAAAGATAATAATTTCCACGTTAAAGTTTTGAATTTTTTTTTTTTTTTTATTTGTTTTTTCTTTCGTATACGTATAGTATATAATAATTGAATTTCTTTCTATTGCTCGAACTTTCCGCAAAGTGCGTATATAACACACACGTATAAAGTATATAATATAAGTGAAATTTGTTCCAGCCGTATTTATACAAGTATATAGTTTTATTTTTTGCGTCAAGTACGTAAAGATGCTGTAGTACACGCGGTATAAGAAAATTCGCTATATAGCAACACGTCGAGATTACGGCTAAAAGTTTCTCAATTT
This sequence comes from Macrophya annulata, assembly GCA_963924015.1. Lineage (NCBI taxonomy): Eukaryota > Metazoa > Arthropoda > Insecta > Hymenoptera > Tenthredinidae > Macrophya > Macrophya annulata. Next base: position 9,278,652 of record OZ001260.1, read on the forward strand.
CTTCGCTGGGATGAAGCTGCAGCGGTTGGATCTTACCGTAACTTGACGTATACACCTATATATACGTATGTACTAGTCACATAAAGTGCCCAACCATAACACATACACATATAAATACACACACACGTTGGACCACAACGTCGCAACACCCAACACCAAGGGCTGGATATTTGCGTAGCGATCAGTCAATATATCCATCACGATTCATGTTAGTCCGAAATACCCATCTGGTCTCGGCTTTACCTTCCTATCCCATCTCCGTCTCAACTTTTGCCATTACAAGTTTAATAACTTTATACCAACACTTCTCAACCATGCGAATTCTTGTGTATACCGTGTATGTGTGTACGTGTACATGTGTACGTGTGTATAAGTTTGCGCAAGGAAAGAGTAAAGTATATGTGTTATAGCCCGTGGGATAGGAAAGAAATAAAAAGAAGATAATAATAATAATAATAGTAATAATAATAATGAAAATATAAAAATGCTTGTATGTATGTGTATAAATTTCTTCAAGTCCTCTCAATTCTCCAAATCCACACGTCCGTCCATTCGCACACAAACGAGCACACACACACACACACACACACGTATACATATACGTGCTTATTTAAGTGTCAGTTATGCCCGAAGAAATACCTAACTCAGAAATACGCGGGCGATAAGACCGGTGGAAGGGAAAACGTGTGGATTGATTGATCTGCCTGGTAGGAGTTTCGAAATCGTTGGGTATAACTGATGGGTGGAATCCGCACACCTATACCTTGATATTTGGAAAGAATTTTAAACAGCCAGAAAATAAGGGAGTGTCAGTGGCTCCACTTTTCAAGGTTTACGAAGGGCTAATCTTATACTCTATATACATATACCTATATATATACTTATATATATATAAGTATATATACACACACGTTATGGGCGTAGAGACGTGAATAGTATACGTACGTATGTATGTATGTATGTATGTACCTATATGTCGGTGGGATTTGAGATTGATAAGATATCGTAACTTAGAAAGAAGTGAAAGCTATATAAAGAAAGAGAAGGGGATCAAACGATCATTCTGATTAACCTTTATACACACATATACTTGGAGAATAAAAGTATACTTTTTTTTTTATATACTATGTATATATTCTTTTCCCTACTTTCGGTGAATGTATATATACTCACTTGTTACTGCAACCCTCGTTCAGAAAATAAAGGTCCTTGACAAGGAGGCTGAAAAATGGGACGACTATACGTTGTCGTTCATCAGTTGCTCCGGCACTTCGCCACATTGCTGCTTTCAAGGTACTTCTATAGCTGCTAAAGTTGCTACTCGGATCCATCTGATGTTCCAAAATTGAGAATTTAGCTGACTGTACTTTTGACCACTGTAACACGAAACGTACCATTTAATAGAAAAGAATTTTACCAATTAATAAACATTTATTGTTTCTCCCAAATGAAGATCTAATAAATTTTGTTTTAAATGTTATTATGGGATCAATTACAAGATATAAATTGTACTTTTTACTTGTTCATTTACCAATCAGCCAACCAATAGAATATTTAACGAATGAAAAACATTTTCGGGTTTAAAATTTTTTTTTTTGTTATGTCAATAATCGTATTAAACTCATGACCACTTGTTACCTTCGTAACTACCAGACGTTAATCGATGTTGAAAGCCGATGAACTCTAGTTACAGTTCGCTATCGAGTTAACGAGCGATACCCATAATTTTATAATCCGTATTACTACGGACATCGATCAAACGTAGTAGAACACCAGAAATATATACGCAACCCAACTTACTGAGGCGTACTTATATTATAGAAAACACTCTGTAGGTATATATAGATACCAGCTCTCCCAACGTTTGACTACCTGCATTGCTGCACATATTGTCTTTTCTCTTTGACTCATACTCAAAGCGAAATGCAAGCAATCTCGGCTTTTACGTATAGTCAAACTATGCATTCCAGAAAATGGAACTGCTCGTATAATGTATTGGAGGAGGTAGCTATCTGCATCGCGAAATATGAACTGAGACAATGAAATAGTTTCATCGAACGTTTATAATGGCTTTATGTCGACTTTACTTCAAATTTCATATTTACATATATATTATATATAGGTATATACGCTATACAGAAGAGAAATCGATATGTTATAAGATGTGAGTTGGTTTTTGGATTTAAGAATCTGTGAAATTTCGAATAAAATTAAGAATCGCGAGTAAAAGGAAGTCACAAGTATTTCTGTTAAAGAGAAAAAGGGTTGCATTTGCTATTTCCTTGTAAATTATAGTTTCTATAACGTAACGGATTCAATTTTCCATTAAACAATTAAATAAAACTTATTGTGTACTACAAATTTTCTTTTTTCTTTTTTTTTCCAATCAACGCGACCGCCTCAGATGAGCGACTGCAGCAGTTTCTTTTTATTTCTTCTTTCGATTCTTTTACAATTCTTTTTAAAGTAAAAGTAACAAAAACTTGTGGGACGAGGTGTGGCAGGAAAGTTTCCGGTTGCTTGGCCGGAAATTTTAGACGAACGTCTTAGACGTCTTGAATTCGAACTCTCAAAGCAATAAGATAAAGGCAACGAGATTTCTATAGGATTTTATATATCCTTTCAAAGAACTTGTGTGACTTTAGGAAATACGGGTTTTTTTCTTCAAGCTTAAACCGGTGAGGGTTCGATTCGTGTTTTATCGTTTTTATTAACCGATATATGTATGTAGATTAATTTTGTATTTTTCATAGGTTTTTTTTATTTATTTTTTTTTTTTGTTCCCCTCTTTTCATTTTTCACAGGTGAACAATTTTTCGGAATTAAAAACAAATAAAAAAATAATAAAAATTTCCATTATTATGAAATACATAGTAAATTTCTCGGCAGCTAGAATTGCTCAGAACTTTACCCGGGGTTTTGTGCAATTATTCCACGAAAGCTCATAAATCAGCAACGCAAACGAAATGAACACCGAATACTACTACTGTACTATGTGTAAATTCCTACTACATGAAGTTGTATAACCCACCCACGTATAGAGAGAGAGAAAGAGAAAGAATACGAGAGAGACATCGTAAAACATGGTTGTGTAATGAAAATACTGAAAAACATTTAGCTCGTTCACACAAAGTGACTCGCTCGGCTAGTGCTGCAGTTTATCATTAGAAGAAAAAAAGGAGAAAAAAAAGGAAAAAAAAGAAAAAAAAAAATAGGTGTATGACATTTTCAGAGTCTAACGATGCGTGGATAGTGAAAATTTTAAACGAGTTTTATTATGCATATCACGAATTAGGAACACGGTAATTAAATAAGGAATCGTATAATTAATAATAAAAAGAATAAGGAAAACGAAAAAATTAAAAAAATTATTAAATGCAATTCTGAGTAAGGCTTCAGTCGTTATACCATGACGTGTATGGAATTAATTTTCAAGCTATATACGGGTATTGTATGTTAGTTAATTACATTTGCAACTACCCGGTGATTTATTAGACGCGATTACTCTCTTGATTAATTAACTGCGGTTATCGGATTCTCAACTATCTATACCATACTCTTTCATCTCTATAAGAGATATAATATACAGTGATTATTTAAAATGATTATAGCTCCACATTGAGTATAAAAAAAAGGCGTAAAATCTCTATAACAACAACTATATGTATATGTATACGTATATAAAAATGAAAAATATTTCTATCATTTATCAATTTTCGACAGTCTGTTTCAAACTTTCATTATCATTGTTTCTACAAGGGATGAAAATATATTGCTTTTTCAAAAGTATATAAAAAAAAAAGAAAATAAAATAAAAAGAAAAAGGGTACAAGAAGAAACGACAAACATCAAGACACAGCTGCCGGAAATAGTCGTCTCTCTTTTTTTTTGTTTTTTCTTTTTTATTCTTTTTCCACTTTGCACCGTTACCCAGGACAAAGAGTTGTATGTGATTGCTTAGATATGTCACTGGAAACTGTCTTGAGGAATGATTAATTTTGGTTTTTCTTTTTTATTATTTTGAATTGAAGAGATGGGATTTTGTCGTTTCCTAAATTTCTTTTCTTCCTATTTCTTTTATTTTGTAAATGAAGAGAATTTAAGTGATGTGTTTTAATATGAAAATATTACTTACAGTTTTTTTGAGTCGGGATATCGGCGACATATTTAGACCCGCAATGATCGCCATGAGGGAATTAAAGTTGCCAATGTTGAAGCATTCTCTTGCTGTTTCTATCCAATACTCGACGACCCTTACTCGCTGTTTCTTTTTAGCATGCTGTAAAATAAGAACGAGAAATGACGGTTTGGAAAAAGGTTGATAATTGAGTTTTCTTAAATTTGTATCGAATCGAATTACCGTTAACCGCTTTAACTTGTAAGATATAAAAACTGACTGAATAAGTGGCGGACCTCGAGGAGGACTTTGAAGCACCGTGATAATCTGATAATCCGATAATCTATCTCTCTCACTCTCGTCATGGCACTTTTTTTACTCTTTATTTCTCGCCTCCTCGAAGTTTTTACCGCATATATATCTCTGCAGTACGACGACTGGTTCAAGATTGTGTAAAACTTATTTTTTGACGAATTTTAAAAGATATATAAAAATTGATGAAAAATTATAAAATATGTATAATTTTATTCGAATAAATTAACTTCTAAAATATAAAAATAAAAATAATAACAAAACAGGGTATATTTGAAATTATTTTGTCATTGGCAAGAAATGTCCTATATATTGAAAAACATTATTTATATACAGTCCATTTCATCCAAATTCGATCTGGGTATGGTTAAAATTTTTTGTTTGTCATTGGCAAGGAACGTCCTATATTTTTTGTCATTGGCATGGAATGCCCTATATATATTTATAATGAGCTTCCCGTGACGAAATAACGCTCGGTCGTCACGCTCTCAGCATTTTACTCCCCATACTGAGATGCCGCATAAGAAGTTTCACTTAAAAAAAAAAAGAAACATAAAAAACTTGCGGTTTTTATTTCACCCCCCGTATCATTTCAAATCGAATTTTCAATCTACATCACGTTTCATCCGTCCGGTTTATAATTACATTAACAATGCACCTACTACACAAAGCGTGTTAATATCGTTTGAAATTTGTATAACCTTATCGTTTAAAGTTACATTGTTCGAGTGTGAGCCGTATAACATTACCTTGCATACTTCAGTAGCTACGAAATAACTCAGTCTGTTGAACCACTGTACGTAGGATTCCAAGTTTCTGGTCTTCTTCATATCTTTGAATGAAGTTTCGAGGTGTGGGGATTCCTGTAAAAACGACATAATAAATTACGCTCCTTAATGCTTGAGACCGTTAGGTAAGTACATAGTACGTAGGTAGATATACGCGTTTGGATGAAATGACGAAAATACTTCGCCACGAGTTGTTAAGTGTACAATAATTCTCCCCAGAAATTATTCAGAGCTCTGAATACATACTACCATTCTATTATCTCCCTTGTTCCCATCTCTCACATACCTACAACGAAAATTCTAAAAACATATAACTCACCTTGGCAAAGGCCTGCACAAATTCCTCCGGGCCAATGTAAGACAATCGTTCTAATTCGACGTGAGTTAATTGTTGAGCAAGAACAGAGGCTGATGGACATAACTCTGTAACGTCAACCTGAAGAGAAAATGAAAATCATTGATATATATACATAGATTTTTTTTTTATTTGGCATTTTTTTAAATTTTTGTATTTTCTTACACCCCCAATTCTGCACTGGGGATGACAATTGTACAATTCACGTATATCTATCGCGTAGGTTATACTACCGGAGTAACGTTAACATATACCTACGGGATATACGTATTATACATATATACGTATATCTATGTGCGAAACCAGAAACACCTATGTGTTGATATACGAGGGTTGCAAGTGCGGAACGGGTGAGCTGTCAAACATAAATTTACCCGACATTATTCTCCCTCGGGGTTTACGTACCTACGCCTGCCTCCGCACAGCATATCCGCCCCTTGTCGCATGACTTCTATTCGACGCGTATATATAATAGAATGAAAATAATGTTAATAATTTGTCTTAAAATTTTGTATCTCATATGATTCCCACAGTTTTGATATATCCACTTAAATATAATTATTACGAATTTTCAAATGACTATTTTTTCAAATGAAATTACAGTTGGCAATACCCTTAAGTTTGATGATTATTTTCTTTAGAAGTGCCAGAAGAACCCTTCGAGTTAATTGCTCTCACCATGGGAAGAAGAAGGGTTGATTGAAGCAGCGTACACACATAGTGCTTCAAAATTCCTTAATATTCTCATTCTGATTACAAACTAAAGTGTTCCTTTTTATTTTCATATCATATCTTTTTTCTTTTCTTTTTCTTTTTCTTTTTCTTTTTCTTTTTCTTTTTCTTTCCTTACCCTCAAACGTCGCTAGTTTCACCGAGTCTATTTCATCTCCGCTATATTTGCCTTAGCTTCGATATTGCCACGTCCCGAAAGTTCACGCGAAGCGTTAAAGTAAAGAAAGCTTTGCTTTCGTACCCGGGTTAAACCCCCTGGAAAATTCTCAAGAATCCTCTGAATCCGTCGAAATAAATGAAACTAAATTTTATAAAAATGATAAATAAATAACTGTGTAAAAAAATTTTACGATTCTTTGGTTTACTATTGGATATGGGTATAAATTAACTTTTTAATTAAATAGCCCATACGCGATAGGCTATAGTCGAATGAAATCATAAATTTATAACAAAAGCAATGTACTAAAAATCCAACAATAACAAATCTCATACCAAAGAGGTATACTGTTGGAACGTTTATTACACGTCTAACGTGTTTTATCTCGCTCTATAAATCTGCCGCAATTTCCTGTGACCGTGTAATCTCCTTTTATTTGCCTTACAAGAAGAAGAACAACAATAATAATAATAATAATAATAATAATGATAAAAATGATAATAATCGTGATATTAATCATTATTATTTCTAACCCTTTTTTACCCCGTCGTATAAATAGTCCGTGACTTTCGTTAATGGAATGATGTTTTTCGTATTACTATTATATAGTATGTATAGGTATATGTATGCAACCGAGGAATATAGGATTTAACCGAAATCTAGTAATAATATTAATTATACGAGGTCTGTTCGGTGTATAATTAGCGGGCGATAAGTACGTGCGAATTGTATAGTAAGGAAGAGCGAGATAAGTATATTACACTTTGATAAGTAATTAATTGGTTAATTAACTTAGTGTATGTGATATAAGTGTATATTGAAATGTTATTACTAGCAAATTGAATTCCGTAAGTAAATGTAATATATGTCATAGTCGTATATATAATCACATGAAATATTTAAGTTAGAAAATAATTATTCCCTGAATCTTAAACTTTATAGGAGTTACGTAAAGATGAAAAACTTGAGACAAATTCTATAAAAGATGATAATGTAAACGTGTCTGATAAATTAAATCGTCTGTAAATTTCCTTGTAAAGTAATTCGTGTAATTTGGTGTTGTTAAACTTGAAGAAAAATAGAATTCTTTGAACCGTTATAATAAGAGTGCAGAATTTAATCGTAAGTATGTGTATAAATGAGATGTGCAATAGTGCAACGATCGCGTATAAACCTTAAATTATGCGATGGTAACTTTGAATTGGATTTAAGGTGATAAAGTTTAAGTACTTTAATCGGTTAAGTAAGATATTCAAATGCATAGAAATGAATCTTTGATACGTGATTTATAATCGATGGTAGAAAATTAAACCTGATGATTTGCAACGACTGTAACGATTGGAAGTTTTGGGTGTGGTTTTGAATTGTTGATACGTTGAGAATATTTATAGCATCTTGTTGAAAATTTTTCATTTTATTTTTTTCATATAAAGAGTAAAGACGACGAGACTATACGAGGTGACGAAGCATAAATGTTGCAGGAAAACAATTCCTCCTCATATATACGACGAAGCAACAAAGGCCATAAAGCGTATATAGATTTTCCATTAAAATACCCAAGCGAACAATTTTCTCTACCTTCTCTTTATCCTGTACCACCCCATGGCTATCTACTGCAGAAAACATGGGGACAGAAATTTTTATTTTTTTTATTTTTTTATACAGCCCGCATACCTACGCGATATAATTGCACAGCCTAAAATGATCGTCGACCACAGCACAAGGGTTTTCAACCCTTTTATTTTCATTTCATTCGATGTACCCTCCGTGTTCAATCATATTTTTATTAACAAGAAAGGCTGTAAAAAAAAACAAAAAATTAAAAAATTAAAATCAAAAATTTGTGTGTTTGGTAGATCCGCTCAGATTTTTTGTTTTTGTTTTGTTTTGTTTTGTTCATTAATTTTGTGGTGATTATGTGAAAAAAAAAAAAAAATTAAATCAACATATACCTACATATATGTATGTTATTTACTGAGTAAATGAGATGTTAAAATAAACATACAAAAAAAAAAGCTAAAAAATAAAAAAAAAACACAATTGAATGGATTTCCTGAAACAGATTTTTATTTATTTATTTATTTATTTTTATACTGTGCATATTTATGTGTAAAGGGACACAAAGGGCTCGAAGCTTGTGCCTGTAGCACAAAGCACATCCATGATAAATTCTCTACCTATACGTCTATAGCTGTACTCTTATCGTTTTTATAGGGAATTATCTTTGTCCTTTCAACACAATACACTATATTGTATAAGAAACTTCAGATATCGTAACGACGAAACAACCCAACGCCAATTCAAGCTTTTTGTCACTTTATTCGTGACTTTTTTTTTTTACCTCCTTTTTGTTCTTTTTATTCTCGGAGTAAAAAAATTTAAATAAAATAAAAAGAACCTGAGGATAAGGGCTTCTTATAGGAGCGCATTATAAAAAGTATATAACCAAAAATGGTAATTATTTAAAAAATTTTGAGGCATGATCAGCTTAAGAGTATCAAATTATACTAAAAGTTGAGAATCAAAATCGTATCGAGACTAGAAAGATTTTTATCCCATGATGTTAAAATTGGGTCTTCATTTGAAGATCCAACATCATTTTTTTTTATTCTCAGGTACCCGTTTGCAGAATAGAGTTGGGAGTCTGACGCATACGGTTTGGCACTACTGCAGTTGCAAACGTTCTAATTAAGCTTGCTGCCTTGTTTCTGTGCATATTTTTTAATTTAAAAAAAAAATTTCTTTTAGCTTTATTTTTCTCTTGTATTTTCCCTGCCTTTTTCCATCTCTCCAGAAGCACAGCGATGTGTCATCCACTGGTTTCCATAAACGTTTTGTACCTTTTGTACGCGCGGCTTAACACGAACTCGTTAATTGTGTTCAGTTGCGTTATTAGCGACAACGCGGAACCGGAAAGTCGATTTGCGAACCGATATGTAGCGACATACATGCCATCAACTGCAACGGTTTTGGTTGAATTTTGAACCTCGTTGAAAATTTCGATAAACGATTTCACACAATCCCGTCAATCTATTATATACATATGATTCTATCTAGTTTTAAAAATTTCTCTACCTCGTTCATTTCATTCCCTAATTTCTAACTAATTAGCAAACTGCTCATCTGACACTGCCTCAATGTATGTAACTAACTGTAATTCAATTACAGATCAACTATTAGTCGTCAGAGTTACATACTGCAGTTAGTAAATGGGCTTCTAGATCGACGTACACGTACCCGTAACGTATGCAGACACATACATAGTACGGGAATTAAATTACTTCAACAGTTCCGATATTATACCCCGAACGTGAAACTACTCAACGCTATTATACACGCCGATTTATCGAGTATATGTATTGAAAGTGCATATGGACAGTATATAGTGCAATATATCAGCTGATACAAGTGACGTTAAATGTCGATACTGACCGAATTGATAAAACGGTAAGACGTAATTGACTTATTTTTATTTTTTATATTGTCTTTTAATGATTATCTCACCTGGGTGAGTTGCTCGGCAGCAGCTTCAGTCGCTAATCTGGCAAGTCCTTCCTCGTATCTTTCTAAGGCGGTTAACCTTAGTAAAAGATTTTGCAGCAATGCGGAAACCTCTTGTCTAGCTGCGGCGTCAACGGCTGCAACCTTTTGTGTTATGGCACGTACGTGACCCATGACTCTTTCGTCCCGAAAATCGTAAGGGAATGTCTCAGTCCATTCGGCTAAAAGCTGTACAAGCCTTGGTACGAAACGATGGAGTCTTTCCTAACGAACGAATTTTATATATTTAGTTTTTTAGCCGTTTAACCGATTCGCCTTTCTTTGTATTTCCTATTTTTTATAATTTTTTTTTTTTTTTTTACATTTATTTGAAGATTTAACTTACCTTTCCACCTTCGCCAGTCAGATTCTGCTGCAATTCGCAAAGAGCACATACCTCGCCCAGGAGCTCATGGGGTTTTATAAAAAGTCTTGCACTTAGAAGAAACGCGAATAGGTAAGCCCTGTCAGGGTAATATTCTTCTGTCGGTACCATGTGCTGGACAAGAGCTTCTAGTGATCCAGAAACTAGATTACCATCTCGATACACCAACGCCTGTAATCAAAAAAATAAATAAATAAAGATAGAGAAAAACTTACGATTAGTGATCAGTAGCGTGGCAATTTTATTTATATATAGGAAAAGCTTTTCGATCTTTCGATATTTTCAATGTATTCACATCTCTATATATAGAAAATAATAATTAATACGACAATACGATTGCTTCAGGAATAATAATTCTCAATTATACGTACTATTGATTAATCCAAGAATTTGTAAAGCTCGGATATACCAAGGTCCGGGATTTACCGCAATATTCATCATATATATGGGAGGGAATACAAAAAAATAAAAAAATAGAGAAAAAAAAAATTCTTCCGCTACAGACGAAGAAACTAATTTGAGGGTGGAACAAAATTTTTCCTCAATTCATTTTTTTTCTTTTTTTTCTTTTTTTTTCTATAAGAAATATTACGGTTCTCGAGATAACTTCGAAGGCGCCCGTTGATGTAGCCGGAAGTAAGTTAAATCGTGATCAACAAAGTTGGCTCGTCATTTCTAATCGGGAGCGTCAAGTTTTTCCTTAGATTCTGTTTTTTTTTTTTTTTCAGGGCTTGAGTATACGATCAAGTTTTTTTTTCTTACAAAAGAGAAAGAAGTTTTTTTTTCTGTTTGTTTCAGAAAAAAACGTACAGGTTGCAGCATCCTTTGATTAAAACTATTTTCAATCTTTTTTTCTCTCTCTCTTTTTTTCCAAACGCGTAATTATAATATCCCGGTTGATTAATTTAATGCCGAAAATGATGCGGTGCGACGGATTATATAATCGCGAAATTTCATTTTATGGCAGTAGGTACATACATACTATAGATATATATATATATGTATAGATATATGAGGATATAACGGTGGAAAAAAGTCACCGCAACGTCGAGTTTCTAGTCAAAATTTTATTTTGTTTTAAGCCAAGCAAAGCCACGGGACTTGCGTAACAAAAGCTCATCTGCTGTCGGGGTTGTTTCTAACAAAAACATACTCTGTCGTTATACCTCCGAAGCGTCGGTGACAGAGTCTACTGTTTTGTAGCGAATTTACTTCCCTTGTTTTGCCCACGTTTTAGAGAGAGGCAACCGCAACACTCTCGTGCGGTTTTTCACATTGTTCCCTATAGAATTGGTCAGGTGCCAAGATAAATTTACCGCCTTACGTTGCCAGCCATATTCATATGATGGACAGCCTTAGAAATTTCTTTCTTATATATACTCAACTCTGAACAAATTTTACAAAAATTTATACATCCAATATTTTCTTTAGTCATTTTTTATCACATATTTTCTTCAAAATTCTTTAAAAATAATATTTCTATATATAATTAGGATATTTTTCAATTTATTCTAAGCCGTTGAGTATCGATATTTCAATTTTATTTTCCCATTCCGATAATACAGACTGAAAGTATAGAATTTAAATTAATTATTTTCTATACGTAAGGATGTCATTGTTTGGTCTGTAATTGACTCAGCTTTGAAAATAGGTATTTGCGATTCGATTCAATATAAAGAAATATATAGAAAACTCTTGAAATTTATATATCCGCAAGCTTAGAATTGTTTAAATTTTTTCAAAGGGCGCCAATATAATTGGCGAAGTAATTCTAGCGGTGTAAAAATAGCGAGAAAACGTAGGTAGGTAGGTAGGTAGGTACGTATACAGTACATAAACCAAGAAAATAACGAGGCAGAAACATAGCTGTAGAAACTTGCAGTCCAGTCTTTGATTCACCGTTCCTCCGTAGCAACTAGATTACGACTGCACTGTTTTATTGCTTTAGGTATCTCGGGTTTCCATTTTATTTCTTTTGTTTTCCTGTACATATAACTCTATACTGTTTTTCTCATCTCTCTATTTCCCATCGAGTTTTACTCCGACTTCGATTCAGCAAAAAGTACATACGTTAAAAATAAAAAATAAAATTTCAAAAAAAGAGTCTGACGTAGATATTTGAATAAAAGTTTTATAATTCGACCCGCTGGACGATATCTAAATAAAAATTATTTTTTCTCACAATAACGGATATAATTTTAGTAATAATTGAAGAAAAAAAACGACAAATAATACTTAATAAGTAGACAAAATAAATCGTTAGTTTTAAAAAGCAGGTAAAATTTCAACAGTGCAGACGTCAGTCTTGCTGTTGCGGTATTTTATACAGCTTACTAAAAATTCCCTGAGCTCACATTTGGTTTCTACTATTTAATAAAGCGATAATGGTACAAGGGTATATTTGTCAAAGTAAAGCGACGTCTGTACGATGAGATTTCGAGTTTGAGGATTTATGAAATAAAGGGAAACAACGCGTCTGGGCCGCGCTGTGGCGAGCAGTGTTCACCTGGGGCTGAAAAAAAAAACGAAAAAACAAAAAAATTGTTGGGTTTGTATTCGCGTAAAGGAAAGAACTGGAAAAGAGGGAAAACTCGGAGGTCACGTGGCGGTAACAAAAAGTTGGTAAAATTTGATTGCTTTTACAACGAGCCTCGCAGATCGAGAGAGAAAAAAAGAGAGAGAGAGAGAGAGAGAAAGGCGAAAGAGAGATAGACGAATAGATAGAAAAAGAGGGAAATGCGATTTCGACGAGTTTAAAACGTGGCTTTAATCGAATTAAAATACACTGACGATTTTTAAATGGTTCCGAAAATAAGATTTGGATCTTATGAATCCCTTGATTTCGATAAAAAAAAATTATCTCACAGAAATTAACAAGAGTCAAAAAATTGTAGTAGATTTAATAAGCTAAATAATGACATTTGAAAATTTATATTACACACTGCACGAGTTATCGAGCTGCAGGGCCTAATTTATCAACCAAACTCCTCCCATTTTCGGAGTTTGAACTGACTAACCCTGTATAAGAAGCTGTAGAGTAATTGAGAGCCAGTCTCTACCCTAGGGGATTCTCCTAGTGAAGTCTGGACAGCAAAACGAGGATGACTCTTTAGCCTGGAACGGATCCTACCATTCGAACTCACGGATTAAGGGTAAGCTTTGTCTGGTCGATATCTGTCTTTTTTTCTTCTATTTTTTATTTTCTTAAAGAGAAAGCTACTCAGGGTTATTATAGACGTATACTATATTCAACGAGTAAGACAATACACCAGTTTTCAAATTGAATGGCTCATTGAAAAAATAAACAAGAGCCACTAGGTATATAATTAGGAGTTTTTAGTTTCCAGATCATTAAAGTTTTCATATAAAATTATGATTATATATCAAGCTATATAGTCTATGTGGTTTATTGGTTAACTCTACGACTAAAGTACGTGGATTTTGTTGGCATTAAGTATATATTGTTAATTTTAACTTTTGTTCATCACACCGGAGGTTGAAGGTTTAATTTGTTATAAAACTGTGACCTAGTTTAACCCTGCAATTTTTCCAATATCTCACCGGATTTTTTACTTTTTCATTCAACTTCTTTGCTGTGCGTTCTCCTTTGTTACTTTATTCAGGGTGTGGCTGCAATATCCGATAAAAAATTGCGTTTTATCGAAACCCTGAGGGTTTACGAACGGCTAAAATTAACTCGCGAATATTAAAGAGGATATTTTAAAGGTTTAAACGGTCAGTTAATTTTTACTGCATTGCGCCTATTGTCGATATACAATACGCAGTGCGCAATTGTGTTATATAATATAATATAATATGTTACGGTATGAGATTCATTGTCAGTGAAGAGTTTATCTCTTTTATTATAAAAACGAAGAGAAAAAAAATAAATAAATAAAAAATTGAAAAAATAAAAAAAAAAACAAAAACAAAACCGAAGCAAAGAAGAGAACTAAATTTTTTTCCCCTACATTACTGTCGGATAATGCCGGTGAAGTACTGTGAAATGAATTAATAAGAACGAATAGCCCGCGGCAGTACATACATCGGGTTTATGTATAATATGATATGTATATTGTATAATATAAAAGAAACAAATAAAGTACGAATATATTACATGAGAAATTTCTCATTGCTTATTGCCCGAGGAAACCCATCCTTTATTCGTTTAATTTATCTTCAATGAGTTTAATTTTCCAGTCGACCCTGGGCTAGGATCAGGACTAAATCCTACAAAATCCTTGTCCTCATCTACGTACATATATATAAATGTAACCGGTGTAATTAGGACAAACCCGGCGTGTAATATTTGCTAACAAACTTTGCGAGTTGCGAGTTGGTTGGTATACGTAAACTGGGTGAATCTTATCAGCTCGATACGAGACCCGGCACACGAATATTGTCTGCCCTGGATGGTTGAATTTCTCTTCAATCTGAGACCATAAAAAATCTGCAATGATAATTCAACCTGAACTGAACACTATGAGAAACGAGAGAAAGATTCTTTGAGATTTGATGGTCTATACATTTTTCGATTACCTAAAATCGAAGATCAAGGTATTGATCGATTATACGCCCTTTCGTTGGATTGGAGAATCGAAAAATTTTACAAAATCAAAACTCGTGAGATACGTTACGGTCCGATACGGTATGGTTCAGTACGGTACGGTACACGCATTGTCAGATAAAAGTTTTAATTTCGCGCAATCGTTCGAACAGACTGGCAGCCGTTGAAAATGGTAGAGATAAAAAGATGAAAAAGTAGAACAAAGGGAAGGGAAAGGGAGATAGATGAAAAGAGAAAACGAGAAAAAAAGAAAAAAGAGATGAAGAGGGATAAAAAAAAAAAAGAAAATAAAAAAAATTCTGCAAAAGAACTAAAAGGTGAAAGAGGGAAAATCGCTGGCCAGACAGATTGATAGACTCGACAACGCCAACAGCAATGGCGATGGATATTTAAGTTCTTAAAATTCTTAAAACCCTTATTTCCTCATACATAGCCAATTCCAGCGATACAAATTCCTCTTAAATTGAAATTAAAAGTACTAAAATAAAATAACTGCAAATGTAATTGAAATCTTTTCTAAAGCTAAGAAGATTTTGGCTATAAATTTGAAACGTCCATATACTTACATATCTGTTGAAATAATAATAACGCCTGATGAAATTCAAGGGTATATTTAGTGAGGTATAAAATTATTGAATTAATTATGCCCTCGATTCAAAGTAATAACGTTGGAATTGAAGCATTTCTCTAGAATCTAGAATACGGAGCTTCTCCCTAGGTTTAAGACCCTAAATATACGACAACTTACCCCTCCTCTTCCTCTCTCTCTCTCTTTCTCGAGTCTCAGATGTATGCATATAGCTGAAGGTGGCATTTGTCAATTGAAAAGATGTGTCTTGAGCCGAATTTAAATACAAAATTACAGATAATTATTTGGTGAATAAATTTCGGGTGAGTATAATCCTTTACACGTCTCGTTAGAGCTACGTCTTCTGAATTTAGGGTTGGTTAGGACATTTAATGAGAAGGGAGAGGTTCGTAGGTAAGCGCGTCAAGCGAATAATAAT
The DNA here is from genome assembly GCA_963924015.1 of Macrophya annulata. NCBI lineage: Eukaryota > Metazoa > Arthropoda > Insecta > Hymenoptera > Tenthredinidae > Macrophya > Macrophya annulata. The sequence goes on from OZ001260.1 coordinate 9,294,612, forward strand.
GTATTATATGGTGGTAAAAGGGTTTTGAAAATTACTTCGAGTTCTCGGTTCCAAAACGCCCGTTCGAACCTGAAATAGCAGTAAATAATAGTCTTGTGGTTCGGGTCTCTCTCCTCCCTTAGGAACAATTCTCTTATTACCGGAAAAAGGTGATTCCCGAAAATTACTTGGCCATCTTATCATCAGGGATACTCATCCCATTTCTCCCGCAATTCCCTATATACCTACCCTTATACCTATAGCTATTGTAACCTACCGACCTATACACACACGCAGTTACCTACTTTGTGAAAATGTTTTTTATCACCAGTACCTGTGCGTTTTCTCACTATTTTCTTACTCTAACCTGCACCGACATTGAGTTCTGTAACTCGATTATAAAAAGGGATCAAAGAAAAAAATAAAAAACAGTAAGGAAGAAATATTTCTTTAAGGTATAATATAGCTGATCACAATACAAAATAAATCTTTGAAAAAAATTTTCGATATCAATCGATGAAATATAATTTCAAAACATTTTCATCGATCAATTACTCGATTTATCACGTTCTGATGATTAACTCGTGCTCATATGTATATACATTCAGTTCGGACTCTGGTCACGTTTCTCATAAAAAATAAAAAAAATGCAAAAAACAAAATAAAAAAGTAAAATAAAAAAAACTATTTCAGATCCGTTGAGTTCAATTTTTAACACTGGATTAAAAAAATAAAAAAAAGATGAAAAATGGTAGAAATAATGAAACGGTAGAGGATACCTGGCGAATATATGTGAGAGTCTAGTAAATCGCGATGGTTGAAATTATACGTAATATGACGCAAAAAAAAAAAAAAAAACTATTCCTATTTTATTAACGCGAGATAGTGCAGCATCAGATATGATTATTCATGATCGTTGATAATCTGATCCATAAGCTGGGGGAGATTAGCGTCAGGCGATTTAGTGTTTAAAAAAAAGACAAAAAAAAAAATGAAAATGCAAATGTAAATGTAAACGTAAATGAAGAATATAGAGTTCGTTGTGTATGTATAGATAGACATAAATATACACCCCCCTCTACCATAATACAGTGGGCAAATAAACTTGAACCAATTCTCTGCAAGGGGGGGTTAAGGTGAGTTAGGAATTCTGGAAAAGTAGAACAACCGAGATACAAGGTAATTCTGAAAGTAACTCACGTCAGTCTGTACCAATTCTAGACCCTAAACCCTGGCCCTAGGCAGGCCTTAACAGACCCTGCAGACTTTCGTCATTATAGTCGTATGCCATTGAGCGTTCGCAAGCTCTACGTGTAAATAGTATCCGTGCGTAAGTACCGACTTATTGTTAGTACGTGCCATGCCGCGCAGTACTTGAATTGAATGAGAAAATTCTTGTACTGTCGGGTGTATTTAGGTCGTGTTGTTTTCTCTGTAAGTTTTTTAGTATAGTAGCTGAAGCTGCAGTTATACCGTTTAATAATACGTTTTTCAAGAGGCTGCTCTTGTATTGTATTGTACAAATGAGCGTGTTACTACTATTTATCCTATTCCTCGAGATGGGCATTCAGTATTTAATGATAGCAATTTCATTTTTTAGTTTTCTTTTTAACCTCCCTCTACCGTCCTCCGAAACATTTCATGAGAACATATGATTTCTGAAGTACCTTGAAATCTATTTCGTAGCAGAGACAATTGTAATCGTATTAATACCATAAGCTGAAATGAAAAATCACAGATCTAAAAAAAAAGAAAAACCTTTAGAGAGACTGAAACCAAGAATTTTTAAGATCGAAGAGCTTCAGCCTTGTACGGTTAATTTTATTCAATTAAAAATAATGATTACAGTTAAAAGAGAGCGATTGATTATTGAATATCGAATCTAAAGAAGGAGCTACGATTATTTTAGAATTAAATACGTTAATAAATTTTTTGTTCCAACTTCACTATAAATTATCGAAAAAATTTAAATGGATAATCCAGGCAAGACATGCGTTGATGTGTTCATTCATAAAACAGCTAAAGTTGTATAGTATATTTTCTTTTACTGCTGGTCCAGGTGTGGCAAGGGATATGAATTTTTCTTTTTTCCTTTTGTTTTTATATTTTCGAAAGTGAATTTTCAGAGGTTTTCATGACAGTCAAAAAGGGAGAAAACAAAAAAGATCGAGTACAATGAAATCCACGTCGTACTTATACCTGTGTTTTTCTTTTTTATTTTTCTTTTTTCTCGGCTGAATCTTGTTCAACAACGGTTCTATATATACGTGAAGATTGTTTGATATTCTTCACCGAGTTTTGGGGAGTTTTGGTTGTGGTGAAGAAGCGGGAAAAGAAGCATCGTAAATAAGAGAAAGGTATGTGTCTACCTTAGAAACTCCTCAATATTGATTTCGGCAGCAGGCAAAGCCTGACTTTGAACCTTAAATTGGTAAGGTTTTCCTCAACTGTAGAGGGGCATCAAGGGTGTCAAGATTGACTTTGAAATATACCGATTGAACGAAAACAAGAATTCACGAAGCTAGATGGTAGTAGCTAGTAGAAATTTCAATGAAAAAGTAAAAGAAAATGAACAAAAAAAAGAAAAAGAAAACAGAAAAACAAGATTTTTATACGCATAAACTCACGTGTTCGGTATTTATAGCTGCACTATCTCTCAGATCCTGATGTTCTACGTTGGCTCCATTTGCCAGGCCTGAACCAGGAACAGAACCGACGTTATCGCTTCCAGTACTTCCGGTGCTGAGACCTTTTGCCCCGGTACATCCTGCCGGCGTCTGGGGTAAACTCTGAAATGAAATAAAGAAGGAAAAAAAAATTTCATTATTTGGTTGTATTTATAGAGTAGAATTAAGATTTGAAATAAAAAATATAAAAAAATTTGTAAAAAGAAAATAGAAATACCTAAGGTAAAAAAAACAAAAAATAATATATTCTTCAAGGTGTTGTCGATAAAACACCGCGGGGGAGATATTTAGAAAAAATGTATATATGTACAGTTTAATAATTATTAAAGTACTCTGGTTTACGCTAAAAATGAATCCGCAAAAAACTCGTTTCAGAATCCCGGCAAAGGTCGAGGGTAGGGTTTAAACTAGTCAGCGAGGCTCTAGAAGAGTCTCGAGGCTGACAAACTAAGTTAGCGCAGAGCTCTTTCGCCCTGCACTTTACAGCGTTCCCGGAGTATAGGAGAAAATTTCGTTTCTATATGAGATTTTACTTCTACCAAAGAAGGTGCTTTCGAGCACCGTTCACGGTTACTTTTCAACAAAATGAATGAAAAAATATATATAAAAAAAAAAAAAGAAAACAAATACATATAAAATAAGAAAATAAACTAAACCGAGGAAAACGTACATACATTTATATACAGTAACGCTGTATTCATACCTACACATCTATACAAGGATATAGCTGATTCCCTACAACGACGAATATTGCGACCTTTGAGAGATTGGCTATCGCAAAAGTTCAACTTATATTTATACATTTTCACAATGTTGGTATACAGAATGAGGTTTCTCCCGGTGGTTCATACAAATGTTTAAAAGTTTTCATTCCCAAGATCCCCGTATCGCAAGTTTACAACTATAAAGATACAGGGAAAGGACGGGCATGATGACTCGCTTACAAAAAATTTCCACAATTTATTTATTTATTTAGATATTTCATTTACAAGATTTTTGATATAAAATAAACTACGTAATTAAAATAAAAAAATAAAAATAAAAAAAAACATATTATTAGTAAATTAATCAGCAACATCGTCATTCTCTTCCGGATATTTTTGAAAAAAAAAACTACGTTTTTCTAAGATTTTGAATTATTGACATTTTTTTAGGTGACTCATGAAACGTTCTCCTTTCGCAAAATTTCAAACTAAACGCGTTTAGTACTCTCGATCTATCACCGTGTCATTTTTAGGTACAAATTCAATGATTCATCAATTCACATTCCATTTTCAAAGCATTCTTTCCATAAAATATATTAAAGCAGCAAGAGATTGGATAATCTTAATCTGATCATAAGTATGGTTCAAAGTATCGTAGATATCAAAGAAAGTAAAGGACCTCTTTGTATTAACTTAATTCTTTTACGTTTTTCTATCTTCCAATAATGAATTACTAATTAATATCTATTAAAAAGGTATTAAAAAGTCTTTCAGCCTGAAGCTTGTAGCCTTAAACCCTTTAAACTCAAATATTAAATAACACTTGGATGGTTCAAACGCAGAACCTGATTAACGACACTTTGCACAGTATATAGGAAAAAGATATTCAATAGGGTCGTAGGTAGGTACCAAAGGTACAAGGAAAGATGAAGCACAAAGCCAGAGTGCATCCATAGGACGTATAGTACATCGTATCGGTATTGAGGCTTCGATATTTACTTTATTGGTAATAGTCGAGACTCTAGAGTGCTCTTAAAGTAATAGGGATATCAAAGAGTCGATAAGCGCAGCATTTTACGATGGTCTCCCTTCCCTTATACCTGTCTATATTATTTTTAGTTTATTTAGTTTTATTTTTTCATATCACTATAGTGAATTAAGGACTTACTTACTCTGGCTAAACTTATTTTCTTATTTAGATCCCTGAACAGATTTACCTACGAAAATAATATACCCCCGAAATATTCATCCCACAGGCGTTAACAATGATTGAAAAAATTGATTAGCCTCATAAAACATTTCCCGCTCTGAGATGGATATAAGTGGCTATAGTATAGTATATAGTATATAGATGTAGAGGGTAGAAATGTCTGCGCATCTGTTTGGTCTTCTTATCACAGTGTAGGGTAGGCACTTTTATTTTTATTTTTATTTTTATTTTTATTTTTATTTTTCTCCTTCTTCTTCAAGGTTTTACTTTGAAGTTATTTGTGTTTCTTATTTTACGGAGGGTTTGCAAGGAATTCGAAGCCAACGAATATATGTATATAAGAAGTAGGGAAAAGTGGTTCTCTGGAGGTGTATGCGAGTTTCTTTTACATTAAACTTTACTTTTTGCTGGTTTTTGGCACGGATTTCATTTGGCTTTTTGCACGTGCGCAGATCGTGTGGGTTTGTTTTATTTTTCAGTTTTATACTCGTCTACCTTTTTATACGTGGTTCGTTCACTGGCTTGCCATTATACGTATAATACATTGCGAGGTAAAAATACTGAGGGTTTCACGTTACTCTAGATTTTCGGTTTATCTCCGAAAAATAAGAAATAGTAAAATAAAAAAAAAAAAAAAAAAAAAAAGAAAGAAAGAAATAGATATAAAAAAATAAAGAAAACTAGGTCCTTCAGGACGCGAAAATTTAATCCCGAGGAAAATAAGCATCCCTTCCATATTTCCCATACGGTGTTCAACCCGGTGAATAAAGCTGAAAGGATGCGGCTGTGGCCACGCAAGGTTCAGATTAACTATGAAAGTGGAGTAAGGAGAACGTGGTCTTAAATTGCATCCGCGCACCCTGCTGAGTCATCAATCCTAATACCATCCTGGTATAGAAAACTTCATTAGAAACGTTCCTTTAATGAACGTATCAAAGCCATTACATACAAAAGAAGATGGTAGTAGGTATACGAGGCTGGCAGCTTATTAATTTAGATAGGTAATTTAACGTGGTAATAAGCGTTGTCTAATTACGCGAAATATATTGCCCGCAGCTACTTTGCGAGATTGTTATCGACTCTTTATCATCGAGGGTTAAAGGACGCTTGCAAAATTATGTCAAAGAGAGATATGTATACCTATGTACCAGATATGTATATATAGATATATATTCATTCGACACGAAACTGTTTTTCTACCTGAAATACGGTTTTTTAATTTTACATTTTTTTTTTGTTTAAATTTTTTATCTCATTAATTTCGTGGATTAAATATTTATTCGTCATTTAGCACAGCTTAATTACTTGGTTTACTTCATTCTATGGAAAAAAAACGTTGTTATATGTATGTATATAGTATATACGTATATATATACCCTGAACTACAAATCCTTGGATAAACTGACAACGAGATGAAAATTAGAAAAATAAATAGAGAAGAAAGAGAAGAAAACAAAAAAAAAAAGGAGACTATATTAATAATCCGGTATAAATTAAGTTTGCCTTTCATTGTAAAACAGGAATATCCACCCTGTAGATATTAACTTTTTCTCTCGTATTATAAGGTACATTACTGTCAAATAATTCAGACGTGGTTATTAATTATAATTTACTTTTTCTATATCACGACTACTTCCCTTTGCATATACATATAAGAATTATCTACAGCCAATGTTATTTATTTATTTTGTTTTAATTTTCTTGGTCAGGACAAAGATTGGATATAATATAGGTATAACACATTATATAATAATTAGCGATGAATAAATAAAATTTTTTTTCCGACGACAAACGGAGAAAGTAAATACCTACGCACATCCGGGATATCATAAATAATTCAAAATTTGCTTGCGGGAGTTTCCCCCCTCGACACATTTAATTATCTTTACTGTTACTTTTTCTTTTTTTATTTCTTCAATTTTCTCTGTTTTTTAATGTATGTATGTACACACGCTCTTTGTATTTACCATACGTACCTCTGTGACTGCAGATTGTGATGAGGAGCGGAGAGAATGAATTACGTTTTTGGTTTCAACTTTCGAATTAAAAATCACTTAATAATTGTTCTTTTCTGTAATATATGATGGATTTTAGCACTTAGGATGTAGTTATATATCTTAAATTATATATACAGGCCAAAGACGATACCACGATGGCAACCGTCCACCCCGTCCGTCCCGAATGGCACTAATTGCTTTTTGCACCCCGTGGGAATGTTGATGAGAATTATAATTACCGGTTTGGGTGCCTTTTTCTTTTCGAGTAAAATGAAAAAAAAAAAAAAAATAAATAATAAAAATAATATAAAAAGCACAGAAAGTGGAAGAAAAAAGGAACCCCACGAAAACTGGGTCTCGCATTAATTAGCCAAAGTTAAGCGACCGCAACTCCCAGGCCCCTTCCCCCCTACGATTTCGAACACTCCTGCAGGCGTTTGACAGTGAACTTTGATCCATACCTCATTTTTTATACGCATATTAATTCGTACCACTGTTTCAAAAGTTCAAAAGAGTTGAAGAATTTTGTGTTTTTCAATCAAAATTAAATTCCGAGAAATGAAAATTTGCACGATTTGTTTTTAAATTAATTTGTCTAAAAGTTTTTTTCGGAATAAATTAGGACGGTGTTAAAATATGATCGTTAAGTCGTTGTGTGTGTTATATACTTTGAACAAACTGTATATAGGTATGTATGTACATACATATAATATCGAAAATTTACATTCGTTCGAAAATCAACGAAAACTTTTCAACAATCTTAACGACTCTCGTCATTCGTCAATCGAAAAGTTTGCAGGTAATTAAACTTCGAAACTTGAACAAGATGGCCGACGAACTATGTTTTCCCATCAACTACAAAGTGCTACAAGTGCTTTTCCTCACACCAAAATTCACCCGAAACTCTCTTGAACGACTCCGACTACTATGCCACCGTATTCCATCAAACGGAATAAACGGTTTAAAGAACAGAGCCCGCTTCTCTCTCCCTGGCTTTGTGTCTCAGTCCCTGTCCTATTTTTTTTTCTTCTTCTTCTTGTATTTTTCATGTTTTTTATTATTTTTTGTTTTATATTTTCTCTTTTACTTTGCTCTCTCGAGTCCGTAAGAATATTGAAGTATTTTTTTTTAATTTTTTTTTTCTGTTTTTTTTTTTTAAGCCGTCTATGAGATGCGTAAGGAGACTATGCGAACGCATATTTTTATCTCTAGCGAGACACTCGAGACAGTGCTAATAAGGAAAGCACGAAGACGTGCGAAGGACGCCTCGACCAAGGAGTTGCAACTTGACAAGTACACTTGGCGTCTCGTTTGTAAATGCGAAAACGACCAAGGGATAGACATATATATAGATGATTCGTTTCGAGTATAGGTATATATAGGTATAACGAATAGGAAAAACCGAAGGAAGAAAATAATATGAGATTCCTATGGCTAAAGTAAAAATAAACAATATCTAAATCCATATATTTGATATACTTTTTTTTTTCAATTTTGAAGTTTCGAATTTTAAGAATTCGGAACGGTAAAAATTCAACTATTATAATTCGGAACTTTAACTCGGTTTCCAAATTTTTTGTTGTTGTTTTTAAATAAATTTTCAATGATGAATGAAAAATGTACAAAAAAAAAAAAAATCGTAAAAAGATTTTAAAAAAGTAGAGACCTCGCTGCAGAGGTTTCACCGTACTTATATCATCGATATATATGTATACGGATGAACTGGTGCTTGATGGATAATGCTGTTATACTATGCTATAAATTTCAACGAGCGTAGACAGCCGTTGGTTAGTTATTTGGGTTGCAGACCGTTTCGAGGATGGGTATAGATCAGAGAATTAAATCAGAATATACGATCCTTGCATGTAATGGCTTTCCAATGTTCTCTGGTTAGAAAACTTCGGGCGTTTATTGTCAGTGAGTGAAATCAAAAAAAAATAAAAAAATAAAAATCATTTCGTTTAAAATAGCCTACTACTACGTAAGTAAGATTAACAGGGATAAACGCGGTCCTAGAGAGGATCGTGAAACGAAACTTCCGACTTGAGTACCAACTCCAAAAATAATAATTAAAAAAAAATAAATAAATAAAAGAAAAACGAAAAATGAAAATTCCTTTCCTACTTTGCATTTCTAACCTGATGAGAACACGCTAGGTAGGTATAACGAGAATATGACCCAGATTAACTGTAGGTACTATATTACTGAAGAGGCCTGTAAATTTCTGCTTAAAGGATTTTTTCATTTTTTTATATATATATATTTTGTTTATTTTCTCATTGATTTTTCTTTTTTTTTCTACCGGATTTGTTTTCTATAATAAGAAAATGACAATTTTACTTAAATTGACTCTTGTTGTAAAGGATATTTAATAGCGTTTAAATATGGATCACTTCGCACTCACCAAGCCGTGAGAAATCCTTTCCTTTCTTTTCCTTTCCTTTCCTGAATTAACGCGGATTGAATATAAGGAAGTTAATGAATGAAATTTCCATTATGGTGAACAACTGTGACTCCAACCTTTTAAAAAGAGAGAAGGAGAGAGAAAATAATTTTGTTCTGTTAAAGTGCTAATCTGTTAAACGCGTGATAAAGTAATAATAAAGAATGCGTATACATGTCTACGTTACATACATGCACAGTGTTCGCAGTATCAATGTTTCGTAGGTATTATACTGACCCGAAGTACGTACAGATACTACTTGTCAACTTTTACATATAGTTAGAATTTTAATTTTTTTTATTTTTAAAACGAAATTTATCGGTCCATAGTATTTATAGTTTGACAGAACTCGATTATCCAATTCAATTACTATATATCAATGAAAGCAGACAGATATGATGATATTTTATTAGTTTTTATACTGCGAAAGCTGACCATAGTAAAAAAAAAAAAAAAAAAAAAAAACACAAGAAGAAAGTTTACTTTACTGTGTTGCTTCTGTCCGATTTGCCGCCAGTTGACAATAAGAAGCTTTTGTTGATCGACGAGGGATTTTGAGATCGTATAGTGTATCAGCAGTATCGCTGTTACTCACTCGTTCGATTTCTAAGCGTATATACTGAACGGCCAACAAGCGTATAAAGTTACCGTTTCTAAGGAGCAATAACGTCGACGAGTTTCGATTCAGAAATTTCCCGTTTAGCTGACAATGAAAAGGATATTCGTGCGGTAGTACTACGAAAACGATATCCAAGATTCAGGTATTTCGTAATTTGATTTTATTACTCCCTTCCTTAACCCCGTCATCGTGATTGCCATCACCATTACCATCACCTTTCACTTCAGACCGAGGAAGGAAGTTGGAGTTATATATCGTCGATCCTTCCTTTATCGTTTTCTGGTCTATTAAGATAAAATAAACGACCCTACCGACCACAAAAGCTCTTCTAATACACACAAACATTCGTAGACGTGTATAATGTGTCCATATATCGTTATAAGTGTATAGAGTAGAATCCCGGCGTTATAGGGACCATCCTCTAGATCTCCACCTCATTTTAGTTCATCGTATTCCCAACTGAACGGAACCACTGAGTCATTTACTACCGGAATTCACACCGAAGGGTCGACTTATTACCTAGTAGGGTATAGTTTCCGGATTTTACCCTCGAAAGAGAAAAGGTTACGGTAAAGGGGGTTTATACTACCTCACCTTAAAGGTACCAGCTGTTTAGGGTTTGTTAGAAATTTACCTCGCTTTACCTCGGCGTGGTCGAACCTGTACACGATGATATTGACTGCATAAGTTTCACTCCTTATTTCATCGCGGACAACATCTTCGGTATATGTATATAAAACACATATATATATACGTATACATCCTCTTTCGTGGCGTGCCAACACTTTGAAAATTCGGATGAAATCTGCGCACGCGCTTATTCGGAGCGTATAGAGAAGTGCTTTTATAGATAACCGAGATAGAGAAAAAGAAAGAAGGCGCCTGTTTGCTCTGGTCTGAATCGATGCTTGAAAATTCTTCCTCGTCTTGTAAGATCTATACATAGATAAAGCTGATATTTCTCATGGTCCGAAAAAAAAAAAACCGTTGATATTCATTCGTGAGAGTTAAATTTTCGTTTACCTGTATAGTGAATTGTGAAATTCATGCCAATAAATTCTCCCTTGATGACATCTACTTTTATGAAGTACAGGAGAGTGGAAGCATTTAATTTCATTAAACGTACATACATACGGTGTTAATTGTGTCAAGCATCTGACTTCGTTTTTGGCCCCATTCGTTTTAGCGAGATCGTGGATATAAAGGGATTGAAAAATAGATGAAAATGAAGATGGATATAGGGAGTGAGAGACATAGGTTCAGCTATATGTGCAGCTAGCTGGTTTCACCACACGACTAAGTGGATACTGTAACGTGAGCGAGTTGGGAGATATTTATGATCTGTCTTGTAGCAATCTAACTTAACCCCATCCGTGGTAACAAGGGACCAACTCACCTCACTATCTCACCACCTTATATCTCCGTCTCCACCTTAGTTCAGGGACGAAATGAACTCGAACTCCTTCTTCTCTTTACCCCCCCAAATTCCCAATGCGAAACGAAGCTTCTGACGAGTCTCACAGGCTCCGATGTCCCAAGGAAGAAGATACCTATTTCCCTTATTTTGTCGACTAATTTAAAAGCCTTCTGTAGAGTGGATATTGCTGTTCGTTTCGAGATGCCAATATCATGGATAAAATTGATGTATTTCTTGTTTCAAGATTCGTCTCGGAAATGGAGGTAAAAATAAATAATAAAAAACCAAAAGAAAAAAAAGCATATTGGTGCCTGAGGGTAAAATTTCGAATAGAAAGGGAGGCGAAATAACCTGTTCGTTGTTTTGGCTGAGCTCCCAATCGCTTCGAGCTACTGCATAAGCACTTGCCGAATTCGAATTTAACTTTACGGGAGGAACGGGGTCCGTTGTCAACATAGTACCGGAACAATTTGTTTGTGAGGTAGCGAAACACAGCAGCAACTTTTGACCTCTTCTTGTATATGTATATACAAATAACGAACAAGAGTTTGGCCGTGTGCCATAGCTAGTGCATAGTCACGGAACACAAACCGAGAATATGTTTACCGTTACCTACCTTTGCATTCGAGTTTCTATGGGGTCAGAGAGAGGTCAGTTTGCGTTGACCTCTTCTCTAATTAACGCGTAACTACTTTCTGAACAATTCAACGTTGGTATAGTTACTAAACAAACCTGATTTTGTTTAGTTTCGATTATCACAACTCGACGGTAAAATTCCTTCCTTCTACATTTCGATGCTTTCACGATGTATAAATAAAAATCCCTTAAATATTGAGGGGACGTTTATTTTTCTTCAATAAAAATTTTCACCGGAAACCGATATCTCCAGTCTTGTTTCTCCACTCTACACGATGGAAAAGACGCGCGGGTGTTTCTGGCGGTTTCATTCTATCAGCCTCCTTCATCCATCTTGCGATCGTGCACCCCGGAGGCGGTCTTAGCCCGTCCTTGTGTCGGAGACTAATGATTCTCCGGTTCCAGACCAGGATACGCCTGTTCTGTTCGTCCTCTTGTTCGGGTAACCCGGATTCTCCTGTTCCCCTTCCTTCTTCCTCTTCCTTTACCTCCATCTCATTGTCAGTCGAGAACCAGAAGGTCTTAAAAGCAAGAGGGAGGCCAGCCGCTTTCCTCTTTACTGACTCCACAGTCCCACAGAGTCCCAGAGTGCAAACGAGTTAAAGAGGTTGGGTGCGAGAGTCAGGAAAGTTTGCTCTACGCCACAATCGTCATTTGTCTCGGTTGGTGAGCGTTAATTAATTATTATACGCCAAGAGTGAAGTAATTAAAAGTCTACCGGCTTTACTAAGCTCAACTATACCTATATACATATCTATATATACATAGATATATATATGTATATACGTAGAAGTGAAGCAACCGAGTGCCGGATGTTTCAAACTACGACTAGGCGTACGCCTATTGTCTGTTGGTTGCAAGCTCCGAGATAATTAACAAGCAGCTAATAATTACGGGGTTACTAAAGCAGACGAAGACCGTGTACCGTGAGATCTTATCGAGAGTTACAAAAAAAAAAAAAAGCGCATTGGAGGAATTTTTCAGAAATTACTTCTTTTTTTTGACCGTTTTTTTTAATTTAAATACATGATTTTATCACAAAAGAGCAAAAAAGAACGATTCAAACTTCAAATTCTAACTCGGACTGTGAGTATCGATGAATAATGGACGACTAGGAGTCTTTGACGATGTGCCAATTATTGTTGAAGAGAAAATATCGAATTCTTCATTTTAGGGAGCCGTTGTGCTGCCCGCAACTCCTGCTGAAAAATGATTTGTTGTCCTGGATACCTGATAGGCGGAACTGAGAAGGGAATATTGATTGCATATCGGCATTGTTGTCATGGATGGATAAAAATGGTGAGAATAATGCGATATTACCACCCGGAATGGGATGATAAATTGACGCGTAAACTGAGCATTTTATTATCCTGAGGGACCATAAAATTTGCATTATATTCACGCCAGTTTTCGACTCTGTTCATCCCTATTTGCAGTATATGTGATAGCTTCTGTATACCTATACATATTATATACACTACACTAAACGTAAAATCTTTTACTCGTTTTCACATTAACGCTAAAAGGTGTGAAAACTGTATATAAAATATTCACCAACATCCCAGCTAATGATCGTCATCACTAATGAAAACAAAAGTATTATACTTCACTAATTTATTTAAATTTTTTTTTTTTTTTCTTTTTTTTTTTTTGTACTCATAATTGGCACAGCTAATTGCTTAAGATATTTAATTATCATTTTCATTTTTAATCAGAATGAAAAATTACTTTTCACGATTCAACTTTATATACGTACCTATATGATCATTTTGATAAGTCTGTATATCTTTTTTCTTTCTATTTTTGTATTTTTGTATTTTTTCTTTCTTCTTTTTAACTGGTTCAAAATTGCCACGCTGTGAACCTCCGAGGTTAGTGTATTATTATTCAAGGATGCAGGTTCTGATTTTTATGCAAAAGAAAGACGGACGCTACGTTTCACCGTGACCGCAGCAGAATATCAACTAACCTAACGGCGGCATAGAACACGGTGTGAGGACACGAACTACGGACAGCAAACAGATGCGACCTGTTTAGCATCACTTCCATATCCTACTACGTCAGAAAATACTTTTAGATAATCCTAATCCCATTTTCTTGACGTAATACAATCTACATGGAATTTCATTATAGAGAATTTTAACAGACGTTTCAAAATCCAATACTTTGATAAACCGATCACTATTAATTTATACCCACTGTTTTTTTTTTTCAATTTTCTCTAAATTTACCAAAAAACTTTCGTACGAGTCGAAAAATTTTTACGTAATTTGGTATACATTTTGATAAAATTTATTTTTTATTTTTTGTTGTTGTCTTTTATACTACCTAATTTTTTGCACAATTATAACAAAATTTGTTGATGAAATATGGGAGCCGTAGCTGTTTCAAATTTCATTAATGTATTGCTCGATTAAATTGGCGGACTAATTTCAGCGAAATTTAATGTAGATTTCGATTTTACTGTAAACAGTATATATTTAATTTGAAAATTTATTCCGTTTGAGAAATCTTTGAGTTTACTTACCTACCACACTTGTTATACAGTTATTTGAAAATAAATTAATAATGAAACTTCGATACATACATCTAAGAATTTTGATTACTTATTCCCAACTTTTCGTATAATATTTCTTACATTTTTGACAGAATTTTTTTTTTTTTTTTTTTAAGAAATGAAAACATGTGAAATTTCGTCAACGAATAAAATATGACTTAAGCAGATACCTCGAACGATAGATAAGTCAACGTTTCTATTCATGGCACGCTTTGGGTACATTTCACAGCTTCGCAGCTTGGCAGGATAGTCGCTACGACAACGTCTGCGATATGGAAAAGTTGTGAGTTTGAAATGTAAGTTGAAATTCAGAGCGCAAAGCACTGGCCAAGACTAGTAGAACGCATATCTAAGTATATATCTATGCACATTCCAGAGTTACAAGATCCCCCTTTTCCTCATTCCCGATTTTGCATGCTGCAGGTAATTCAGAAATGAGATTATCGAAATTTCGATTTATACAAATCAAGTTGGCTCACCGAGGCCACAGTCATTTCCTGTTAATTTTGTCACCTCGAATTGCGAAGGTAAACATCATATCGTCAGGATATCGAACTAATTAACAAACATGCTTAAAACGTACGAAAACATTTACTCTTTTCTTGTCGCAGATAAAAACAAGCCGGAAAAACAGTTTTTCGGAGTACTTTTCATCAAATAGAAAAAAAAGGATGGGTTTGTCAGGGGAAGAAAAAGTATAAAAAAAAAGTAATGAGAAACCGAAAAAAAGATCAAAATTGAAAATTTCACGTAAAAAAAATGCCCTATATATATTGACAAACAACAATTTCATACGATGCGTTTGATCCCAATTCGATCTGGGTACACTTACAATTTCGTCTTGTCATTGGCAAGGATCGTCCCATATATTGACAAACAACAGTTTTATACAGTGCATTCATTCTAATTCGATCTGGGTATATTTACAATTTTTTTGGTGTCATTGGCAAGGAATGCCCTATACATATGAAATTCTCAACGCGGAAGAATATATTCTTTCATTTAGAAAAATAATACGGAGAAGAAAGTATAGGTTTGTCGGTAAAACAGCGAAAAACAATTCATTTCCGGTAGAACCGGAAATTCAAATTAAACGAAACATGGCGATTTTTCATGCCCATCATTTGGTTGTAAAGTCCTGTGAATTTCAGATTTTTTCATCGAGCCGTTTCCAAGATCACCGCGCGAGTTTGTCGAACAAGCTGACAGACAAACCGAGATCTTTCTAAAAACCTGTTTTTCGGATTCTAGAGGTTCGAAAACGTGAAGATTCGTTGAAATGAGCAAAAGTCACTTTTCGACCAAAATCAATACTTTTCTTGTATCACCGTAAGTGACGAAAAGCAAAAAAGATAATAGAGGTGAAAACTTGAAGAAAAAAAAAAAAAAAAAATTGAAAACATTTCCTTAATATCGTTAACGCTTTAAAACATAGATATATGAAGGTACGTGAGTAAAGTGGAATATACAATTTTTGAGAATGAAATAAAACACTTTGCAATTTTCACGAGTCCCAATATCTTCCGACGTCGTACGCTTTTTTGATGTCAGTGTATCCCTAAGCCGTGGATACTTGTGAAAAAATGTTTTGAAATTTGTGTTTTTTTGATTTGACGACAGATGACAGTAGAATTAAATATTCACGTTCCAGCTCCTTTTCTGGCTCACGTTTGTCTGGCTGTCTAACTTGAAAAGGTAGAGTAGAACGAGAGAGCTTTGAGGTATAGAAGGATTCGCGTAAAACCTTCTATACTTTTCAATATCACAGGTCACAAATCTTTCTTTCGCTCCGTGGGAAAAGCTTTCCTCCACCGCCTCGCGGCCCCCTCCCCGTCCACGTCCTGTTCGCTGCTTTTGTGGCGATGGGAGAAATCCGAAATACGCTTCGCGGGACAGATCCTCTGATATATGGCGCCGTTCGAGCGTAAGAGACAGACGCAGAGAGGCTGGTAAATTCGCACGAGTTTAAGAGAGATACTGAAATCGAAAGAGCGGGATGAAAATACAGAGAGAGAGAGAGAGAGAGAGACGAGAAGAGGAGAGAAGAGAAGAGAAGAGAAGAGAAGAGAAGAGAAGAAGAGGGGCGGACGGACAGGAAGGATACGAGCAAAAGGATCTCTATTGTCATTTCCCACAATTTTTTTCTACCAAATTTATAGGCTGCGGATTAGACAATGTATTGTCTGCTGTCGGTCTCTTTTTCCCCATTCCATTCCTCTCTCTCTTGGTATCGTTCCAATCCTCAATTCCGAAACTGGGTTATCGGCAAATTCTTTGAAACCAAAAACGCGACTTTTTTGCAAACCTTTAATGTTCAGCTTTCTGATATTATTTGCTCATTGCAAATCCATCGTTCCAACCTGCTAACATCCAGGATTGTGTGTTAGAACGGATTACGTAGTCATAGATAATTGCTAACCGTCCCAGGGGACGACGATCTCCTAGCCGTATCACACCCTGGTTAGGTACAATATTACGGGGATAGGTAAGCAGATGTAGTTTATTGAACCACGGAGTTTGAAGAGCGTAATTAGTGTGCCCGGTGATGAACATGTATGGGCTTTAGTACTTGTGCAAATCGATCATACAGGATTTGATCGAAGATAAAAGAGGTAAATAATCCCGACTGCGGGACACATGCGTTATATGTGTCAGTCCGAATTTCGAAATTAAAAGTAACGCAATTAATCCGCGCTCTATAATAATTATAAGGGGCAATTAGTAAAGACCCATGATAGAGATCGATATACAGTAATAAAGTTAATCCCATTGGCACTTTACTATCGTGTAATTTTCTGAGGTATCATTAGTCACTTTCAAAGCCTCGATATCAGTCTTTAAACTTAGTGCATTTTGATGGATAATGGTAACGAAAAGTGATAAAGAAAAATATAAGTTTCGGTTGAAGTTTGGTTATTGAAAAAATTTTATTTCCATGAGACTGCCGCAATTATAAGTACACAGGATAAAACGACATATGTGTATGTATGTACATACATGTATTGATTAAAAAAGGGTTGGGGATCAGGTCAAATAACACAACCAGTGGGTCATTATAGGTGGGTACTTTTGTTTCGATATTCCCCTTCGACCCTCGCTATACATAAATACGATGACAGAACTGCGTTACCTTCAGTTTACAAACTCGGTGTGAAATACACGCGCCCCCGTCGGGTTTAAATGTAATTACTTTGTTGGATCAGGAAATTTTACCACCCTCAACCTCACCACGCTGTTTCGTTTCAGAGAAGCGCTTATCGGAGGGTTGTCATCGCAATGTCGTTAGAATAATAATACTTTTAGTTTTTATCCCGTTTGTATTACGTTCGGTTTGTGAATCAGTACCGCTGCAGGGGGTCCAAGTAAGAGAGAGAGAGAGAGAGAGAGAGAGAGAGAGAGAGAGAGAGAGAGAGAGAGAAAATGTTAAATGAAATTTCATCCCCACTGGATGCACAGAGACAATTGTATGTACTACAATATCGTTAATATTTAATTATCCCTTTTCCTAAAGAAAATTTATATCGCTTACTTGTCACAGATAAATCACCCGCGTTCTTACCAACCGAGATTCTATTCAAATGTGAACAAAGATATTGATACAGACGTTTATATCTTTGACCGTTAATTAGAAATCGTGGTTTTGTAGTCCAAGGAATTTCAAGTTCTCCCATTGATTCAAGTCAAAGTTTTACCCGAGGTATAGCCATTCCCATCGTATATGGGAACGAAGAGACTTTGGTCAAAGTTTGGCAGTGGGCACGGTCTATTGATTCTTGGCGTACAGATTTGTGTGTTAACTTCTGTGTGGGTTGATCAAAGTGATACTGTCTGGTGTAAATAACGTTGTACGGGAGGGAGAGAGAGAGAGAGAGAGAGAGAGGGAGGAGCGGCAGGTAATTTCAGATGAAGTAATCGACTATTCTGTAAACGCTCAAACTCTTTGTATATTTTGTGAACTTTTTGGGTTTCGAGAAATATGAAGATGATAAAAATACTATTGATAATTAATAATACCGGGTATATAAATTATTCAATTATAAGAGAGAACCGACGTCTTGTTGTCTAAAGCTTCCATAGCTCGTGGGAATTGATTCGTTCGGTTCCGCTTTGTGAATCAAACGTAATCTCAATTATTCAAGAGATTAAGACTTACAGCTTCGGGGCCAGAAAGCCTAAACCGCATAGCGACCAATTATCCTTTCCATCGATTCGCTGGATTCTCTCTATCCCTCCTCATCTCTCTCCATATTTCTATCCTTCTCTTTCGCTCCTTTTAGTCCTCAATCGCATCGCCCGTTACAATCCAGTTACCAAGGACTAAGCGCGCCCTTGTTTTGTTCGAACATTGTTTATACATATACTATAAAGCTCATTTCATTCACGCACAAAAGCGGCAAAGTCTTTGTCCAAAAAGCAATTCAAAATCGAATGAAATTAAAATTGAGATATATGTACAGAAAGAAAGGGAAAGAAAGAGAAACGTTGAATTTTTTATATTTTTTATTATTATTATTATTTTTGATTTTTTGATTATCTGAATTTGTTTTTTTTTTTTTTATCCCCGAATTGATTCCTCGAAAAAAATTTTCTTCATGATTCAAATATGAAATAAAATTCCATCGTGAGTTTAA
This sequence comes from Macrophya annulata, assembly GCA_963924015.1. Taxonomy (NCBI): domain Eukaryota; kingdom Metazoa; phylum Arthropoda; class Insecta; order Hymenoptera; family Tenthredinidae; genus Macrophya; species Macrophya annulata. The sequence continues at coordinate 9,313,492 of OZ001260.1, forward strand.
ACGTGACTGAACGCAGTGAATTTTGGTAGAATTCCACGAATCGTTTTTCCTTTTGTTTTTTTTTTTTTTTTCTTTTTTTCTTCTTCTCTCTAACAATTTTATGATTTCCGGTTCAGTTTTCTGCCCAAACTGCCAGTTTTAAATCACTTTTTATATATATATCTACGTCGTTTGTTTTATCGCAAGCGTTCGTTTTATATATCGCAGGTGGCGACGGGAATCTAATTTTTTTATTTTTTGTTTTTTTGTTCTATCTTTTTATTTTGTTCCTTCTCTCTTTTGGACCGTATCTAACTCGTTCAACGGTACAAACTGGCGAATAAAATGAAATAAAATAAAATAAAATAAAATAAAATAAAATAAAATAAAAGCTGAAATAAAGAAGAAAAAGAATTTCGAAAGAAGAACGATAAGTGTATATATATGTACCAACTTTTACAATTTATTTTCTTACTTTCAAATCGAACAAAATTTAACCACATTAGGTATGTTACATACATACATACATACATACATACATACATTGGTTAACACATCAGTTCATAATATGATATATATACCCTACTCTCGGAGTTTCACTAGGCAGGCCGATAATTTGCGGCCGTTCCAGTGGCCGCGGTTACCGGCGTTGCACTACTTGCAGTAGTTTAAGCACTGCTGTGGTCAGACAGCTAGCAGTTCCCCTTTCTATCATGCAGAATTAATTCTCTAATCAATTAATACACTATCCCAGCTTTAGTGTGTGCAGACCTTCGCCTATACCCTGTTAAACAAAATAGTAAAAATAATTTAGAGACGATAGCATGACCGCGATTTTTTTTTCTGATTTCTTGGCTTTTTTATTTATTTATTTTTTTCTCCGAATCAAAGCCGGACAGATTTAGCCGCGTTGACATACGCTGAGAATTGAGACTGTAGTAGCGTTAAAATTAAGTTTCATACGATCTAAAAAGCCCACTGGTTTACTTCTTGATCCGATGATCCTGTCTAGCGGAAATCGCGTTTTCCCGTCACGGATTTACCCACTTCCGCTAGGTCCTACGTGCCTGTCTACTTTCACTTTGCCAAGCTTTGCGTCAAACGTTTCTGTCCTACCTATCCTACATGAGTACCAATGTATGTATGGACATACATACGTACGACTTCGATCTTTGCTGCGAAATAAACGATGCTTAACAACGTCAATCTTGGCCAGTTTGTCAACCCTTAGATACTGAGTGGTTTTATACATATTGATGCCGATTTTGAGCTATGAACTTTGCGTATAAATCAACTAGATGAATTTTCCCTGTACAGATTTTATACACCTACACGAAAAAAAAGAAAAAAAATGTGAATTTAAAGACTAGCGTATATATTTTCAGATATATATGTATTTATCGATCTGGAAAAACTATGTGTTCAATAAATAAAGTACGAGGTAAAAAAGATAAAAATGTGTTTTTTGTTTTTTTCGTTTTTTTTTTTTGTCCTGTAGTCGAATACGTGTTTCATATATATCGTTCAAAATTCATACAGCCAGGTATTACCGAGAGAGGTATAGTTGTAGGTGACGTTCCCACTGGTGACAGCTTTTTCAAATACAAATAAAAATATAGGGAAAAAAAAGAAAAGAAGAAAAAGAGAAAAGAAAAAAAAAAAAACTTTGAATAACCTCATTGAATCCTTCTGGATCCTGCTGCCCTATCCTCGGGTCTGAGTTATCGGAAAAGGGGATTCTTATCTTCCCTAGGGAACGAACGCGAGCGCCAACGTCGACCGGCTTTATCCCGCTTCCCGTCTTCTTTTTAAAATATAGGTATACAACATCTAGACAAGACTTTGTCTCGTCTGTCTTATACGAAGTTTATACAACGTAGATACGTATGAAATGATATACATTTTTATCATAACTTATCAAAATTTATATAATTTTTCCTTAATTTACAGTTAGAGAAAACATTTTATTTAAACTTTAAACAAAAAGATGATTATTTTTAATTTTCGATTCGGTATGATTTATATGATTATATATGTATCCTTGTTATAAAAAAAATAAAAAAATTTCATATATATTATTGATGTAAATGTTTGACAGAATTGACGTATTCGGATTTAACAAGATCAATTTCAAATTTATTTCAATTCCAGTTCCGTTATTTTTACATACATACATACCTACACCTATACTTGTTCTGTCTTACTTTTCTCGTTTTATATATATCTACATACATACATATATGTATACATATTTCAACGTTTCAATTTCATACTGCATCTCTATTTCACTTGCCATTTTCCTCTCGCTTATTTCTCTGACGTATATGTACATACATATATACGTATTTGTCGAAATATATACATCACTACGTCCAGTCAAGGAATAGAAGTTTAATTTAATTGGAATCGCTCTTTCGTAAAGTTTGCTCCATATACGATTTTCCAGTTCTTTAATTATTGGAAACTCGGCTGATATATAAACGGGGTAGGTAGGTAGGTAGGTATAACATGAACTCTGTATCTAGTTTGATATATATACAATATTATATCAGTTTAAATTTCATCACACTGTTATATTTATTATTCAAATTATTGAAATTTATACGAAAACTTAAGCTCTGAAAGTATATTTATTCAAGTCAGTGCTAAAATTTATTAACGCCGAGAGTTATGCTTACTTAGATTTATCATATTGGCCAAAAATATATGTACATAGATATAAATATATATATACATATACCTGCAGTATCGCTTTAGCAGATATGTACTTAAACAATTTCAATTATTTATTCAAGCCGAGGACTATACGTTAAAGCAGTTAAAATTTTCAACCTCGTAAATAAAGATTTGTTGGTTTTAGAACAAGCGAGACATAACGGTAATTACCGAAAGTATCACCGGGTGAATTTAACAAGGCAAATAATTTTCGTTTCGATTAATTTTACTCAAATTTATAGCATCGAAATGTCACCGAGAGAATTAGAAGGGTGAATCCTGAAATTCTGAGACTGTGGATAAACAACTCGAACTTCATGGAGAACACGTTGCCAAAATTTATTACAAAATGTAACTTTCTCATATTATTATATTAATCGTAAATTCTGTTTATAACGTTACACACGTTCTAACTTGTACAAATATCATACGCACATATTCCACGTTCATGAAATGCAAAATTGTAAGTACAGACGTAGCAACAGGATGAAGTTTAGTTTCAAATTCATACGGGGGCAATTCATTCAACAATTTTCTAAAGATCCATAGCTATATATATATATATATATATATATATATATATATATATATATATATATATATATATATATATATATATATATATATATATATATATATATATATATATATATATATATATATATATATATATATATATACATCAGGCTCGATAAATTGAGAGGATTTCATTTCATTTCAATGGTTACCAACTTCATAATGAAAACCCTTTGAATTTCTTCCCGTTACTCGTGTTCTCGCAATTTTTATGGACTAAACTCGAGGTTCTACCTTCAACATGTCAGACCGAATGACATGCGTTTTGCTGTTCCCCCAAGGGAAGATTATACTGTCAAGTATATTATACATATTCGTACTATTGGTTCGTGGAATATGTTACATACGTATGTATGTATGTACCTATATTTGCTTGTGCATGTAACACGTAGGGCAGATAAATCTGTACGTATATGTATGTGAAAACTATCGAACTGTCCCAATCGTTAAAAAAGAATTCGTTATTTTATTACTTCTATGTGTATTTTACGGTCTATACTGATTGTGAGCTAAGAATTATATTATAAAGTTGGTACGGTGCCAGATGTGCGAATATATTTGCACCGTGAATTATTTCCTCATATGCACTTTTTTCATATATTTTTTATTGTTTTTTTTTTTTTTTTTTTTTTTTTTTCATTTTATCGGTACTAAAAATGGGGACGATGAAATGAAGAAATTTTAAAACGTTAAAAAAAAAAAAAAAAAAAATGGTATAGTAAAATTTGTTTTACATTTTTATATCATCTATACGTCTAAATTCATTTTAATTTTTCCAATTTTTTCTCCATCAGCTATGAGAAAATATATCTCGGCTATCATTTAAAACGCAATAATTTTACGACTGTTTAATTTATCACATTTTCTTGCATAGGTACAGAGTTGAATATCAATCGCTAAATAAGAAGTGCAAGAAGGTACTTCTGTCGCAAATTACAGACCACAAACCCACTCGACTTTTTCCCTAACTTATTTTAAGTATTTTTCATTATTTTATTTTATTTTTCTTCTCCACGAGACGAGATATTATAATTTTAATTTTCTAAAACTCTTTCCTTTTTATCACTCGATTCAACGCAGCCTTGGCTACTTCTTTTTTTTTTTTTTTTTTTTGTTCTACTTGTTTAATCTCAAGTACGCGCATAACGACTGTAAAAAAAAAAAAAAAAAAAAAAAAAAAAATAATAATAGTAAGAAAAAAAAATAAGTAGGGCATATATTTTCAAGGTTGAGAGAGATACTGGTATAATAACTTGAGCTAATAATTTTCTGCAGTAGCGGAATGGCCGGAGGGTGAAATTTTATGAGGTATTTGAAAATACCGGCGCGAGTTTATCTGGCAAATAAGACGAGAATCGATTTTATGACTGTGGAATTTTTTGAAGATTCGGGATCAGAGGAATCTTAAAGGAAATCGGTTCCACGATTGTAAACGAAGGGTCAAGTATAGAGGGTATACGTAGTTACATGGGACGTAATAATCCACCCTATCTCAAGCTCACTCGCCACACACCTTTTCTTCATCCTGCAGGTCCCATTTCTTGCCAATAAACAGCGTCCCAATAATCCCTAATAAAACTGAGGCTCTACAAAGGCCTAAAATATTTCCAAATCATAAAACTGTCCCTTCCAAGAACCCTCCCCATCAGTTTAAACAATCTAAGTCCAGCTCAGCGGATCTTCCACCACGTCTCTGTCTTACTTTTTCATTTTCTTCATTTTTTATTCTCTTTATCTTTAGTTATACTTCCCAAAGTCCTCCTGGTTTCAAAATTCGTGAGACTAGGGGTTGCAGGCGATAACAGCTAAACGGCCAATACCGTGAACCATGTGTGGATTTTAGGTTTGAATAACAAAAAGCACGTTTTATGCTGTTACGACGAGTATAAAAAGAAGTAGGGTAAATATTCTATATCGCCATTTACGAATAAGTTTGTCGCCACCTACATCTCACCCACAGTTTCAAATGTTCTTTCAATTTATTCTCGAACGATTCGGCTAGAGACCAAAATTCAAAAGAACAAGAAAAATTGAATGTATCACTGATCAATGGTTTACGAGCGGTACGTGTGCCAAACGACATTTGAGAATGAAGAACCATATGCTCTAAAGTAGCAGCATTTCAAACTCAATCGACCGCAAATAACGGACGAGTATATAATGACGTTTTACGATCGGAGGGGTGCGATGCTGAAGAGTATAACGTTGTATCATATATCATAAGAAGGTGCAGCAGCAGCAGCACCACGAGTCAGCATTTGCTAATATTTAAACCCATCATGATCGTTACCCACAACGACATTAAATCAACATTCAATATTTCACGCATCAATCAGCAATACGTTACTGAATCAAAAATGATAAATCAATAGAAATATAAAACGTGGAAGGTCGTTAGGTGATTAACTACTTCGAGGTGAAGTTGACTAAAGTTTAACGATACTCTTTATTACTCAGAACTAAAAGGGCAGATTTATTAACCGATAAACAAGATGGCAAATTTTACGATCTCTCTCCACAAGTTTGACGGAGTGAGTAGTTGAATAGTGGTATCAATAAATGTTTCAGTGAAGTTTAAAACTGTGCAAATTAACCTGATGGCGGTGTCATTTAATCATATTTTTTTAAGAGGAAAAAAATATACGTTGGCAACGTTGAACGATATGATATCACTGTATAGTTTGTGGGATGAGAAACGTAATCAGCTGTTGATAGGCAACAATATTGGATTATTACAAACATGGCGGAAAGTATGAGGTGATTTCAAAACAAACGAGCTTCCATTCTACTCGCTAGGGCAACCCTTATTCAGGTCACTTATTCTTGTCTTTCTTTATCTAGGCTAGACTAACCTCTCGAATGACAATTTTTCGCATGCATATATTAAATTTTGTTAAACTTGATCGAACATCGAGTGAATTGAATTATATTTCATGATAATAATAGTGAAAAAAATCAGAAAACCGGTTAACCTGTGGGTCAACTCGAAAACTTCCCGCTGTGTTAAATACGTTACAATTAATCGATACTATTGTATTTATAATAAATTAAAGAAGGTTATAAGTATAATTAGTTTTCCGTATACAAATATTTTTTTCTTCAATTTCTATTCTTCGAATAACTTTGAAACTAGTCGACCGATCGATTCCAAAATCTAATCAGATCTAAGTCTTGATGAACCCTTTCGATCGCCGCAAGTATCATTCAAATCGGTTAATTCGTTCCAAAGGTATCGTACGACAAAAAGAGAAATTTTTGTCGTGCAATATCTTTTAAACCAATCAATCGATTTTGATAAATCTTACAGCGATCGAAAGGGCTATCCAAGACCTGAGTTTGATTAAGTTTTGAGACTAATCACACGAACAGTTTAGGAGTTATGCGCTAAAAACATTTTAAAAAAATTGTTTTTAATTTTTATTTTTTAAATAACTTTGAAACTAGTCGACCGATCGACTCCAAAATCTAATCAGATCTAAGTCTTGATAAACCCTTTCGATCGCCATAAGAACCATTCTAATCGGTTGATTCGTTCTAAAGATATCGTACGACAAAAATTTGTTTACACACACACACACACACACACACACACACACATACGGACGTCCATCCAAAAATAGTCAGAATAGTTTCTTCGGACCCCAAAACGTCGAGATCTGATGAGACCTCGATTTTCGAAAATCGGACCGAAACCAATAACTTCCCTTTTGGTTATGAAAATTTTCAATTTTCATTGCGGGAAGTTAAAAATATATTAATAAGATACTGTTATAATATGAGTGTACTCTATAGTCTAGATACGAGTTAAGATTAATAACTTATACTTAAACTCACTGCGCCAACAAGAAATTCGTCGATGTAACCTTCCGATGAATATGCGCCCATTATTTGCACTGAAATAGCCGCATATTTGTGTTCCCCTTGCTCGATAACCTACGGCAATGAATCTTCTTACAAGGGTCCTTTTACCGTGCCCAAAATCTAAACCGCAAGTTCTTCCATAAATCTTCGATTCTAAGCCATTGTCCGATGCCAGGAGCAGCTCACTTCCGCTTATCTGACGAGTTAAGGATCGAGGAACGGCTTCTACGTGCTTCATGGTCGCTACGCTGATCCATATATACCCTCATTCCTATACCTGTGTCATATTTGGATGGGCAACTACTTCCTCTTCATATTATATTCACGAGATTTATACCATGCGAATTTTACTACTTGTTCATTGCAAATATTGTTGAAAAATTTTTAACTCTATAATATTGCACGTATCATGTGATTTATTTCTATTTTGCACAACCTACGTTTAGCACTATAAGACGTATCTGGATTTTGGATAGTATATGTATTGCTGACTGTATAGGTATATAGGTATATACATTCTGTGAAGTGGAAGGGCTTGATTGGCCTTTGCTTGCTACAGCGAACGGTCCAGGCATCTCTAGCGATTGGAGTTCTGGACCGTATTTGCTGAATCATACCAAAGCAAACAGAAGTGGTGCCCTGCACCTCTGCAAATTCTGTGGCATTTCTCTCTCTCTCTCTCTCTCTGTCTTTCTCTCTTCATCTCTTTCTCTCTCTGTCTCTATTTCCCCCTGGGTATATGACGGAGTATAGGTACGTACGTGGATTCGTGAAATAATTCAGATTTGCATTCCACATTGAGAAACGCATCACAACTGAATCGAGTATAAAAGTTGTATAATAAAATGTGGATTTACGGTGAATATATCTGTTATACTGGAGGAATCCAGCCTATGCAACTGATAGGATATATAGCCGTGGACATTACCGGATAAAATCGTTTCCTTATGCTTTAGATCCATAATAATATTTCGCTATATCGTATACAGTGGATATATTTATACCAAAATTTAATTTACATTTAAAAACAAAACGGATAAGGAACTAAAATAAAACAAACAAAAAAAAAACTGGGTACATGATTGAGGGTTTTTTTCTATTCATTGAGATTCTCTGACCGTATACGGATAGAAAGAGAAATTTATTTTTATCATCGTTGAATATAGGTAAAGGCGAATATCATATTTTATTATGCTTATGAAAATATTTGAATAAATGAATAATATACAATCTTTTTTTTTTTTTTTCCTATAAGTATAATTCATATCGTTTATATTAGGTGACTGTGATTGTTATAGGAATTGATGAAATTTACAGAACGTATATTTTTGTGATATCAAAAAACTGTATCCCGTATGAAATGACGAGATATAACGATAAGAATTTAAGTCTCTATGGATATATAGCGTTCTTTGGATTCGATTTTTACAACCAGGTATGGCACGTAGATTTTTTTATATATATTTTTTATCCCCGTTAAACGGGGAACAAACGTGAAAATTCTTACGACGGTAATAAATAATTTAATTCTCACCTTTCATATGAAATAGCCGTTTAAAGGAATCGTAATAAAATTCTAACCCTCGGTCAGGGGTAAAAAGGTCGTTGATATGCCCACTCACGTGACACAGACTCGAACGATTTAAGTAATCGATTTTATTTAGTTTTTTTTTTTTTTTCTTTTTATATAAATTTTCTTTCAGCTATCATACGATCAGGAATATTCGTAACGAATTAAAATATCATAAGTCGTTAAGATAAATTATCCAAAGATGACGATAAAATTTTTCAATACGAAGCTGCAGATTAAACGACGAAAAATAAAATTATTTTTTAGTTAACGATCAATTTTACTTTTGTTTTATATGTCTGCCCGTTTGCCTTGCCTTGCCTTTCCTTACCTTGTCTCGCTTCGCCATTAAATTTCACTTCAATTTCTCAAGCTAGAAACTGTCTGGTGTTATAAATGAAAAGCAAAGATAAGCGAGTGAGAGATTAAGCGGTGAATGATGCCGTTAAGAACAGTATATACTGTCAGAAGTCTGTACCCCAAAACACTCGCGTAATTGCGAGCACGGTTAACACAGCTGTACACCAAAGCCGCGACATTACAAGCGCGGTAGACGCGATGTTTCTTCAGTATAGATACGGTCGGAATAAGAACGACATATATACAAAACTGTTCCTCTACTTGTTGTTGTTCACTGTTTGGTATAACCGTGTACTGTACGTATATAACAGAGGACAGAGAAAATATATATGTATGTACATATATACATAGATATGACGAGAAAAATCCTGAATGTAAAACAATTCTTTCCGCTTAACAAACAGCGGGAGAAATGTTTTTTGGCTAGTCAACAAACTGCGAACCGTATAGCTGCTGCACTAGGTGCAGTAAGAACGTCACATGTAATATCGTATGTATGTATGTAGATACTAGTCAAATAGGTCTGGACTACGTGGTAGCTACCTGCAGCGTTATAAAAGTTTTTTTTTAGTTTTTTTTTTTTTATTTCTCTTGTTTTCATTTCTTCTTCAATTTTTCCATTTTTATTCAACATTATACCTTCTACTAGACAGAGACAACTGTTCTGTTACGTGCAATAGTAATGCTGAATTATACCTATAATAGAGATCTCTAGACTCGGTTGCATATAAGGGAAAATATCTGTCACACAAAGATTAAATTAAATATTAGTTGAACGTGAATTTACGTCATAGATTAAGTTTTTGTTAAATCCATTAGTTTCAAGTCTTATTACAAAAATTGAATTTTTCTTGAATTTAAGTCAAGTTAAGATATTTACTTGGTGTTTAATTATGACAATTTTAAGACATATTTTATGTTTCGTAAATTGAAGATTTTTAACCATTTTTGTTTTTTTTTTCGGTTAATATAATCTTGCTGAATTATTAATTTACTGATATATTTAAAATTTGATTATCATTCTCGACCGTAGATACGAATCTAAGCATAAAAAAGTTGGAAATAAAAAAATAAGAAAGAGACAGAAATAAAAATAAGGATCTCAAAACTTGGAGGAAAAGTCTTTCGAAATAAAATTTCTCAATTTAATGCCTTTGAAATCCTTTGATTTGTTGAAAAAACTGAAGTCATCTCGTGCTCAGAACGTTAAATTTAAAAATACGAGTCTGAAGTCGGTTCGTACCCTTCATTTTTCCTCTTTTCTTCTCGTTCACGTCGTACCTATTCAAATTTATCCGCAAAGCTCGAGAATTTTCTTCTCTTTTAGACACACACACACACACACACACATATATATATATATATATATATTTTATTTCATATATTCAGTAAGGACTGGTATACATATAGGTATCTTTATTTTTCGTGACGAGATCGTGACTGCTCCATTCAAATTCGTGTATTTATGTATGTACATACATACAAAAGAAAGGAAGAAATTGTTCAAAAATTAATCCAGTGTAAAAGAAAACAAAAAAAAAAAGAAATTCACGAATTTTGTATAAGAGAATTAAGGCTTTGCATTTAACATGCGAAATACATATATCAACGTTAAAATATTTCACAAAATTATATACGAAAAGTATATATAGGTATATTAAAAAGTTTATATTTTTCAATCAGCTTATTTTAATCAAGACTTCAAAAACGAAGTAGATAACGCAATAATGTTTTTTTTTTTTTTTCTACGGATTGAAGACGATCCTTTCTACCACGTCTAATCTTCTAACGGCGCTCTTAAGCGTCCTTAACTCTAAATACGATTTTATTACTTCCTTATTGCGTCTTGCGCAGGTAGATACATACACGTATATATATATATATATATATATATATATATATATATATATATATATATATATATATATATATATATATATATATATATATATATATATATATATATATATATATATATATATATATATATATATATATATATATATATATATATATATATCTATAGAAAGATTATAAACTTGTTTTACGTTATTAATTTTTTATTCAATTAAATAAACGCTCGTTTTCTCGTAGAGAATACTCGACACGCTTATAAAATCAGTCGTTAGGTAGCTAAACGCTCGATTAATCATGAAAAATTCAATTTTCTTAGTGTTTAAATTCCAAGGAATTATGCAGCTACGAAATATACCTAATTCGCTGATAGATCGGATGCTCCCTCACCTCTGCCTCTAATTAATTACCTTAATGTGATGAAGTGGAAAAACCAAAAAGAAAAAGATGGTCCTAACGAAACCTCAAAATTTTCCTCTCTTTAAACAAAATATTGTCATTATAATTCTCTAAAGTAGAATTATCGATTGGGTTTTAAAAATCAAAAAAGAATAGACGATAATAAAAAAAGTTGCATCAATCGTCTCAAACATATAATATAGAAATATGTAAGAAAACTATTGTTTTCGACACGCCGGGCGCAAAGTTTGATTTTGCGCCCGCTTCGCGTGTACAAATTCAACTTTCCGTACGGTCTATCGAAAAACAAGATTCGACACACGTGCGAAAGATGATTCTCGACTTTTGTGCTTGTCACTCTCGCTTCCCTTGGGCGAAGAATTTTACAATCGTCCGAGAATCAACACTTTTCGCACTTGTATCGAAATTCACTATTATATAATACGATATGTAGAAATAAGAGGATATAAATATAATAAAAGTTGAAGATCGTTACTCAGATTTATCCCAAATTCGAAGCAGGTTTTGACCCTAAGTTCAAAAACGCGTGTACGACTAGATTTTTCGAATAACTTTCACGAAGAATTGCACCACCATTGGGTATACATAAGGTCTTAAGTAAACCCCGAGGGCCGATGTGCTAGTATCAATGCGAAGCACGTAGATAAGTTGTTGCATCTGAGGTGGTCACTGATCCTGTAGGCTTTATGTGCAATAAACTAACCCATAGGATAATAGAGTCTTGACTTAAGCCCTTCGATCTACGAGATTTTTTATTTATTTATTTATTTTTATCATGTTTCTTACGAGTTTTGAGAATATTGCATGTGTGGAAAGTAGATAGGACCTGAATCCTGAGAAATAATATTAAGTAAGACATACGCGTAAGTTTCTTATGTGTTTTTTTTTTTTTTTTATAAAAATTTCGTGCAACATTACTAGACGAGATTTTAAGCAGCGGTAATCGTTGTAGACAATAATTTTCTAGGTCAATATTCTAAAGAGCTTGCGAGTAGGGAGTTAAGTAAATGTAACGTTAAGGATTCGTAGCTCTCTCGTTTATTCTACAAAGCCAATCAGAGCGTAGGAATTATTCAACTGTATTTCTCGTCGAGAGAGCCTTGGGATTTTGTTTTGTTTTTCACAATTTTTTTTTTTCTTCTCTTTTCATTTTTCTCTTCTTTTCGTTTTTCTTCTATCTTTATCTCAATTTTCTTTCCCTTTTCTACCTACTTCCCTAGTCTGCATTCGTAATGCAATCACATTAGCGGGACTTTTAAGATTGATATGAAAGTTTGAAAAATTATTAACAAAAAACAAAAACAAAACTAAAACCCAACAAACAAAAAAAAAAAAATAATAATATATAAATTTTCATTGTTTTATCTAATTGGATTCATGAAGCTCGAGATAGGTGTTTATTAATAATAATAATAATAATAATGATGATAATAATAATAATCATAATATTAATCAGAAGATAAATACGAAATGAAACAGGATGACAAAAGACAGTAAGATCCTAGCAGATTCTGGTTATTCCCAAAGCAGCGAGCCATGAAATGGCTCGAGAGATTCGAGAAGATTTTTTTTTTCTTCACTTTCTTTCTGTTTTTTTTTTTTTTTTTTCTGCTGAAAGTATTGAAACAAACGAAGAAACGTTCGCGATACCATCCGATTTTTCAAAAGGATGAGAAAACCCATTTTAAAAAGTGAAGTATATAATATATGTATATGTATGTATGTATATGTATACGTATACTATAGGGGAGAGCGGGGCAAAACGGGACAGCTAAGCGAAAAATGCCGTTGTAACCATATCTATGATTCCAAATGATTCTGTTTCAATAAAAAAATCGGAACTGATATGGTTAATTCTGACATTCCGGACAAAAAATATCGTGAGGGGCAAAATTGCACAGTCTCAAATTGCTTCGAATTTCTACACCGCAAATTTTTTGCTTTTCTGTCGATGCCTCATTTTGCCTGATCGTTATTGAAATCTGACTTTAGAGCTCCATATTGATTCGAAAATTAAAAATATATTCAAAAGTCATGAGACTACCGAGTGTCAAAAACAACATATTTTAAGTAATTTCGAAGTCTCCTATTTTCCCCCACTTGACTAAACTTCTGAATTTAAACCCCATGTTGTTTTAAACACTAAAAATAGTTTCAAAAACGTTATTTTCTCAATGGTTTCGTTTAATTGTGTTGTAGAAATACAATTTTTGAATAATTTTCACGCGTCCCATTTTTCCCCATCAATACATGATCCTGATCTTGTGTCCCGTTTTACCCCACCGTCCGATTTTACCCCGCTCTCTATCCCATCTATACGCGCAGTGAAAAAGCAACTCGTGTCAAGGATTGTGTCCGGAATCGAGAAAAATTTTTTTTCTTTTAAATTTCAACTTTTTATTCAGGAACCTCTTCCATTAAACACAAAAAAAGTGAAGAGAAGAAAAAAAAAGAACAATCAAATTTGCGGACATTTCTATTAATACGAAAAGGGACGAGATCTCTTCTACAGCTTACCATACCCCCAACGTATTTTCCTCTTTACGTTTTCCACCTTCGTTTGCGGTTCTTAATTCACTTCCTTTTTCAATTCACTTCAATTCACGTTCGGCCCAGTTTCTTTCTTCCTTACTTTCTTACATTCTTTCTTCCTTTCTTTTTTCCTTTCTTTCCTTCTTTATTTCTTTTCCTATAGGAAATGCGGAGTCAGCGAATCGAGACGTTTCACAAAGAGCTTCAATGGGCTCCCAGTGATTTTCGGCAACCCCCCTCTTTGCCTCTCAATTTCTCTCACTCACACACAATCAGCTACGCTCTAGACTCTAGCTGGCACGTCGAAATTGCAAGGCACCGTTAGTTAAACTTGCGAAATGTCATACTATGAAATTGGTTGGATAATAATCGTAATCTTTACGAGACAATAAACGTGGTGAGGATCCGATGCCAGTTACCAAATTTGTTGATAGTCAATATTCAACCGTTGCCCATCTCGACTTAGACACACAATAATCTTTCATCTCACAGCGTTTCACCAACCGCAAATAAGATACTCGTATACATATAAATATGCGAAATTTCTATCCTAATCTTCACTCAAAAACCAAACTAAAGAAAATTCAACACTCGACAAAAAGAAAAAGAGGAAAAATTTGCTTTCAAGATTTTTCCATTTCACAGCTTGCGAAGCCTAACCGAACAACAATCATGGGCAGAAAAGTTAAGATCAGGTCGAACGATCATTTATATGCGAATGACAAATATATTTTACGCTTTTACTCTACTCGGTTATAATTCGCGCTTCGCTGCTACCACCGAGGTTAATAAACGTGGACGAGAGCCAGCCTATGCGCTCGTTTCTGCGGTTAGGTGAGGTAGGTAGGTAGATACCTACCTACTACGTACATAAACACACCATTTATCTCTTTCTTCATTTCCTGGTCCAAAGATCGGGCATGAAATAATCACAAGTTGTGTAATATTTCCTCCGTCTTTTCTCGCTCGAAATTTTACCGTCTTTATCTGCACCTCCATTTCCTTTTCCATCTATTTTTTTATTCTTTTTTGTTTCCTTACCTTTCATCCCTTATTTTAAAGATCCTCTTATTTCGTTGACTTTTTTTCTTTTATATCTTAGTTGCCATACCGAATCACTATTTTTTTTTTTTTTTTTTTTTATACAATTCAATTTATTTACGAGGGGTCCTGGCTGCTGCACCAAATGAATGCAACACGTCGTACCAAAGCGAAGTCGAAAGCCGAGTTTTACTTGGGTACATCAGTTCTACCTTCACACTATGTAAACAAGATGGAGAACCTGACAGAGTAACGTTGCAGGAGTGATGCTACAGGCTGATGTAGAGCTCGTACCGATCCCCAGGGCTCTAAAAGTCACTCACTTTCCTAGCTTGGATCGACTTCTTTACGTACATACATACATACACTTAAATGTATATAGGTATATATATATACATGAATTATACGTACTAGAATATACCTATGTATGATGTATGTATATGTATATAAATAAACCAAGAGTGGACGGAATCTGAGTACGAAAGAGGCCACTCAACTTAATTGCTCTAAACGAACTCTGCCTGTCCCGAATAGCAAAAGCTGTGCTGTCTTACACGATTAGCATTTCGAAGAATAAAAATTTCCCAGGTTTCGAGGGCTCTTTTCATACACTCCTGCAGGATTATCGTTTTTGCTAAATTTCACGGGGTTATTTTTATCGGTAATAAATAATAATCTAAATGAAGTGGAAGGAAATCCTATATTGGATATTAGGTTAAATAAGTGAGGAAGTCGGAGGATAAGGCTCCTCTTTGGGTATATATGTGTAGTAGCATCGTCGTATATTTGTGGCATAAAACCAACTAATCTGGAAAGTTTTATCTGGAAATAGGAAGAGAGAGAGAGAGAGAGAGAGAAAGAGATGGAGGAGAGATGGGTAACTTTAGTAGAAGATATATATACGTAGACGCGTATCAATTTTAGTTTTAAAAGAGACATTCTCTGAGAAGCAAGTTGGCAAAGTGGGTGGTGCACGACACGGGACCGGGACAGAGAGACCGGGACGGGACGCGACGTAAAGGCGTCTTCCGGGACTGGGACAAACTGGGGAAATATCTTTAAGGATTTTCTTCAAAATCCCTGAAATCTGACAGATATCGTGGATTGTAAAGGTCGTTGAAAAATTACATAGGACGAGTAGTAAGCCATGAATACGAAAAATACGAAAAGTCCTTGATGTATATTCAGACATTAGATCCATCTCTCTCTCTCTCTCTCTCTCTCTCTCTCTCTCTCTCTCTCTCTCTCTCTCTCTCTCTCTTTCTTTCTATTCGCGGAGAGAAATTCTAGACAAAGACTCGAGAGTACGGACGGCGGTGATCTAGTAGAAGAGAAATAAAAAAAAAAAAAATAAGTAAAAGAGAAGAATTTCTTCAATTGCAATCGGTCTTTGCAAAAGTATCGACCAATCAACGGAGAGATTTAGCCACTGATTAATATCTCCACTCTTAACACACCCATCCATCAACCGTGACGATAAATACAGAGCTAGAAGATTTCTCGATATATATATTGTCCCGTTGAACGTTTGCGTCCAATGAGAAGCTTTTCTCAATGAAAATGCTTTCAACTCGATTGGCTGATTCCATTCAGAAAATTTTTATTAATATCAGACGATAGAACTACCGATAAAGAACTATATATGGGTAAGATATCGATGTGTTCTCATCATCGAATGAAAAAAACAAATATCTAAAAATATATAACGGGATATGACAAGCATATTTTTATGTCCCAATAGTATGAATGAAAGTCAATCAAATATAAATAAGGAATTCAAAAATCTCCTCCTTCCATTTCTTTTTTTCGATTATAATCGAATAACCTGCTGGAGATCCAGTCGCGTTTGAAATCTCATTAATTTTATTTCGAGATCTGAGTTTCGCTCTCAACGCTTTCTCGCCGCCCCCTTGAGCCCCTGGAGGTTCCACTCGGGACGTAATAAATAAAAATTTAATATATTCCCGGAAATATAAGGAACAGGTATGTATGTATGTATGTATGTATGTGTACAGAAAATACATAAGTATATATATATATATATTTCCACGTTATAATATGTGGTTATTTAATTTCCCAGGGAATTAACCTACATCTAGCTAAAGCGCGCAATATTCACACCGTTAACTTGATTCGTTCTTTTATGACGTCGTTTCGCGAGCCTTACAGCGTTAAAGGTTGAATATTTTAACATGTTTTTACGTTTGTTGTCGTAGACTGAGTGAGTAATGGGCTCGAATAAAACGGGCGCAACTTCACGGCGCCAAATATTAAACAAATACAAATACAGAAAAAAAAGACAAAAAAAAAAAAAATTAATTTAAAGAAGAAAGACCCATCCAACATTCTTACCTAAAACTAGATTACTGTATAGTCAACCTAATGTCATGGAGTTTTGTCTTTTTGAGACCCCCATTTGTAAATATAAACAAAAGTACACTCCAGTCGTGGGGGATTTTTAAACTTATGAAACGACGGGTTTTTAATATGCCTCATGGGTTTTATAGTCTCTTGAAATGAACCGAGAGTGAGAATCAAACAACCGAATACAAGAGTCGTTGGTTTATGATCTTAAAGTGAATATATAAAGTTGGAAATACTCCGGAAAGCGTGACTGAAACCAAAAGTACTTTTGCTATAATCATCAGAGTGCAACGTACAAGTAAATTTACAAAATTTATGAAAGTTGTACAGTCGTCTTTGTGTTGGAATATTATAATAGAAATAGAATGAATCCTCTTGATGGAATACCGAGTTGGGAATCCAGTAAAGTTTTCTATAAAGAGTAGTAACGGGGTAACAGTGTAAGAGAATATTTGTGGGATTTTCTCGAAAGAGAGTGTGAACATTAGAGAAAGTGGAATGAAGAGAGGGAGAGAGAGAGAGAGAGAGAGAGAGAGAGAGAGAGTTAAGGGAGAGTAAAAAGAGGGTGTCTCGAAAAGCGTAAAATTATCGTCTACGTGACTTGGCCACTTTGTCACTTCTTCCAAAGATCCGTCCAATTACATAAAGTCCCTATCACCAGCGGCGTTATTCAAATTCTTACGAAACTTAACCCAAGCCTTTAGACTTAAGCTCGCTAAACTAACACGCGAATAAGATGGGCCTTGAAAGTGTAGAGAACGAGGAAAGCAAGCGATGGTGATCTTCTATACCACCTTGGTAAGGATCCTCTTATAAACGAAGCCATAAATATTCAAGGCATGCATCTGACACACGGTGGGATACCAATGTACGAGTCATATGCAATATGCATCTCTATGTACACAGGCATGTGTGTGCAAACTAAAAACGTGTATACAAAAATGTGAAAAAACAAAAAAAGAGTTGCAAAAAAGAAAGGGGCAGAATATAGAGGGAAGTAAAGCAAAGTCCAGCGATGCGCGATGCTTGAAAGAGACTCATTAACTCCAGCAATATTTATCCATAGAGTCCATCATGAGGAAGATGATGGGAACTGGTCGTTTGTGTCGGAGAATATTCAGCTCTGGTATTTTTTTTTTGTTGGTTTTTTTTATTTCTTTTCTGTTTTTTTTTTTTTTTTTTTCACGAACTTTTTTCAATAACGTCTGCGCCCGGTTTTTATTAAATTCAAAAAACTGGGTATGAGGAGAGTTAGACGTTTTTAAAATGACTGGTGAACGCGAGTTTACGATCACGAGACATCGATGTGGTAGGATTCGAACCGAGGAACCGAGATAAAAGCGTCTGAATGAAGAATGAGCGAAGGAATGAATAGCACTCGTTAGCAGCTTCGTTATTATGTAAAATTGACATGAAAACTGTACCGATTCGAAGCATCTACGTATTTTCAGTATCGTTAATACATATATAGTCTTCAACCTTATTCGTATAACAACGAGATTTTACTATCTGCATTCTCTTTAACGATCTAAATATAATATTTCACCGCACGAAGTATACAAGCTCCAATGATATAAGGTAAGGGCTGCACTTTGTAGCAGCCATGAAACCACAGGTAATTACCTTATGCCCTAAGGTGGGTCTATGTAGACATTTAATTATACGTATTAAATACACCTACCTCTATGTATAGACAAACACTGACAGCATACAAACGTTTCAGAGTAAATTTTTCACCATTGAGTAGGTCAATTATAAAAGTACCACTCACCTGGAACAAAGAAAAGAAAGAAAATTTTTAGAACAATCAATTTACGAGTATACCTACTACAATCATTCGGTAAAAAATTGATAGTTGATTAATCGATTTGCATTAAATTTTTTTGTTTTTTTTTTTTGTTTCATTTTCATGTATGTATATTATTAGACCACTTCAAAAAAATCGACTATTTTTCATTTTCAAAGAGTAAGTCAAAAATATATTGTTCCAAATGTCGAAAAAAAAAATGCTGTCAAAGTTTAAGCTCTTCTCAGCTTGTCTTGAGCTGTCAAAGAAGAGCTCAAACTTTGTCAGTATTTTTTTTCATTTTCATTCACTCTTTGAACATAAAAAATAGTCAATTTTTTTTGAAGTGGTCTAATATACACGGTTTACGGAATAAGAAATATACTGCGCAAGTTAGTTTCGTTGTAAATTATACACAGTAATTATATTATAATCAAGATTGTGTAAGATATAAAGTTAAGTTGGGGTTAGTATATCCGTGAGTTTTGGTTGTGGTAATTTATCAGCTGTTTGACGTCTCTATTATCGTCTCCCTCTTCTCACCTTGTAATTTCCGATAGTATAGGTACGCTATAGCCTTTATACATATACCTACTATCTCGATCTCGCTTCGGCTCTCTATTCTATATAATTTATACACACACACACACACACACACACACACACACACACACACACACACACACATACATACATACATATATATATGTGTGTATGTGTGTGTGTGTGTGTGTGTGTGTATATATATATGTATATATGAAAGGAATTCTCACTCCTTCTTAATAACCAATTTTCTCATCACTCAATTTTGCAAACAAACACTTTCCCAACGAGCCATCAACACCCTCATTCCCTAAGTGTGTAGTAGGTAAGAGTCCGTTTGTGTGTGCAGTATATACATATGTATATAAAAAGGCTGTTATCGAATCGATCTTACATTTTCATACGTTAAAAATAATTATTTTACACCAAACACCCAAATTAACCAAGGGGAGAATTATTATCAATCATCGTCAGTCGTCATCACATTTTCAGTGACAAGAATTAATAATGATAATAATAATAATAATAATAATAATAATAATAATAAATGAAATAAATAATCAGCCCCCCACCGTTGGGAATTCGTGAATATAAACGATACTTTGATATATATTTATATATCAAGTCCAGATCATCTGTTCCAGGTTTCCTTTTTCTTTCTTTTTTTTTTTTTTTTTTTTTTTTAATTTAATTTTTACTTTTTTTTCAGATGAATGGGTTTTCAGAGTAAACTGAAAGCACGGTGTCAATCAATTTATAATATTTCTAGATAAGCGATACGGGTGAATAAAAAAAAAGAAGAAAAAAAAAAATAATGAATACCTGTGAAGCTTTTGACAAATTAATTGTATCTCAACGATAATTAATCAGTTATGACTGATTACATCGTTCATTTCTTTTTTTTTTTTTTTCTTTATCTTTTTTGTTTCCATTCAATTGAAAATGTTAACGGATGAATAGCGAGATCAGCTATTGGCATTATTGTACGGCAATATTTCAAAGAATAAATGAAGCATACGTCGTACGTAAAGGGTCGTCAAATGTTCTCTTGAAACTAAACAGTCGACAGCGCAAGCGCGAGTTTTAGCTGTCAAACTCTATATTTGGCGGCCAAGCGGTTGATTCGAATTTTTGAGGTTAGATCTGAAGTTAGAATTTCATGCAAGTTGGCTCCCCTGCCTCATAGACTCAAATATTATAGTCCCGGGACGATCTCGCCAACCAATCAAATTGAATTATTTGAAACATTTGTTGTCGGCTGTATAGCTTCAAGAGAACATCTCGGTATATAATATGTATATACCTATAATGAATATATATAAATAATATAATTTTTTATACTAAAAAACAAAAAAGTATACAAAATTTCTGTACATGCGTCATAAATAAATCCGCTTTTTATCCTTTCATATTATATATCTAAATATACATATACGTATATGTGTATATAGATATACATATTGTACATACCTACATATTATTTAGATGTGTTATACATAGATACATATTGTATATCGTAGCTAGCTGATTTTCGTAAATTTAAATATCGAGGAAAAGTCAAAGTTCCGCAAGTCACTCAGTTTGATGAAATTCCCCCGTCTTATGTAAGGTATACCTACCCTCTACCTAACTTGAGCTACCTACCTTACAGAAGTTGGACGGAGGGAGATTTATTTTTATCGTTAATGTACCGTAAGAATAAATGAAAAGATGAAGAAAAAATAGAAAACAAAAAAAAACAAAAAAAAAAAACTTAAAATGAAGAATAAAAATAAGGAAAATTGCTCTGTGAAGGATTGATGGCGTGTAACTGACTCGCGATTCAGTTTTGTCTATATACAGGGTGTCGCGAAATTCACGCACTCGCTGCATACCAAAAAATTCCTTGCAAAAAATTAATACGAAAGTTACCTATGAAAAAAATTCCGCGAGGATTTAGTTTTCTTGTAAAACGAACTTATCTACGAACCAATCAGTATTCGGCTTTAGAAAAGACTGGCTAAGATCCGCAACGCAACCCACCACACGACCGAGAAAAAGACAATAATGTGTCGAGTTCTCCGCTTCGTTTGTCTTGCTTTCGATATCGGGGTGAACAGCGATGCGGATTTTAGCCAGTCTTTTCTAAAGACGAAAGCTGATTGGTTCGTTAATAAGTTCATTTAACAAGAAAATTAAATCCTCGCGGACTTTTTTGCATAGGTAACTTTCGTATTAAATTTTCACAATGAATCCGCTGATATTATACAGTTAGTATGAAAATTTCGCGACACCATGTATAACAACTTTATCATTATAAATTATGTTTCCGAAGAAACACGTCAGACATGAGTTTACACCTTAAGTTTTAGATAAATTTTCTTGAATTATATATTATTCAGAAACCGGGAATGGGTCTGACTTCTGATTGGCTTTACGCGTCGTTCTTGGTAAAGTTAAGGAGTCACAGCTTTGCCCAGCAATTTGCTGCCAAGTTTCTACCACGGCGGTAATCTCCGTTCGAAGTAACTAGCCCTGCAACCTCTTCCCCTTAACTAACCCAACAATGCGAACTAATTAAAGATTCATTATCAGTTTCGTGACACCATTCTCCACCACCCTCAACTCACCCATCGCCATCCACGTCCTTCTTATTCACAAACTTTAATCTAGAGTTTTGTTTTTCTTTTTAAACAACGCTCGCGTACAACGTTATGGCGGAAAATAATTATCATTCGACGAGACGTCTAACAAAAAAGAAAAAAAAAAAAAAAAAAAAAAAACAGAAAAGGAAAAAAAAAAACTTAAAACTCATTTCAATACTCAGCTATATTGCTTTCACGCGAATGGGCAAAAGACACTAATTTAATAACCCGATTTAACTCGATGTAATTCAAAAAGCATGATGTTTAATTCACTTCGTGTGTTATACTCGAGCAGGTGATCACTAGGTATCTGTATAATTAAATCCTTTTAGAGGATTCCACATTGGTATCAAGACCTCAGTTATTGTATAGTTAATAAAGGTTAAAAGTTCACCCGTAACTAAACGTGAATTAATAAACGTAGAATATTACAAACGAGAAACACGAACAAATCATCAGTTTATTTTTATGGAAAATATAACGTGCACCTGTGTATGTACATATTACCGTAAAATAGTTTACTATATACGAACCGAAACGTACAGTCATCATAAAATATGTGAACAGATGATTTTGACAGTTCATATACCACATGGCGTTACCAAAACGCAGAGAGACAAATGTGAGACGGAGATAAATATCAAAATACGATAAGATATATCATTTTGTTTCATTTATAATTATAGATTCAATAAAAAAAAGAAAGAAAAAAATTTCTGATTGAAAAGAGAGATTGATTTTTCGATTTTTTTTCTTTTTATCAAAATATTTCAAATGTGTAAATATTAATTGGTCTATGCATAACTGATTGCGTAATATATATATATATTTGGTTGGAAACGTTTTTTTTTCTTTTTTCCAAAAAATATATATGTATTATTTACATCACGTACATTTCCTAAATTTAATTTTAAAAAATTGCGATATATAGTTGAAATAAATTTTTTTTTCTCCGTTTTTGTACCGATACGTTGATGACATGCATAATTTGACGCTATATACATACCTAAATCGGTTTTAAATAACATTGGATGAAATTCGGAATTGATGAATGGAAATTGCAGGATTTTTCTTCATTAGTATATAAATCCCAGTCGTGATAATTATTGAATCTAAATCGGATCCTTAATTAATTTGATCTCGAAATCGAGTAAGTAACGTTCTTTTCTGATACTTGAAAATTATCCACGAATCTCATATTTTTAAGCATGTTTTAAATAATCGTAGAAATAATTTACTAGGATTATACGGAGGGTCTTTATGCGTACTTTCCGAGGGTTTAAATATCGATTAGAGTCTTGCAAGGTTCAGCCTATAAGGCGTCTGATTATGTACTTTGAAAATACGATATAATTTTTTAATACCACCTACGTGATGAATAATAATGAACGAGATGTATGTACATATAATACATAAAACGATAAAACATGATGAAGATTATCCAAAAATGACGTCTTTATTATTCTACTTCTTGAGGTTAAAGTTCAACAAATTGTTCCTTGTAAGAGGGTAAAAAGTAAAGAGACACTACCGCTACTACCAAGAAAGTCTAACAAGTTTTCCAACCGTCTTCTCTGATTCAAATGTAAATGCAAATGCAGTAGTATAGAGTCTAGCTTTTCGCACTGCAGTTTAATGTTTGTACCGTAACGGTTGCTGTAGAGATATTAAAATTACCAGCTTTGAAGTCTTTTGAAAATTTTAAATATTATTTTAAATCCCCTCGAACCAGTTTTTCTTTCTTTCTTTTTATCTTTTCGTTTCTTTTTTTCTTTATTATTATTATGTACCGTCTAAACTTGCAGAGAACTATTTGGTCTGGTTAAAACTAACGGACTCAATGAAAAAAAAAAATAAAAAATTTTAAAAATAAATAAAGCAAAAAAATAAAAAAATAAAAAAACGGGATTTCTCGAAGTGTCAGATTCTGAGAAGACGGTAGCGTCAATTACGCTTCTTTCCGTGGCCCTTGTTGGTTCTTGAGATGGTTCAGAGTTCCTTTGACGTTACTGCGACAGGCGCTAAGAGTCAATTTACTCAGAATCGAAGCACCGCTTCTCTTCCTCACGGATCGACCGGAGCTACTGCTGCAAGGATTTACGAAGCTGGTTAGCTACTCGAGCAAGATCCTCTACTTGTACAAGCGAGCAGGTTCTTTGGTAAGGATATACCTACCTACCTACCTACCGACTTCATCTCATACACGGACTTCGACCACTGGCTGCAAACATTCCTTCTTTGAATTTTTATATATATATATATAAAAAAAAAAAGATAAAAGACACGTTTCCAAATTTTAAGAAAATTAATCATTCAAAATTAACTCATTTAATTTCAATCCTCTGAACCTATATGACCGTACGAGTTTTCATCAACTCGCTTCTCTGTTTTAACCTTATAGACTCAATTATACTGCGGAGATAATCGCTTCTACCAACTCGTAGAATCCGTAGTAATAGACTTAGTATAATTAATTATAATATAAATTTCTCTCTCCCTCTCTCTCTCTCTCTCTTTACTTATTTTGCGTATAAATTCATAATCTTCATTGTATTATACGTTTTGTAATTCAACTTTCAAACTTCCAAAAATTTTATTCGTTTAAATATCGACAACTCGAAATGGATAATTAAAGTTTATGTTTTTATATAATTTACCGTAAATCAAACGGCCAAAACGTTATCAAAAAAAATGAAAAGCTACTCTCTCGCAAGATTTAATTTTACCAAAGTTCATTTTCATCGCTTTTGTTTCAAACGAACGGTTTGTTTGTTCAGCTGGCTCTTGTAACCCGGAAGTTACTTTCACGGGAGGAGGAAAACAAGGGACCGGGAATCGGAGGTAAGAGAAATTGTTGAAAGATGAAAAACGGGGGGGAGGAATTAATCATTATAGTTAAAATCGAGTAAAATTAAAAAGGGCATTTGTAGAAACTTTTTAAGGTAATGCGGTTAACTGATTATTATATAGTATCATATGAAATAAAAATTTTTCAAGGTAATTTTAGTTTCTTTGGAATACATCTTGTCGAGGATATACAATATTATGTAACTGCAGAGCGGATTAAAAATCAAAAATTTTGTAATAAGAAACGAATGAAAAACTTGAGGCAACCTTAGAAAAAAAAAAAAATTAAAAAAAAAAAAAAAACTAAGAGTATAAAAAAAATTGCTGAGTGACCAGCAGCTGTTGCTGGACAACATGATCAAGCCAGCTGATACCAGGTTGAACTGACCCTAATGTTAGTAGGAGAATGGTTATACATACAAGAGAAGGAAAATTGATGCAAAATACTCCGAGCTTTACCTCGACCAGAGACTACGCCCTTGAATGGTCAGCAACGATCGTTGCGGCGTCGTAGTAGATGTATATATGTATATGTATATAAGCTGGGATATACGCCGCAGAGTCTAATGGACCAATGTCATATCTACGTCTGTCCATTAGACGTGAATCATATTATTAGAATTATAATTAATTTTTTTTATTAAAAAATAAACGAACGTTTATATTTCTCTAAGTGTTAAAAATCGTATCTATTCAAAAAATTTCTAGTGAAGAATTGCTTTGAATTTTATTTTATTCTTTTCTTTTCTTCATCTTCTTTTTCTGACTCTTTCTCGTTGAGTTAGTTGGCCGTGAAATTGTCCAAAGGCGAAATATCGACGCGAAAGATATCTGTTTCAACAATAGTGCTGTGGCTTTCGAAGTATAAAGCGAAGAATTGAAATTTTCACCCCTCTTAAAAAAAAAGAATTGAAAATCGTTTGAGAGTTAAAAAAAACAAAAACTATAGTAATGACATCGTATAAATTTTTTTCATGATTTAGGGTATGAAAATGACGTAGTGTGTATAATTTTTTTTTTTTTTTTTTTTTCATCACATCCAAATTTATTGAAAATGAAAAAATTTTTTCCTCTACTTAGTGATCGATAAATTTGATATTCTGTATTATTATGCTATAAGACATCTAGACCTCCGGTGTGTTTGACGCCCATAGTAAAGTTACACTTAACTCAATTATAACGACTCCTCGCGTTCAAAGCACCGCTTCGAGTGCCTGGGTCATCTAAGACACGGAGATGTGCTCCCGGCTACGACGAGGGTCGAGGAGGTGTCAAACTCAAAGGCCAGAGAAAGAGGGTGAGGGTGATGGTGAGGACGAGGGGTAAGAGTACGAGTACGAGTGAGAGTGAGAGTGAGAGTGAGGAGAGTTAAGTTAGAGAGGGATAGGAAAGACGGGAAAAGCTCTCGGTGAACTAATTGAAGTGATTCTAGCCTCGCAGAACCACCACCGCGATGAATCAGGTAGAATATTTTTTTACTTTATTCATCATGGGGTTTAAGGAAGGGATGGTAGGTACCCATCAAACTAGTCTATAAGTAAAATGGTAATATTATTTAACGATATTCTACCCTGTGAATATTCCCGATGAAAATATCGAGACTTTTCACCTTACTAAGGATAGGTAATATATTTTCAAGGATCTCTTTGTAGCAGGGTACCCCGTCTTTGCAGCCTTCAACCTTCAGTACCTCGTATACCTCATAAGGGTAGAAAAGAAGGCGGTAGTACCATCGCATCGCGTCGATCGGTCGAAGGGATATACGAAAATACAGTACGATCTGGTACGCCAGTAATCCAACCAGCCAATTCTATCAAAACCTTAGATATCCACTCGATCCGGTACTGGAAGCCCGATTCTTATATTCAATCACCGAAATACGAGACCTGGCCCTTTCTTTATATCCACGCATATGTAGTACACGCATTTTCTATCTTTATTTTTTTTTCTTTTTCTTTCTCGTCTTCATTTCTCCGGTTCAATAATTTCAAAATCTAGATAATGGCCTTATACCTATACCTTACAGCAAAGAGAAGAGAATTCTTTTCCTCGGTATATCATTTTATCATCGGGATTTTTTTCTCCTCGATAAGAAGAAAAAGAAAAAGAAGAAGAAAAAAAAATAAAGAACTTTACTCTTCTTATTCCTTATTCTCATCCTCTTGTGATATCCATTACCGTTTTTTTATTTTATTTTATTTTATTTTATTTTATTTTATTTTTTTTTGCACCCCACCTCTGCTTAAACGTCAAGCGTATTTTTGACACGGTCTTTCGCTAACTTCTCGAAAGGTACGCGAAGCTACATACCTATACAGGTATCCGTGTTTATGTAGTATTTGTAACTGGCTCGAGGCGTTCCTTCTTGAGATAAGGATATACCTACCATCAAATTATAAGATATACGGTTCAGTCATCCGTCACAATTCATCATCTCTTCGGTGATTCTGTGGTCGGGAGTTAAAGTTCGTGGAATTTTGAGGTAAGCTTTGGTATTTCGTAGGGCATTCAACGCTCGTGTTCGTGTTCATGCCACATATACCTACACATATATACATATACATATATACATATATACAGTAGAACTACCGAAGACTCGGATATACATACTCGAGTTTGAAACAATAGCGTATACCTTTAGGCTTGGAGTTGGTCTGTCAAGATTATTGACCCTTTGTCTCTCACCGGTTATAGAAGTGAACACGAAGGGGGATCGACGTGTGGGTTTAAAGTCGCGGTTACAACTTTACTCAAACTCAAATCTACAACTCTTCATCATTTAATCCTCTTTACCATTACCTTTACCTTTCACCCTGTCTCAGATACAACCAACTATGGTAACTAAATTTTAACTCTTCTATATCTTCTTATACAGACTTTAATGAATCCACCTTCATAATAGGTTTAAAGTAAACTTTTTTTGTTTTTTATTAACTTTTCTTATAGTTTGGATTAAGAATTGGATTAAAAAGACATTAATCACACCTTTTTCTAACCAAAAATATTATATACGACAATTTATCACCCACTTTTTTTTTTTTTTTTTTTTATTAATATTCATTTCTGGTTAAGAGGAGACCCATTTATATACGAGTCGTTTAAAAGGGTACGAAAAGTCGTAATCGCGCTTTAGAAAACACCCTGGAATCACAGAGGAGGTAGAGCGAGGTAGGTATACGTGGGAGACGTGTACCTAGCGGTGAAACGCTCAGATTTCTCGGGAGGGTGTGGAGGCCATTGTATTCGCGGTCTATTGTGAAGGCTGCAGTAAGTTCGGTCCGACTTGCCAACGAACGTCGAAATCCAGAGGCATAAGGCTGACTCTCTACTCTCTACTCTCTACTCTCTACTCTCTACTCTCTACTCTCTACTCTCTGCTCTCTACTCTCTGCTCTTTGCTCTCTGCTCTCTACTCTCTGCTCTCTGCTCTCTGCTCTCTCAAATCCCTCGCGGTATTCGCTTAAAGTCATCCGGGTATTTCCGGTCTTTCTTGAGCAGCGTCCCTTGCCCTTAGTTCTTCCGTTCTCTGTCGGATCGTCAATAGAATCCGATAGGATTAAACGTATCCTTCTGAAAACGACAAAAGGGAATCGTGTCCCTTAGTCGGTCCTTTGAAACCCGTTTTCCTTGTTTCACGCGGAAAGCATATCCCATCGAAATACGTTCGAACAAAGGATATACTCGGAGCTAATCAGCCTCCAAAATTGAGTCGAGTTATGATAGTCGGAAGGAGGAGCTTTTCCTTAGGGCAGATATTATATGGCGTTCAGGATAAACGGCGAGGCACACAGATGTTCGCTTTCGAAGGGAGAAATTAAGGGTCCGAAAGGTCCGAGGATGGAAAAACAAGAAAAATATAAAATATATAAAAAATGTTTGACGAAACTTTATTGAAGAAAATAAAAGAAAAAAAAAAAAAATGAAAAGAAGAAATATTTTCTTTCGTAAATGTTTTAGGGATGGTTTTATAGCTTCTAAAATAAAGAAACGATTCACCTAATCCCTACATTAAGTGCCTATACTATAAACATTTTATATAGAGCGTTTCTTATACCCAAATCATGGGATTTACTATTAGAATGAAAAATTTGTTTCTATTTTTTTACACACTGACGTATGGGAAGTACCTATGCGGAAACGAAAGAAATCACTGGGAAAGAATTTTGATAAATATTAAAACAAAAAAAAAAAAAAATTAAAAGAACAAATAATAGATAAAGATAAAACTCATTCCATTCAATATAATTTACGATTTTTGAAGCAAGTAAAACCAATTTCAAACTGGCAACAACTATCTCGCTGCCCTTTATTCTATTTTGAAATTAAACCACTCAGCTGCAGAGAGAATAGCGTCACGGTTAAATAAATCGGCAATCTGTCCACCGGACATATTGCCACGGAAATTAAAAGGTTCTCTTCCTACCTCTTACTTGAGGTAGAAACTAGAGTAGCTAATACCCCGATTAAAAATAAAATTATGTTATGTCCAATCCGGTAAAAACTTATTATATCCATATATCTACACGAAGTTCTCGGGATCTATAGATCCGAGGATCGCTTTCTAAATTCTGATATATTATGAACCTAAACGCGTACACACACAACACACAACATATCGACGACATATTAAAAGAAAAATGAAAATATAAAAATAACAAGCCGGAAAAACAGTTTTTCGGAGTACTTTTCATCAAATAGAAAAAAAAGGATGAGTTTGTCAGGGGAAGAAGAAGTATAAAAAAGTAATGAAAAAGCGAAAAGAAAGATCAAAATTGAAAATTTCACACAAAAAAAATACTCTATATATTGACAAACAACAATTTCATACAGTGCGTTTAATCCCAATTCGATTTGGGTACACTTACAATTTCTTCTTGTCATTGGCAAGGATCGCCCTATATATTGACAAACAACAGTTTTATACAGTGCATTCATTCTAATTCGATCTGGGTATATTTACAATTTTTTTAATATCATTGGCAAGGAATGCCCTATATATATGAAATACTCAACTCGGAAGAACATATTCTTTCATTTAGAAAGGTAATACAGAGAAAAAAGTATAGGTTTGTCAGTAAAACAGCGAAAATCGATTTATTTCCGGTAGAACCGGAAGTTCAAATTAAACGAAACATGGCAATTTTTCATGCCCATCATTTGGTTGTAAAGTCGTGTGAATTTCAGATTTTTTCATCGAGCCGTTTGCGATATCACCGCGCGAGTTTGTCGAACAGACCGACAGACAGATCGACATCTTTCCAAAAACCTGTTTTTCGGATTCTAGAGGGTCGAAAACGTGAGGATTCGTTGAAATTAGCAAAAGTCACTTCTCGACCAAAACCAAAAGTTTTCTTATATCACCGTAGTCGATGAAAAGTCAAAGAATTGTATTCGAAAGACGATAAAGATAAATGCGTTAATTAATTTTTGTCAATTTCTTATTTATTTTCACCCCCTTAAAATATCGGAGGTTCTCACCTTATGCTTTGTCCTATGACGGTGGTAATGGTTGGGTTTCTGCTCGTTGGGGGTTGTGGGTGTAGTAGGAGACGCATGGTCAACACCCAAGGTGGTATTCACGTGAGCCGTAACCCTTGGCTGAGGTGGTGGAGGTGGTGGTGGTTCGTGACAGCGACAACCCCCGCTCGAGGCGCCGCTCAGTGCCGCCGCAGTCAGCTTGTTGGCATAGTAGTACATGGCGCACATTTATCCCACGAAAGCTTAACACCGCGACCCCAATGCCACCTCAGTGTCATCCCTAACGGATATTATGACGATACCTTTTTTTTAGTTATATATACTTTCACAGTTTCGCTCTCGATAGAGATCGCTTCGTTACTATATTTCGAAAACAGTTTTTGAAAAAGTGGATTTCGATAATTTTGTACACTTTTTTTTTTTCTTAGTCAAATAAAAAAAAAAGAATATATATATACATTCAACTATTTCTTTTATATATCATTTATATTCATTTTCACATCAATCGCCAATTCGTCACTAATGTGGTATATAGGTATTGAAATAAAAAACAAAAAAATTTCATATAAAAAAGAAAATGAAAATTATTATTATATATTTTTATTTTTTTCACTGTCACTTTAATTTATTACCCATATCTACTAAACTCGAGTTAATTATCACTGAACGTACGTCTTCATTAATTAATCAACCTTCTTTAATTTTATATATTATTAACACCATATGCAATTGTGCATAAAAATTCAACCGTCTAAATGACCAGCTGAATGACCCATCGGGGTGGGGTGGAGAAAAAAAAGGTCATTCGCTGATCATTTTAATTAGTTTCTTCTTTAATTATGGGTATTAGAAGCTTAAGTCAGCCACAGTCAACGAAGTGCGTCACCCTCGGCATTAAGGACGCTGGTTATAAGTTAATTAAATTATCCTAAAGTTCGTATTAATTATTGAAACATCCCCACCACGATATCTGAAGTTTGAGTCAATCCAACTGATTATACATATTACATACATACGTATATTACGTTTTCGTAAATACCGATAGAGAGAAACGTTTGAAACTATCCAAAGCTGTGGAGAAAATTGTTTGCTTTAGAGAGTGCCCACCCGATGTAACGATATTGATGGTGTATAAATATAATAGCGAGAATTTAATGTGTTAAATAATTAACAGTGTGGACCGAGGGGATATATGCAGTAGAAGTATGGCAGCCCTGCTGTACAGTAAAAGGAAATTTTTATCATGATTATTATTATTATTTTTTTTTTTTGTTTTTTCCTCGTTTTATTCGCGATTGTCTTTTTTAATTAGCACACAACCCGTCGAAACGATGTGCGGCAACGTTTTTGTGGACGTTTACTTTTCGTCACGAAATGGAGGTCACTGTTTTTGGGCTTTTAACGGTCCGCTGAGGTAGGTATAGTAGCTCCGGTTATACCGTCCCTTCTATATTACCATTTGTATGTGTTCATTTACTGTACATGCATACGATACACACATACTCATGCTATGGACAAGTTTTAAACTTTTTGAATAAAGGCAGACATTCAAAGTTTCGGGAATAAAGAATTTTTGGAAAAACCAAGAAGTTTAACATATGTACGTATATGTATAATATTGGTTTTCGGTTGTTTGTTTATTCATATTCTATATATGTATATGTATGTATATCCAGAAATGATGCGAAGTACCCACTGTGAAGTAATTCGCGAGTTCAGTGCCTATGTAAACCACAAAACCACTAACTAATGGCGAGCTGGAAAATTAAGCGAATTTTATTGGATTACAAGCGAACTGCGTCAAGGATTTACAGTCGTTACCCACGGGCTTAATGTACTATACATAAACTCGCCCTCGATTCCAAAATTATAACATCATTTAAAAATCATTTAATTTTTTACTTATATAAACCGAGCCTAATATCATATCCTGCACTAATTGTTAAACTGTTTACTCAAATTTACAAATTTATCCAGAATCTGGATTGCTTTGAACGTCTGTGTGTATAGGATGGTCCGGAAGATCTGCCCTCACTAACTAAGCCTCGAATTAATCCTACTTATAGTTTGTCTACTCGGCTTAAGGCCCATGAACTACGTCATGGATATATGTCAGACACCCTTATACGACTACTAACGGAAGTATAAATTATTCAGATGTGAATATCATCTATCAGAGTAAACAGGATTACGATATGAGATGAGATCGGATTAACAACATCAAAATTAATGTCTATTAGGTTTGATTAGCAATATTTTAAATTCAATAAAATATCAAATCAATTTTCGTTCATTATCTTCACATTTTTAATCATCTTGACAATTATGGACTTTCAACTATTGACATGAGATTGAAATTATTTCGAGTTGTTTTGTTAGTACAGTTATTAGAATTACCACCTTGTATATATGTACATACATACATTCGACAGTTGAAGATAATAAATCAGAGCCCCCCTCCCCCCAGAAGGTGATGTTTTCTTTATTTTTTATTTTTTTATTCTTTATTTGATTTTTTTCATTCGGTTAGAATCGGGTTTTGTAAATCGATGGGCGAGTTGACACGGAAACAAATGGGGAATGGTTTGAGGGTGCGAGAATGTGATGTCGTAAACTCACTGTGGATAAGCTCGAAGCGTACGTAAGCTTGTATCTTTACACATCTACACGAAGTATGGTGTATTCTTAGTCAATTTTGTATGATAAAAGTAAAAGAGGAATGGGGAAAAATACAATCAGTAAACGTTGGCTGTCCCCTCTTATGTCAATATTTAATCTCCCCCCAAACTCACACTGAACGAAAAAAAAAAAAATAAAAAAAAAAGCAAATAGAAAAAAAAACTCACATGCATTTCTGAATTTATACTCATGACTAGAATGAACTGTATAAAAAACAGATACAGAATAAAAAATAAACCATCATTATCGAAGTGTAATAAACGATTATCGTTCACATTTAAAGACGAACCATGTATTTGATTTTTAAAGGTAACACCGTGAACTTGGATATAGAATTTTGTCCATATACCATGTAAAGCTATCAAAAGTCTGAATTGTCATTTTCTCATATCTCGAGAGACAAATCTTTACTCATGTGTGTATACCTATGTATACATATTTACTTGCGTTTATGTATACGTATGTATAAACCATCGAAATTTTTGTGAAGAAAAACAAGACCGAGAGTCGAAACTATTTCAGCTAACGTTCAGACCTCCTAATCTTTACGAGCCATAAAAATGTTTACCGGTGCAAGTTGCCGGGAAATATTCTCTCTTTAACGTTTAACCTTTCCGCAAAATCTACTCAAGAACTGAAAATAAAGAAATCAGAAAAAAAAACAAAAAAAACTTTTCGACGTCCCTTTTTTTTTTAGTTTTTCGAGTTTTCCTAATTTTTCTTTACTTCTGTCATAGTTTCTTCGTTTTATTTATTTATTTATTTTTTGTTTTTTGGCTTCTTTGGTTCTTTATTCTTTGACATATTCGTCCGAAAAATTTAAAAAAGTGATCGATTTTCAATCTGGCTGGATTAAATATATTTAACGCTAATTGGCATAGCTGATTGAACCCCCCCGGGTAAATCACGGTTTAAATATCAAAAAAACTAAAGACGAGCTTTCATCATCGGGATACAGAAACGGTATTACGAATTGACGCAATTTTAATCCGGATTTAATCTTCATTGATACGTTTCAGTTTTGATAATTAATGCCTATAAAGGTAATGCCGATTTCTGTATGTCTTTTATCTTTCCTTTAATTTATATATACGGAACTTTGACGACATTCGTCATTAGCATTTCCTCCTAGCATTATACGTATAACTAAAAAATAATCAAACCAGTCAAATCCCCCCTCACTCAAATTTCATTATTCCTGACCATAGTTTCTGGCCATTTGAATTTCGGATTGGGGCAAGTATAACGTAGGTTAATGGGAGATGGGAAACCATTACCCTTCATAACAGTCTACTAGATTCGGCTTACTCGGTCGAGAGATGACCCGATCGTAGAGATATTGGATATGAGATATAAAATCGGAGTATTAGTAGACTAATTTTAATAAATAATTCTACCGTGTAGAAAGAAAAATATATAATAAAGATGTTAAGATCGGTGGTAAAAAAAAAAAATAAAAATTGACAACAAAGACAAATCATCAAAGTGAGTATTGAGTCTAGGAAAGAAAATAAGAGACTGGTTGAATGGTCGTGATAGAATAATCGAATACGAAATAATTGATGGTAGTGGATTCTAGTTTTCCAGTCAAGGAACACTCCTCGATTCGAAGGATGGTGTAATAGAGTCCGCGCCCTTTGAACCGTTGCATTCCGTTCGAGGGCCAAAGATCGGTGAACTATCCCGAGGGTAAACTGTCGTCGGGAAAATTATCTACGTGACTGAAAACTTTGTTGGCAAACCACGTTCTCAAAATGACCTGTGCTTTCCAAACGTAATACATATGTATGTGCAGGTATATGATTACGTGTTTCCATGATTGTGTGTAGAATTTTTATTTTCAATTCTTTTTGTTGTCGTTTCATGTATCTAATCTGGCAGATCGTTATCCTAGCAATTTGCAATCGATTTATTGTTGTTAAGAAAGCAAAAAAAAAAAAGCAAAATGAATAGGAAAAGGTACGAGTATAAAAATTGAGAAAGATTCGTCTAAA
The DNA here is from genome assembly GCA_963924015.1 of Macrophya annulata. Lineage (NCBI taxonomy): Eukaryota > Metazoa > Arthropoda > Insecta > Hymenoptera > Tenthredinidae > Macrophya > Macrophya annulata. The sequence goes on from OZ001260.1 coordinate 9,348,715, forward strand.
CCACTAGCTGCTATTATACGCTCGTTAGCAACGTCATTCCCAGACATGAAAATAGGAATAAAAATTCAAGTTTAGAGAAACGAGTTCTCTCGAGGATTGGACAGAGGTTGGGCGTGTCGAAGAATACCAGTAACGCCAACGGCAGCAGGTGCTGGCTTGCAAATTTATGATAAATTTTACCTGTTCTATATTTTCTCGGATATCATCTGCCTTAAAGCTTAAAAAGTAGGCCAAAGAGTATAACGTTAGAAATTTTCTATCTAAAATATCGTATCGTTTGACCCTTATTTGACACACTTTTTTGAAGTTACGTACTTGACACACTGGGATGAATTTCACCCCATGATAATAAATGAAAATAACATAAAATATTTAACAAAATTTAAATAATGACAAATTTTACGAAAAACCTGGATTAAATACTTTATGAAAAATAACAAAAAAAAAAAAAATATTCAAAAATCGAACGTAACTTCAATTTTGCAAATACCACGTGGTGCTTGTTCATACATTCAGTAACATAATACAAATGCAATGAAAAGTCCGAATGAAATTCGAGCCAAACTGATCCGAGCTGCGATGCAGCATTCGAAGTACCGTATACGTAAAATCTGGTTCTATTTTCCATTAGGCTTTCGATTCAATACTAGAACGCAATTTAAACACCGATTTCGAAGAAATAGGATATCGTATGCGGGAGTTGAAGGAACGTTCATTTCCCAAAGTACCGGAATATACGTATATGCATTTTAGTTTTTTAGTTTTTTTTTCATAGAATCAAAATGATTGTTTGAGAAAGCTTTTTCGAATTTAAACAGACAAATTGAAACTAGTCACTCGAGTATTTGACAAGCGACTATTCGAACCCGTCACTAATTTAATTACCCGCTAGTAGTATCCGGCAGTTGAATTTCACGCATTCCCTAGTTACTCTAATGTATTCCCGAAACTGGAAACGGCCCTCTCGCTACACCGATACGGTTATCGTCCTCAATTGTCGCTGGGACTTTGTGTCAGTCCACGTGTTGCTGTGCCTACATTTATAATAATGTATATGTATATACGTCTCGTCTCTGGTTTTCTGGTTTTCCCTACTTGTCAACCGCGTTGCCCAGCTGCGCGGACCCGAACCTGCAGTGATACCAGTCGATGACGCGATATGCTAATTTGCGAAAACTGAATATTGAATGATAAAGTAGTTTATCTCAAATGAATTTCCACCGTTTACGAATACTCGTATACCCGCCCTTTCCCTTTAGCGGAGTATAAAGTTTTCGTGCACTTGGTGACAGCAGTGGGATAATTTTTAACTTCAAATTCGTAGATCTATTGTAAACAGACGATTTAACGAACAAAAATTTTTTTACGGCTTTAAAATACGCCCTAGTAAACGCAAACTGACGTATCGCTAAACTTGTTGCTTTATACTTATAACGTTTGGAATTCCTCCAACTAAAGGATCTTCTCTATCGTGATATCCCCCCAATGTGGAGCATCGTATACCATCAGGATAATATGGCTGTTACATAATTCGTGACGGAGCCATGTTTGATCTGGTTTGGTTGATTGAATTGATATGTTGTTTGTACTGATTGAATAATAATCGCGTATAGCTTGTTAACGTGATTAATAAAAATTGTTTGCTTGATACCACCGAATGAGAAATTGGAAATTTTTTAATCCGTGAATTCTTTAAGCATGAAAAATTATAAGAATAATGCCCTTTTATTTTTCAGGCAATGTGATATGACGAGTAAATAGGAAAACAGTCCAAGGATTTTTCTCTTTCTGGGGGAGGGAGGGGGGGACACATCGTAAACTTGTTTTTCTTCCCCGTTTACGAAAGGGAGGCTGAGAGAGAAAAGAAGGAAGACACGCAATTGAGGGGAATATTGAATCACGTACTATACGTCTGTCAGCGAGATAGAAAAGCGACTTGTTTACGATGGATTTTTTATTTTACGTTATTTATCGTCGTCCAGTTTGCGAATACGGTATTTCTTCCGCAGATTTACGACGTTTGTAGACAGAATTTAGTTTATTTCAAAATTCACCTTCTATAAATCCAAAGCGATATATGTATATGCATCGACTATTTTATCAGGACACCGATATGCAACGAAGAAAGAATAGAAAGAAAAAAACCGAAAACAAAAATAAAAATAAAAAAAAAAAAAAACAGGGCAGAAAAAATGATGAAAAAATAAATCGGAATTTAATTTTATTCCCGACAAATTTTCTTCGACCTTTTTATAAATTCAAAGCCTCAGTTTTCTCTCTAACATTCAACGAACAAATTCGAAACCCAAACCCCCAAAGTGGTCTTTTTCTTATTCCCTCAAATTTCTATAGACGTTTTCCTAACCCCGCGTTAAGGTGAAGGGCTGAGCCTAAATCGTTGGAGAGAAATATCGATAAACGATTGAGCAAATTTGATGAACACTTTATCCGTTTTTGAAACGAATGCAATGGGGTGGTATTTTTTTTTTTTTTTTTCGTCTTCGTTTATTTTTACTTTAAATTCATATATTTCGTCGATTTAAAAACACGTAATGTCTTTTCATTTTTTTCCATTATTTTATCGACTATACATATATACATACACTTCACTGAATAATGGTAAATACTTCTAATAGACGTAGTCACAACTCAATTTCAACTTGTGTAATCGTAAAAGTAATCTTTATGGATATTGCTTAATGACCAAAACTTAACCACGATATGGTCTCCGATTTCCCGCCAGCATAATCGCGGTTGCCATTTCTGGTTTCCTCGTATTGAGGCCAAACCGGCACTGAGGTTCGTTGTTGGATCGTCGGGAAACCCTCGGGAGGTACAGGACGGTATAGAAAAGTACCATTTGCGCTTGCGCTAAGATCCTGCGCGGGAAGACCGAGCCCACGGGAATAAAGAAGAAGTGGGGGAGTAAAGTTAAAAGCTTGGATAAATGCGAGTTACTATGCTGGTACAATATCGACGTTTCCAAGATCCATGATCATTATGAAATTGTGTACTTTATATCTAAGACTATAGCCAAGTATTTATACCCGATTAACTCCCTCGGGAATAATGAATAACTAGAAAAGGGCCAGTAGTTAACTCCCGTCCTATACGCATTTGACACGCGAAATCGCATGCTTCGAATAACTTGAATTAAGGTATTAAACTGAAAACTGAGATAGGATCAGAGATTGGATTATCATTTAGGTATTATGATTCGATTAGTACATAGTAGAAAGAATTCTCTGTCCAAGATTTTCGTTGTAGGTATATAGGTATATATGTATCCCAACCGATGTAATTAAAAAAAAAAAAAAAAAAAGCAAGCGAGCGAAAAAAAGGTCGAAATGAAAAGGGGGATTATCAGCTAATTACTTTCGAAGAATAAAAAAAAAAAATAAAAATAAAAAAAAAATTAAAAAAATGGAACTAAAGTAAGAAAAAAATAAAAAAAGTGGTAAAAATTTCGTCAGGAACCTCGTCGCCCCGGGGGCGGTGTTTTAATGAGTCTTTTAAAATATTCAGAATCTTCTCATTAGAAGAATAATAAATAAAAAAAAACGAAAAACTAAATCAAATAACAAACAAAGGTATATCTAGATATCTGTGAAAGAGATGAATGACGTTTGATGTACAATTCGTAAATTTTTGGGGGAGAGGGGGGAGGGATAATAATCAACTGGTAAATTTGTGTACGAATTTGTACGACTAAAATATGTAGAACGTTTATCTCCCGTGGTCCAGCGATCTCTGGGGCTTATCACCTCGGCGAATCCTGCGTACAGTAACTAGGAGTATAATAGGTATCGTATATGCACTGTTTCTACCATCCGCAACTGTACAACAAGTACGGTCACCAACTCAACTCATCCACGTATGTTTCTGCCTGGATTAGCATAATAGTCAGAGGTACCTACTAGCTGTCAGGCGACGCAAGTCATTAACATAACAAACGTAGACGCATACGCTTCGCGTTACAGAAATGCACACTATGTGTATACGCCGGGTCCAGGCTCTGCACCCTCGGGTAGACGATAATGCTGTTCTCGCCACACGCCGTTAACGTCGAGAACACCCAATTCCGTTGGGTGAAACACATTAAACAACGTAGAAACATTGAATAGAATTGAAATGATAAAAGGAAAAAGAGAAATGAAAAAATTAAACTCTTACTTTTCGTTCTTTTTTACTAATTAAAGCAACTTGTTCTGGTTAATTGGATTCAGTTATACTATCTGACGGGATAAGATCTGAAGAAGGAAAAAAGTAATTATCATACTTCTATCAGTTAGTATGAAAATTAATTTCAGCAAAATTCTAATACACACAAGATTTAAACCGGGCTTTTGACCTCCCATAAGCACAGTAAGCCGATAACCAAGCTCTCCCTTTAACGATTCTATAGCTTTACACAGAGACCAGAAGCAAGCTGTACTTGTACCTGTTTCCTGCACCGTGTATTGCATTGCTATTGCTATTGCTATTGCTATTGCATTGCATCGCATTGCCGCAATAATTTCTGGACTAGTGAAATTCTGGATGGTTGTTCAGTTTGCGGAAATATTATTACCAACTCGATGTAAACTATGTTCGATGGGACTAGGTGAGAGTTAGAGCCTAGCTGGCCTTAACTGACCCTATATTATGGTTGTTGTTTAACAATAATAATCTGCTTTGTCGATTCTGCTGTAGGTATATACAACAAAGGTAAGTATATATTACCAAAGAGAAAGGGGATTTGTTTCAATGCGATAACAATCCTTAACCGACGACTTTCCTTTCAGTTATAAAAATTTTCTTTTTTCTTTTTTTCATCCCTGATAATTATACTACACGGAGGCGAAGAAGAAAACTGCGGGTAAAAATGTTGAAATATATTATTATATGTAGGTAGGTGGTAACGAAATTTATATTTATTATTATTATTATTATTATTATTATTATTATTATTATTATTATTATTATTATAACAACGAGACTAAGGGATGAGAGATTGTATTATACGAGTCAGTGTTAGTTCTTCACGCATCCATTTTAATGGCGTTTACTTTATATACTCGGATTATTATAACGTTGAAAACCTAAATTATAAAATGTGAAATGAAAGCGCAGAAGTTGCGGTCTATAGTATGAGGTGTTCTTTTTTTTTATTTTGTTTTTTTTTTTTTTTTCTTCCTTTTTTGATACACAACGTGAAGAATTTACTCGACTCGAAAGTTTATTTTACACAGTTAATTTTCAAATTTAGTTTTAAAAGAAGACTTTTTAAACTTATATACCTTTACCTACCTTATATACTTATACTTGTACTTATACTTATTACTTTGCTACTCGCGGTAGCCGATGAAGAAGAGTTTGAAAAAAGTAATTTGAAAATCTTGAATTTATTATAAAAACAACATTAGAGGAAATATATAACCTAGTCAATTTTGAAATAAAATTCATCAAATACTTGCTAGAATTATACACTTTTGTAATAGAAAGTTAAATACTTATCACTGTAATTCAGACGACTTATATGTATATATATATATACTCTAATACCTACTATACATAAATACAAGTTTATTGATCCAATAAACAGTTACTTTGATCCCGAGTTACCTCGGCGGACTATAATACCGAAACTAATTTAGATGAAAAGTTAGACCCATGAGCAGAAGAGGAGGAGGAGGAGGAGGAAATTGGTAACCGAAATAGTAGGTATCTACATTTTAACAAAAAATAAAAAATAAAAAAATTACATTAAAGTTTCGCACGTTATAACCGATGCGGGGAGTAAAGTATTGATTAGAATTGAATTTATAACAAAATTTAAATAAATGGGTAATAAATTTTTCGTTGAATTATAACAACGGGGTAATGGCTTTACCGAAACACAATGACCGGTCGACGACCGTTCTCGCTTGTTGGGTTGGATTTAATTTCTACTTTGGACGGTGGCCAGTAATGCTACTGCTACTGCTGCTGCTGCTGTTGGACGTACTGTAGGTACGCTATGTACACGGCGTACAAATACACGGTTTTCCGAATACTCATGCCCGCTCATCCGGCCCAACCCTGCCTACCCTCTTGACGTATCATTGCTATGTGACCTAGATTTTCATTTTGATCATATTGCGAACCGAGATTTCTGTTTGCAAGGAACGACCCTTGTTGGCGCAGGTGTACCGAATGTCTCGAGTATATAGGCAGTGGAAGGCCCAAGTAATTACAGCATTGCCTAAAAGATCCTTTTCCCCTACTCCATCTCCTTCTTCATCTCCTTCTCCTTCTCCTTCTCCTTCTCCTTCTCCTTCTCCTTCTCCTTCTCCTTCTCCTTCTCCTTCTCCATCTCCATCTCCACACGTGACTAACCTGTAGTTACATATATATCTAATTCAACATCCGCCCGTGAAGCTGAGAGCTGCGTAAAGTTTCTTAAACGTATACGTTGTTAAGTTCGAGTTCGTTGGGCAAAGGGCGAAGGGTAAAGCGTGTTAAACTGAAAATGTTGGGAAATAGTAGTCAGCACGTTAACCATAATCGAGAAGAGACGGAAATAAGGTTGTGGAGTAGGCAGGTATATAAGTTAGCGCGAACTAATTCTAAATTTATCGGTATAAAGGGTGAATTTCGAAACTCTGTTCATCCGCGAGGAGAGAGTTTAAGCAGCTATTTTATTTAATTTTTTTTATTTTTTTTTTTTTTTTATAAAACCATTTCCGTCAAGCAAGATTAGAAAAATCTTCGCCAACTTGCGGTAAGAAGGATCAGAAACTCTCCACTTCTATGTAAAACGAGTAATTTTTCCAACTCCCAGAGAGGCTATCAGTGGTTGTAATTTATGTTAGGTCTGGGAGATGGTAAAGCAATATGGCTGACTTTAACCGGGTGAGCGGACCTACACCCACTACTGCAGTATATGTGTCTATATATGTATATACATATATATATATACCAGACGATATAATAACGGACAAAGTCGTTATACTTTTTACCCCATGTTGTAGCATGTAAGAGAGTCTGTAGTCTCGCGGGGATAATTCTTATTCTTCTTTCACGCTGCTGTACAGAACCCTCGCAAAAAATAAAGAAAGCAAAAAAGAAAAAAAAAAAAACTTAGAAATATCAAAAATTATACGAGGATCAGTACCCAACGATTATCGCGAAGCGAATATTTTAGGGACGACGCGAAGGAGACTTACGTTAATCCTGAATTGACATACGTGCTTTTTAGCTGCTAGTCTCTGCAGTCGTGAATCGCGTGCTAAATCCATCTTAGGAAGAAAAAAAAAAAAAAAAAAGTTTGCGCGTTTTAAAGCTTCGTGAAAAGTTTACCTTTCCCCCCTTAAAGAAAATAGTTTTCTTTTATCTTTTTTATTCGACGATGGAAGGTCGGTTTTCTAGCGAGTTGGGGTATATTATCTAAACGTTTCAAGTTAATTAAATTTACATAATTTTCTTTTGATTTGGAACTACGCCAAGTGGAATCATTCGGCTATCCGGAATCTCTACTTACCTTTTAGGCTCAGTTAGCCAGTAGTCGTCAGATCATTCCAGATCTAAAGTTACACAGAGATAAAACACAGCATCAAGCCATATTTCGACAAGTTAATAAAAGGGTGGTTTTCACGGTTTAATATTCTACCACTTAACTCGAATTAAACTCTCCAACGACCTAGTCACTCGTTATGAACTACACCAAGAAACTTGAAATTTTACAAGCCATGTGAAGTACTTACGCAGGCTACTGAAATAATTTTTTATTTTTTATGCAACTCTTTGGTGACAAGAAAAAAGCACTCGTTTAGATAGAAAATAATGATGAATTTTGATAAAATTCAACGATTTTAATATCCGAAAAACAGATTTTTAGAAAAATTTACTTACGTTCAATGAAACTGTCTTATTGCGTCTTGTTTCTATCTTTCTGAATTGTCTCAGAGACGTTAAAATTTCAACTATAACAAGTTTTGAATTGTATATCGCTAAATAATAGAGTGTAAAATTAGAAGTTATAAATGTCTGTTAATTTTCATCAAGCATTTGATGTCTCAATTTTAATTACACAGTTTAATAATAACGGATTTATACTTGCCTCGCAATTAACAGGGTCACGAACAGCAAAACTACAACATCATTTCACGGTTAATAACGAAGCGGAGTTACGCGATTTGTCAACTCCCGTATTTGCCTTTTACTCTCTTTGTCTATAAACCGCAGTTTCAATAACATTGAATTGTCAATTATCGTTAGTTCTACGCCCAGTATATCGAGTGACCTAAATATTTCATTCAACGTCTTTATTACCCAAATTATAAAAAAAAAAATTTTATTTTCTATTTTTTGTTCTTTCATTTCCGTCATTCTTTCCATGACTTTGATTCGCTCGTAATATAATCGTGCATACAGAATTGGTAGTGGCTACTTTGTAACTTTTGAATACCGAGAGTTTGAGTGACAGCTCTTTGAATCTTTGGAGATAAAATTGAATTTTTATAATTCATAAATTTAAAAGCTACGTAGGCAATTTAATTCGAGACAGGTATAACGCTCGTACTCGGCTGTTCTACTCCAGCTTTGACTTATGAGTCCCGTAGCGGACCGTAGATTTAGCAAACGCAGACGTACCACGATCATTATCTTGAAATTTATAGTACCGGCAGCAGTCATCTACCGGCAAAGCCTGCAGATAGCGTATGTGTGAAAAGGATTATTCTATAGAGATTAAATCGTTTTTGTCAAACAAATTAACGAGTTTCTGGTTGTATACTATGTATATATATATGTATATGTATATATATATATATATACAGGAGTTTCCCGTATTTATTAAAAAACAAACAAAACTCAAACAGAGTTTACCATCAAATTTCATACTATTTATCAAGTCTCGCTAGGTAACAATTTAACAATTTTATCTTCAATTCTTTGCACACTGAAAATTATTTTTAAATAATTAACGAAAAGCTATAAGCAATATTTAGAAATTGAAAAACCTGCAGAGTATGCAAAAGCCCCGAACACTGCGGCTTACGCAATTGCAAGCTCCCATATTGTAGGCTCCTTTAATTAGTAATCGACATTTTTTTTTTTCAACTGTAGAACCCTGGATCCTTTCTTTATTTTTTAATTTCGAATACCAGTAATGCGGGTTTAATCCCGATTTCGATTCGAGATCCGATTTTATTCCAGTTTTGATTTTTGTCGTCATTGTGAAGCAGGCGGGTAGAAGGACAAGGCAAAGAGGAACTCGTAGAATTTACGATAAAGCGTTTTGAGGATGCTTAACGAACTTAAGCCTGACTTCTTTGATAATTGGATTGAAGAAAGAAGAGAAGAGAAGACAAAAAAAAAAAAAAACGCGAAATGGGGTTGGATTTATAACGGACAAGTATTCATTTTCTTTAGATATCGAATAAACTTTTGATTCGAAAAAGAAAAAGAAAGGAAAAAAAATAAAATAAAAAATTCAGTTGTATGTCGTGCATTTCGGCATAGTGAAATATTCGTAATCGTGAAAATCTATTTTGGCAAAGACTTTATGTCGATAAACAGCTAGAAAATAAAATAAAAAAAAAAAAACGAAAAATAAAATACAAAAATAACTGAGAAAAGAGTTTAGACGAGTTTTAGCTCTTTTCCAAACCCCAACACACTAGCTGCACAACTGCTATTTCTGAATTGTTATTCCTCTACGAAACAGCGTGAAGTTGCGGTCGCGATATACATATACATACCGAGTGGGTAACTTTCTCTAGTTTTAACTTTAGGCAACAGCGGCAGGTAGTAGCAGCTAACTTTATGCAAAGTTTTGTTCAAACAGCGCCTTTTGCTTCTTTAAAACATAATTTTCGGTACAGCCTTCGCAATAAGGTGTTGAAAAAAAAAATCGTCAAGGCAACCTTCCGACACTTTTACGTGATGCTGTAACAGGACTTGATCTAATACCTTTGCTTAACATTTTTCCAATATTCCTAAGTGATTTAGGTATAGGTACTGCAGTGTTAACCTTTGATCGGCTTCCTACTTCGTCAATCTCCTTCCTAATTCGAACCCATAACTAAGTAACCAGGGAACTGATGTGGCTAATGTGAGAGGAAACTAACTCCCCTTACTTTAATACATACATACATACATACATACATACATACATACCCATCCATCCATACGTATATACATGCAGAGAATTTCCATACTTATGTCTATGTATTTAGTCAGCCAGAATTGCGCAGTGTTACTAGAGATGATGCCGTCCCGTATTCCCCATACCCGTACCAAAGTACTTAGTAGGGCTTAAGGCCTGGACTTGTAGGAAGGGGAACGAGGAGAGACCCCACCAACGTTGCCTTCGCACCCTTCGAAACCGAAGGGAGTACGGTCCCTCATCTCAAGATTCAAGTTGCGTAGGCGTCGAGAGAGATTAAGGCAAGGGTTAGACAAGCTCGCGTTTCACAAGTCAATGACGCTTTGCATAAGATGTGGGTATGTATGTGTGTACATACGTGTGCCTTGAAAACTTGTGTTTTTACCATATTTCTTTTCTCATATGTGGTTTTAACTCACGGTTTTGTTGTACATGGATGAGATGGAAATACGACGAAGTGCGCAACCTAAATATGCGCACAAATAGATATTTAATATACCTAGACAAGTCCATGTTCGACAGACGGTGGGAATCGTTTGTTAAGTTATAAGCAGCTATGAACCTGTGTAAGCTCTATGCTTTGTCTTATGACAGAGGATCTCTTCTTGGTCTGACTCTCGTTTTCTATATAATTATTAGAACCACAAAATTTGCGACTTGGAAGTTACCTAGGTTAACACTGATTACAGCCTCGTTTTACATTCGAAATAGTATTCTGACACGTGTATAACTTCTGACGCGATTTATCCACAATCAAAACGTGACGAGGTTTCGCGTTCATGAAAGACTCGAAATTCGCTAAGCTGTCGTATTAAATTAAGGTAAGTGAGAATTTTCAAATTTTTTAAAACATTATTATGAAAATTTGCGAAACTATTTCTTCCATTTTTATTTTTGCATCGTGTTTATATTTTGTAAAAATTGGATAACTGCAAGTGGAATTATTTCCTTTTGAAATTGTCCGCAGCCACGTTTCCACGTTCTCGTGTGACTAAGAGCAGAAAGAAACAAATAGCCAAAGCAACATAAAAAAAAAAAAGGTAAGAAAAAAAAAAAGAAAAGAAAAGAGGAGTTTAGAGGAGAGAGTTTACGAGAAAGCGCTTTTAGCGTCTTCTCCAAAGGTCTAACAGCAATCGCATTAGTTACCCCGACCGGAGTTATAAGGGACGAAAATATTTCAAGCAATAAAAAGTGGGAAGTGTTACCTCGATGAAGGGCATGGGATAAAATGAACAGAAAAAAGAAAAAAAAAAAGAATCGATTTGAGAAACAATAAATGCAGTAATTTTGAAACGTCTTATACAACCCACCACGTAAATCTTTTATGATCCTACATCATATATGCGTATGTATGTATGTGTGTACATCAATTTAGCTATGTACCGTCAGAGTTTATACATTGAAGAGGGTTTTCAAGCGAAACACACTCTTTTTCTAATATGCGTTTACCGTGCCCTCACGTTTTCCTGTCTTCCAGAGTGTGAAAATTGCTTTATTCCCTCCACCTTTCCACTCGTGACTTTTACCCAGAGTAGGTTATGTCAGACATAGCGCAAGGCTAAGTGGCTAGCAACGTCTCTTGTCTTTTGCATCGTTTCTAGCAGCTCTTTCGGTCTCTAGACTAGACTTGGTATAACCATCGAGATAAGGGAGGAAAGGAGAGAGTAAAGGCAGTGATTTAGTGCAGGGCTGCACTGCGCTTGGTATAGCAACTAGGATAGGTGGGGTTCTGGGTCCCTCTACTCCAGCTAGATAAATCGGTCCACGCCTCTTTCGTTACTCTTTGCAGCGCTTTCTCTATCCTTTACTTTTTTTTTCTTCTTCTTCTTCTTCTCCTACTCCATCTCTTTCTCTCTCCCACACCTTTCAGGATTCAACCCCCGGGACACGAGAGTCTCGGACATTTGTAGGCTCCTACGATGAAATAAAGACCCTGGAGGTTCCACGATCCCTTTACTTTTTCCATTCTGCCAGAGGTAATCAAACTTTAGAATCCATTGTGGAAATAGAACGTTGCGATGGTTCAGCAGGTATTGCATCGTAGATATAATATAACGAATATTGTGATCTTAGATTCGGGAAATTTGACTGAGAAAAATTATTCTCGAGACCGGGAATTCGATGGATTAAAAAAGAAGAGAGAGAGAGAGAAATAAAAAACACACACACAATTTGTTATTCCATCCAAGTTTGATGCTGAAGTTTCATTCGGTAAAGTCTTATATTGCATTTTAGTTTTCCAAGACATTCGAAACGGAGGACTTGAATACAAGGCGTAGAGAGGTGGACGAAAAGTTGTATAGTTGCAGTGGTTCTGGAAATACCATGGAGGACCGTTACGGCCACAGGGATTTCCTGGACTTGTTTGAAAGTTTGTCATTACTTTGTACTCGTCGTACATAGCGAGGCTATAGTTTTTTAGTCTCAAGTCTGGGTGCCCTGTGGTAGCTAATATCATTTTAAAACCAAAGTTTTCACCAAACTTTACTTTATTATTTTTCTATCCAAGAAACTATACGCCAGGGTTTGTAGGGTAGGTGTACAACCCCGACGAGATATCTTTCAAAAGCTCAATTTCTCACAGTATCCCCCTGAAGGAAAGCTCTCTCTTCTAGCCTAGAAAATTCTTCTTCTTTCCACGTTCAAGACGGTTTCCACTTTTCAGAGTTATTGAAAACGCCAGACGTAAGTACTATATATACGTGTATTATATACAACAAACTCCATTCCTTCTTGTGACGAATATTTTTTACCTCCAATATAAACCAATCGATACATGAACCGATATTCATACGTAGACAGTTTACTATTCCTTTTTATTTCTTTCTTATGATCAAATATTTGATTTTCTTTTCAATTTTTCTGAAGCCAGATATTAAAGATTTAATAATTGAATGCTACATACCTATAGTTTGTAAAATGAGGATAAAATCAAGACTGAGAATGTTATTTCATAAAGTGTAACGTATAACGTCGCGGTTACTTTGCTAATTGCTTAGCGTAGTAAAGTTTGTTACATTCGCAGGTTTGGACACTGTGGTTTTAGAAGTTACAAACGTCACTCCATGCATTTCCAGGGAGAAACTGTAGTAGTTGGTCACCGTGATTTACAGATGGAAGGAAAAAATAAATAAATAAATAAATGTTAATAAAAAATAAAATTTTCCAAATCCTTTCACGAAGGTATATAGTGATAAATTTATTACCGCGGTAGTACGATCGCGTCTATTATTAGGGATATATACGTGATATAAATATAACACGAAATTGTTCACCAGGATTATCTACTCCGTGGTAAAATTTTCACCGTCAACAAATTTAGTGTCCCATTATACTTGCACAACTTATATACATATCTATACGTATATATATATATATATATATATATATATATATATATATATATATATATATATATATATATATATATATATATATATATATATATATATATATATATATATATATATATAATATATATACCATGGCAACTATACTAACTGTAACAATAACTTCAGCATTACATCGTAATCGTATAAACTAAAGTGGCCTATAATTTACCGCAGTATGAAGTCAACTTTATACTAACAATAATTTTCAACTAATTTAAAGTAATGTTATATAATATCATGTATTTATGTATACATATATATATAATATTATTTTAGGCGTATATAGACTAGGTATACGTATATTTCGTATTATATAACTATGAGAGAAGCAGCCTGTAGCTATCGCACTATGATACGTAGGTAGATGCACGAATGTATATATATATACCAATATATTTTGAAAATACGCGTGTGGGCAGTTGAGGCACGCGATAAAATTAAATGTCCGACGTTTGTGCGTCCGTTTTTTTTTTTATTTGTTTTTTTTTGGTTTTTTTTTGTATCGTTTCGTACGATCAATACCATACCATAAGGGATGATTAATAATACAGGAGCTAATAAATCTAATATTAAATTCTTTCCTTCTTTTTTTTTTCTTTCTTTCTTTCTTATTTTATTTTTCTACCCTCACGATCTCATACAAAAAAGATTACGCAGCTCCTCTGTAATAAAACCGTCATTGGCCAATTATAACGCCAATCAACAAACCCTTTCTTTTATTGTCTTAATAAATGCATACCAAAAATCGTAGAAAATATCTTCACTGTATTATACTCAAACGAGCGAAAGAATTACACGAGTATCACGATGCTGTTAGACTCGATGCTACTCGACCTGCAAAATTCCTAACGATAAGCGAATCTCGTTTAAAAACAGCACAAACAACATATCACGACGTCGCCGCATCACGTGACTTCCGGTCTACTACGGTGGTATCCGACGTCGTCTACTGTCCAGACAGTTTCTTGACCCGTTAATTTCCGATTGCCACTCTTAATCAACAGATGTTTACAATGCTTTTAACACTTGAAACTCTATGGATGTGGTTATCTACTTTTGCAGTGACGTTTAAAGGTTACGGAACTACAGATTTTTTGTTTTTTTTTTTATCGTAAATAAAATTCTATTTAGTTATAAGATAAAAAATTATGAAAATTCATAAATTTGATAACAATTTCATAAAGTCCTACTTCAGGGGGCATTTTAATTGTGAATTAGTTAATTTCTTTGTTGAGAAAATGAAGTTCAAGTTTTATGCTTTTAATCCACGAATTGGCAATTTTTTTTTTCATCATGAATATCACCAACGTTATAAAATTTTCTAATCAGTGTAGGTAATATTCTCAAGGGTGTTATAGGGTCTTAGGTGAACCCGTTTAAACACATATAATGCATATTTATACGTTGCAGTAGGTAGGCAAGTATCTAGCTTATATTGTTAAATGTCTAGCGACAAGATAGTGGCGATAAGACCGAAATTTTTCACCATAAAAATAAATGGCATTATACTGGGTTGATAAAACTTAATTTTTACTTTTCATCACCTACGGTGATATCAAAATAGTATTGGTTTTGGTCGAAAAGTGACTGTTGCTTATTTCAACGAATCTTCACGTTTTCGACCCTCGAGAATCCGAAAAACAGGGTTTTAGAAAGATCTCGGTCTGTCTGTCGGCCTGCTCGACAAACTCGCGCGGTGATCTCGGAAACGGCTCGATGAAAAAATCTGAAATTCACAGGACTTTACAACTAAATGATGGGCATGAAAAATTGCCATGTCTCGTTTAATTCGAACTTCCGGTTCAACCGGAAATGAATCGATTTTCGCTGTTTTACTGACAAACCTATACTTTTTTCTCTATATTACCTTTCTGAATGAAAGAATATATTCTTCCGAGTTGAGAATTTCATATATATAGAGGGCATTCCTTGCCAATGACACCAAAAAAATTGTAAATATACCCAGACCGAATTGGAATGAATGCACTATATAAAATTGTTGTTTGTCGATATATAGGGTGATCCTTGCCAATTACAAGAAGAAATTGTAAGTGTACCCAGATCGAATTGGGATTAAACGCACTGTATGAAATTGTTATTTGTCAATATATAGGGCATTTTTATTTATGTGAAATTTTCAATTTTGATCTTTCTTTTCGGTTTTTCATTAGCTATTTATACTTCGTCTTCCCCTGACTAACCCATCCTTTTTTTTCTTTTTGATGAAAAGTACTCCGAAAAACTGTTTTTCCAGCTTGTTTTTTTTATTTTCATTTAGTTTTCCGAATAGACTTTGATCGACGAATTATTTAAAAAACATTAATGATTGACAGGGGATCTATGTTTTTGTTAAAAGGGGACAAAACAATTGAGGAAAACATTCCACGCATGGTTATAATGTTTGATATGAAAAAGTAGTTGCGTGGTCATGGATGATGGAGGGCATGGGATCTGACCTACCCTCAATCGTGAACTGCTAGCTGCCCTGGTGGTATAACGGTGAGGCCGTTAATCACCCAAGTTTCCTAATTACTACCATTCCCGATTCTCGGCGTTGGCTCAAGGCGTGTCCTCCACCCTGCAGGTCGTCATTAGGCGGCGGTGTTCGCTGGCTTTTCGTTGTATCCAACCTCTCGAAGTCGTTAGGAACGAGGCGGTGAACGAGGCGCTTTGGAAAAATCAAACACGTACTTCACGGACGCGGGAATCGTTCATCGCTAAGCCTCAAAGCGAGTTAACGAGAATTATTATTCTCTCTTTCGTTCATGCACCTTTTTTACTCGATCATTTTAACCTCCTTCAGATTTTCTTTATCCTTTTTTACTTTCTTTGTATATTTATTTATTTTTTTTTTTGTTTTCAAACAATTCATAGTCTAAAAGCTCAGAATGTAGTGAAGAGAGGGACGTGGACTGTACATAGATACAAATATGAGTTCGTAGATAACAGACGTTGCAAAAGTTTCGATTAAAGATTGAAAAGAAAAGAATATTTCTCTCCCATCGCGGCGAGTCTCCACTCTCTGCATTATCCGATCAACTATACGTATTGTTTAAAAGTTTCCAAACCAGAGAAACGGACAAAGTGAACCACGACTAGAGTCATTGATAAATTTAGTTCACAGATCAAACTCGAGATTAAATCTATGGTCTGAACTGTACGATGGGTCAATCGAGAATCCATTTTTTCTTTACTGAAAGTCAAAGGACAAATAGGTCCTCTTTGGGTTTAAAGAATACATGGTCTGTGTTCGCGAAGAGAAATCCCATCGGTATAACGTCGATTTAAAATGGTCACTCTATATGTTCAAGATATGAAGGACTGAGTATCGGTAGGATTGGTTTAGAGAAAAAAATTTCACCATGAACAAGATGTGGCTCTCTTTTAAGTAACTTGTAGACATTATTTTGTGTATATTTTGTGTAATACCTAGATGGAGAAGAGGAAGAGAAACAGAAACAGAAACAGAGCTAAACTTCAAAGTAATCACACAGCTATCGATCAAGACAAGTTCACAAGCTCTTCGTTCGTTTCCCTTGGAGACGAGAGAATTGTTAATGGCATTCTATTGGTTCGTTGGCGAGTTTCTAACTCGTAACATTAGAGTTCTTCGGGGGTGTACCTTGTCTCTTTGTATTTTTGTCTCTTTGTTGCTACGGACAAGACGGCTGGCTTTCTTCGAATCGCAATGATTAAAACTTTTTCGCGATAATTTGAAACTCACAGAGTTGACCGTTCTTCTTCTTCTTCTTCTTCTTCTTCTTCTTCTTCTTCTTCTTCTTCTTCTTCTTCTTCGTCTTCTCACTCTCTTACCTCAACAGCCATTCCCATTTCCCTTAGATTTTTGCCCCGTTAAAAAAGATTAAAATACATTAATCCTTCCTTATTAAATTTCCTTCTCTTCTCCCGTCAAGGTGTACATTTATATATATATACCTATACATACCTATATATACCTACATAATATGTAACTTCACTCTCTTTATATTATAATTTGGATGATAAAAAGTTTTCAAAGAAGTACTTACCTATTCCTACAGCTCGTGACTATACATTGGTATGTTTAATTCAAAGATTTTAAGCATAAGATTTCAATTTCTGATGAGAGTGAACGTCATACTGCTTGATTTTCACTGGTATATATATATATGTATATGTAACAGTGTAGATTTTTATTCGCTACATTCTACGTACGAGATGCAGAGTGACTTGAAAACTGCTTACGATCTAATGTGATATTTATCGAGTACTTCGCAAATTCAGGCTCAAATAAAGTTAGAAAAGCGTATTTTTCAACGAGATGGAGAAGACACGACACACGATGTGAAAATATACCGTTGAGAGGTGTGATGAATTTTCAATATGTACACAACATCAGAAACGACGCTAAAAATATTTCATAAAATTTTCTCAATCTTTAGTCAAACACCATTTTCCGACTTCTATCGCTTCGATTCCTTCGAAATAAAATAAAAAAATAAATAAATAAAAAATGGAATTGGTACTTTAAAAATTCTCTTAAAAATTTCACATTATTCTCCGTTTATTCACGTATGTCATATCAATACGTTAAACAATGGACAATTATTCATCTCAGTTACAACTGAAATATGTTAATTTCATATTTGTTTATAATTTGTACGTTTTTACTTAATAAAACAAGACAAAAAATAACAGAAAAAAATTCGTAAAATTTTCTAATCAAGCTATCCGATGAACGATATCTGATTACAAAGTTCGATCACGTACACGAAGTTCGTTTCACGCCGTTGTCCGAGAACCTTGGTACTTGGTAGTTTTGTGCTGCAATTTACTTTACCTCGTCGCCTTTTTCCTCCTCTGTTCATCATATAAAATCGTACGTAATCTTTTGCGAGCGAAGAGTTAGAGAACGTATTTTTTTTCTTTTTTCTACCATAAAAATAACTAGAATTTAAAAAATAATTATCGAATTTAAAGCGGGGAAAAGTTTTTTGATTCATTTTTTTATTTTCACTTTTTTTCCGGTGTAAAAGAAAAAAAAAAATGACTGAAAAAAAAAAAAAATAGGTTTAATAAAAACGTTTACACTCTCGATTTTTTTTTTCTTTCATTTTCTTCTCAAGTTATATCTGCGAGTGGCAGGAAATTAAGAGAAGCTAAGGAGTTGATGAAAGTGTCCAATTATCGGACTTGTCTTCTGCTCTTTTTCCCCTTCATCTCTATCAGGTTTCCTTCTTTCACTTCACTCTGTATATGCCTTTCATTCGGTCAAGTATAGATATAAAATAATCCGTAGAAAATTTTGTTAGATATAAATATTTTCAACAGCTGAATTTGACTTATGTGTAAAATGTACGATATAGATTTTCTCAAAATCACATCATCGAAAAGACATATTTTTTAATTGAATTGAAAATATCCTGAAATACTTTTTACGAAACTTCATCATAATTGCGGAGTTAAATTTTCTTTTCTACTATTTTTGATTTTCTTCTATTTTTTATAAAAAATTTCTCGAATAAAACTTTTTTCGTATTAATTACAACAAGTAAGTACTTGCCCCAATTACTAATTTTCTTTAAAAATATATAATACGATAATATTTTATCCTCATCAATTCTGAAGCTCTGAAGAAGTCAATTCAACCGGAAGAATATATATACCTACCATCGAAGATCTCGTATCACAAGTTACACTGCAGGACTGAGGTGAACTATCGAAATTCTTCAACGAGTGGATTAGCTCGGTTCGTTGGATTTTCGAGAAGGTTTCTATATGCTTGCACATACCACACACTACACACTACACTGAAGTGCTCACCATCGGCAGCATCTCCTTCATCTCACAATTGCTCAGCCAACCTGAACAAGTTCAACGCCAAATAAAGCTCATCATAAAGTCTGGACCAGAATAAACTACACATACCTACTACATGTAGTACCTACATATATTTGTAAAAAAAAAAAAAATTTACATAAATTTGAAAAATATATCCCGGAGCAAAGTGGGCATTTCAATATCTGATACCATTTCTTATATATTTCTATTTTTACATGTGATAATTCATCGATATCTTAACCTAAAAGAAATCTTTGATTAATTCGAAACTGTACAATGGGGAGTAATCGATGAATTTGAAATGAGTGAAAAATTTTCTATGAAAATTTATACATTTGTTTTGGATTCTCTCCCTGTTTCTCTGCAGTCCCATTGTAAGGGAATAAGACGCTTAAATATTCATGTCCCTTGTCGCTTTGGTGACTCTAAATTTTTATCTCACCTTACCTCATCTCGGTTTGTTCCTACGACAAATTTAATTGTACAGTTTTTTTTTTTCGTCTTTTTCTTTTTCTTTACGAGTACTTCACGAAACACATTTTAGCTCCTCAGTATTTTAGCAGACTGAAAATATAACTTATATAGGGTCATATTGTAATTACGTCGCAGTTTTGTTTAACGGCACGTTAAATTTTTCATTTCTTTATATATACTTAAAAAAAAAAAATAATGAATATTATTTTTGGAAATTATTCAAGACGTAATTAGAAAAGAGTGAAAATGTTTCGATTTGATTTTTTTAATAACCTTTTGGTTAATGATAAAGGCGGAATTATTACGATAATGGTCATTTAAATATTGAATAATAATTAAAACACGACTCTACCTGTGAATTCTACCGTACTTTAAGATTCGTATATATATAAATATACTAAAGACCTAAAGAAATCCTAAATGAAAGTGAAACTCCGACTTCCAACTGGTTAAATTGCCCATTATCAACTTTTAGCTAAGTTTTCCCAAGTGGCCGTTTTGTCCGCACTCGAATCCTCTCGTTAAGTGGTTACGGACTGAGCATTGTTTTCATTTTCTTTTCCCTCGGTTTTTGTCCAAGTCCGGGATTGCCTTTGCTAAATAAATTGTCGAAACGTTCTCGAAGAAGTATAACAAAGAAAAATAACTCGAAATCCCATAAAAACCAGTGTAAATCTATAACAACCTCTAATTTCTATAGCAGATTCGTATCCAACACATTCACTAACTGATTGCTAGTCACAAACAAAACTTATACATCCGTATATATACATACAGAGATTAGTTACACAAACTAATGTACAAGTCCTATCCATGGATAGGGCAACTAAAACTACAACACACTATACTTAGACTGGAACATATCCTCCGCGCAAGATCAACGCCAGGGTTGATTTACACATGGATTTTGAGATTACCCTTCATACATATATGGGATATATGCATCTGCAAAGCCCTGGGCTATAAATCCAGCTATAATCATCAAAGAAACTTGCATGATATCAAACAGGAGGATGAAAGCTTTATACAATATTTGTATCCAATCAGGCTGAATCCCCTATAGACGAAGAAAAAAGAGTAATAAAAATAAAAAATAAAAAAAAATAAAAACGCCACATATACACCAAAAAGAAAAAGGAAAGAATTGTGACAAATGCTTGTGCTTGGTCTCGGTCTCTATTTGTCGCAATGGGTACCTTAAGTATAAATATTTTAGCGTTTGTTGTCTGACATCTTGTTAAGAGCAACAGTTTAAGTTTTGACCAAACCTACAGAGCAAATCTCTCGACGAGTTAATCCGATTTAAAAGACAATTTTTATACTACCATTCCGAAGAAGTACAATCTGTAGAAACAACCCCCTACCCCCTAACTATACGAACAGTTGACCACGATCAGCCGCTCTGTAATGAATAGACTATAGAAAAAATATATATATATATATATATTTTTTTTTAACGAAGCTTTCAACGCAGGTTGCTACAGGGTGGAAAAATTTATTCATGAATTGGTGCCGTTTTGGGATATCTAACTATACCTACCTACGTACTATATATAGGGGATAACTATCTTTACTGTAGGTATTTGTGTATGTATGTATGTATGTATGTATGTACATATGTATTTACATACATACGTGTACCTAACTGCATACTGTTACTTTGCGAATATCGATTCTGCAAGCTCACAAGGTAATCGGAGAGCGCGTCGAATCTGTGGTTAACAAAAATTACACCTGTTCCAATCAAGACGTAATTAATGGAGTAGTAGTCACTATACAGCTGCTGGGTATAGTAGGTATAATAGTGAACGTAACAGATCACAATCAAGTCTACTTACTCACGGTACACACGTACGCATCTAGAAATTTAATGGTCTGTACCTCTACTTCAGGGAAGTTTATAGTCATAGTTGCTGCATAATAGCTTGGAGGTAGGTATACGTACATACACTCAGCTGCATATACGTATACTAATGTTTTAATACGATTTTACTAATCTGTAATTTAGAGGTTGCAGACAACTGGTACTCATTGTTAATAACAATTTTAACATTTTTAGTAATCATTAAATTATTTTTTAGAGAAATAAAAACGTTGAATTCTATATGAATATGAATACCGTCGCGTCATGGGGTGATAATGATATCAGAAAGAAGATAGAAGAAGAAAAAAAAGATGATAAAAAAGAAGAAGCGAAATGTTAATCAATTAACATTCGAATAGTGAAATTCGATGATCGTTAGAAAATTTTCATACACTCTAAAAAATTTCGACAAAGAATAAACGTCCAAATTTTTTTTTATTCGATTAAGGTTAGAGCATGAGTTATAGCAACTGGCATCAAAGCAGACGAGGGTATAATAATTACTTGGCAAAAATTCTTTGAACATTTCCAGATGGAAGGTTTTTTTTTTTTTTAACCTAGACCTTTTTTAAATTCTTCTTTTTTTTTTTTTTTTTGTTCTATTCTATTTTGTTTTTTGATTTCTACTTTTTTTTTCTTTCTTTTTTTTTTGTTGTAAGTCACTCAATCCGCTTCTAGCGATCCTTTATTCTTTCATCGTATTTCGACTTTACTGGTTGCTTTCAGGCTCAACTCAAAGTGGCTTTGCTGCTCGTTAAAAAGAAGAAACAGCCCGTAAACGGAGAATATTACTCGAGGTCACGTTCACTTTCAATTTTTAGTCAAGATGTGGTATTATAGGTGGGTAAGTTGGTATGCGGTGTACCAGTTCTGAATAATAAGTATAAGAAATTATAAAAAGTGAAAAGAAGAAAAAAAAAAAAAAAAAAATGACTGAAAAGAACAAAAAGGTATAAGAAAATCAAATCGAAGACTGAACGTTTTACGATTTTTTGATTCAATTTGACAATTGATTTATTATATCAACGTAGGTATGTCAAACGTTTATCAAAATTCTTATCATATTATTTTTTCGAAATTTGAAACGCTATTTGTACACGTTATTTTATGCGAGGACTCGCATGAGAATTTTAGTACCTATCTACTACCTACTTGGTAAATAGTCATTTTACTCTCTCCAGACGATATTAAACTTGGTTGAATATTTGCCAACTTGCGATATGAGTTCCGCCAGTCCCGAGGTTCAAAATGTAAATCTATCCGCGAAGCGAAAAGGAATTATTTCATGTATATCTCTAATTGCTCAGACCTGAGTTCTCGCTTTGCTAAAGTCATGCATATGTGTGTGTGTACTGCAAAACCAAATAGCAAGAAAATATTCCCCCGGTTTATTGATCCTGAAATAAAAATATAAAATCAAAATAGAAAAAGTAAAAAATAATTATAATAATAATAACGATAAAGAAAAGTGACATTTTCATGACAGTTTTACGCGCCGAAGTGCCAACTGCAATACCTTCACACATACATACGTATATATATATACCTTATACGTTTGTTTTCGTATATATTTTAAAATTGAGTAAAAACTTTTAGACCGGAACTTTCATCCATTGGATATAGAGCAGTTCAGCTGAATACATTGTCGTCATAATTTGAGAGCTGATAAATAGGAAGTGGCGTAGTATCCTGCACTTACGGAAAGAGGAAACTGGTATGTATGTATGTATGTATGTATGTACGTATGTACATACCTACGTACCTACCTACCTACCTACCTACGATCCAGGGAATGGTTCAGACCGCCGTAAAGTTAATAGTTGGAGGGTAGGGGATTACCGTGTCACACGGTAAAATTTACTACGAGAGATGGGAAAGAGGAGGGAAGAGCAGGGAAAGCAGACAGAGTCGAGAAGTCCGGTGAACCAGGCCATTCGACGGTCGTTCGTTGCCACTCTTCTCGAATCGAATTTCTAACGACGTTACATTTCCAGTTCAGTATGAACATTGGTGGGCAACCCAGTTTAACGTAATGTAATCTCGTCTAATGTTGAATTTAATTTAATCCAAAAATTTGCAAATTCCAAAATCTATAACGAAGACCAAACAAAAAATAAATAACAAATAAAGAAACTTTCTTCTTTTCTCAGTCAACTAGTTGCCAAAGTTTTTCTATTTATTTTTTCATTTCTTACAAATTGAGCGGACCGTCGACGTTATTAGTTCATTTTTTCCTTATTCTTTTTTCCAAAGTTATACTTTCGAAAGACTCGTTAGCGTTTCTGTGAACCAGACAATATCTTCGCTCTACCGCACCGCTCTGCGGTCTTAGTAGTAATTTTCGTGCCGGTCAGCCAACGCCAGTCTTAAAACTCGAGTGATTTCATAAGACTTATACACGTTTCAAGTTCCAAGACGAAATTGAAGCCGAAGTAAACTCGGGGTGAGGGGGAGGCAAAACTTTAAGCTGGTTATTTTAATACGCAAAGTTATCAAGACACTCTCTCAAGGGAGACAAAATAAGAAAGTGGCTTAACGGATCGCCAGACGTCTGTATACAAGGTGTTTTTATTTTATTTATTTATTTTTTTCAAACAAAATCTAACGAAGGATAAATCTTGAGTTTCAATAAATAAAAATTTACAGCGGCAAATAGTTTATTTGAAAAATCTTATACCTAACTTCTCGCATACTGAGCGATTTTTTATATTTTATTTTTTTCTTCTAGACGTTTTTTACGAAACACCCTATACAATGGCAGACCATTGACCTAAACAAGGTCTCCTCACAATTGCGAAGACCCGTTTGCCCGAGGCTCGTTTTCTCTCTCTTAAATTTCTCCTTTCTGAAATCCCGTTGATCGAAGCTTTGACCGAACTCTCGCCCTTACTTCGTCTATGCGGTACCTGCACTGCCCTAACCAACCCCCACAGTCTACAGGCAGTTTCCTAGCCTCACGATTTAGCGTTCAATTGTCTCTCGATTGAATGAGCGAGCTTGCAGAGCTTTGGTCTCTACCGTATGTATAATCGCAAACTCAGCTTCTCTACAACCCATATCGTACAAAAGTGGTTTTCACAGCGAGGGTGAGAGCAAGGGTGAGGGTAAAGGCTAGGTATAGGGCGAGGTTACGCCGTCGTTCGATCACCGTCGGTGTTTCGGACCGATCAAGGTACCACCCGGACAATAGTCCAGCTGACAGCTGCTGCTGAGCTATTGTAGCCTTAGAATGACGCAAGGGTTGTTCGGAATAGACCGCAGTAGAAACGAAAGCAAGTCACTATCATATCCGCCTCGCGGATTTATTTTGGGATAAAAATTTCAAAGTGGTTTAAAATTGCAGGATATTTAAGATTAATTATTTTTCGAAATCAATTTTTTATCGAAATTTACTTATTTATAGGAAATATATAGAAATTCGATATAATATCTTCTTTCATAAACGATAAATGAATTAATGATTAAGTAGAAGAAATTTTACGGTGGCTAATCACCGTCTTAATTAATGCGCAAAAAGCATACGATCGAAAGAGCTTATAGAATTGGCGAACTGGTGAACGGGGTCCTTTTCTTTATGCTCGAGAAACTTCTTCTCCTTATTCAGAAATTCTTTGAGAAAGAGTAAGGTAGGTAGGTAGGTATGAACGAATGGTTTGAAAGGCGTGAAAAAAAAAAAAACTTGGAACTTTAACTTGTACGAAAAAGAAAAAGTAAAATCCGATCGTCGATTTCGCTCCCTTGACTATCTGTATAACTTCATCCACCTTTGTGCTCGGTACGACGTCGCGTCGTCGTCCTTTTCGACAATACTTATAAATCGCGCACCTCCGGTCTTTAGTAATATAATTACAAATTAAAAAATTAAAAGCGAAAATAATGGAGGAGGAAATTGGCGATGCTCTTCATGCTTGAAAAAAAAAAAAAAATTGTCTAAATTTGTAGCCCGCGGTCGTCTGCCTTATACGTAATAGAACAAATTATTATGTTAAGCAAATTTTTTGTTACGAGAGTATATTTACGGTGAAATTTTGAGTAAACATGTTGCATATAAAATGGAATAAAAAATTAGTGAGAAAATTAATTTCTGTCCACATATAGGAATATTAAATGAAATAAACACTGACGAGGGTGAAACGATTTGAATTTATAACAGAAAAACAAAAAAAAAAAAATATTTCGAAATTTAACACGGTGAGTAAAGGGGAGGGTCTATCGAGCGTTGCCAAAATTGCTTTTAATCTAATGGCCCTACGTCGTTTAATGAGTGTAGCCTTGTTTATAGGTTTAATTTGTTCACGGTTTAATTGTCGGACTGACCTTTGCCCCACAGTCTCTGACTCCATGGTGGAGGGTGGTTTTTATTTTTTTTTATTTTTATTTTTTATTTTTCAACAAAATGATGGTAGGTAATGCATTTTTACAGGATTCAAAGTGAAAACCGATAACCACCGTCTGCCTGCCTGCCTGCCTGCCTGCGTGCTTCCCTATCTCCCTCATACCTGCCTGCCTCTTCGACAGCAGAAGCGTATAATCGATTGACACAAAGATAAAATGCAAAAAACTTTGGCTAACTGCGGCAACCCATCATTTTGTTCAATTTTCCAATCGTCAAAATCACACAAAGGCATCAATAGTTGATGATAATTATTTACCGATGAAAAAAAACAAAAAATAAATCCGATCTACTACTAGACTTAACTTCTCTACATATATATGTGGGCTGTGTAGTCAGCTAAACATTGTCACCGTTACATCACATCGCTATAACTTTCTGAACAACTATCAATGTTTAACAACGTCTGAAAGCATGCCAATTGTGTACACTGTGGATTATATACAGACACAGTAGATATGGTATACGATTTGTCGTTAAACTTCTTCAAACATATATGGTTGAGATCCAGCGAGGAATCTAACCACTTTTAACCGTAGGTATAGCATGGGGAATTAATAATAGATCGACTTTCTCGGTTGAGAAAATCCGAAAAGATTCAAGCTTGCGTGAAATAAAGTGATGCGGATTTACAGTCAACAACACGTTGCTCTTACCCAACCGGAATGCACCTTTACTATAGACGACGAAATCGTCGAATTATACGATACGATAGGATACGATACGATACGATACGATACTGCAGCAATGGTATATATTTTTATATGAATAGATCATAAACTGACCTGGCAAAAAAAAAAAAATTGTGCGAATCTTTTTTGTGCAGTGAAGTTGCAACGGGCTGTTTGCTACTGATGCTGCAGTTATTTATTTCCCCTGTATTGTGTAGAGGATTAACTAAGCTACGTGGTTTAAAGGATTAAATTAGATTTTGTTGCATCAGTGACCAAGAACGACCCTTGATAGCGGTGGATATCTATGTATATATATATATATATACATACCTTCTTGTTTCTTTCTCGACTAAATAAAACTTTTCGAAAAATGAATTGACACGTCTATAAGTACTTTGAAGGGAAAATTTGTTGCTATACAGGGTGAGTTTTCTCCCGGGTCTGATCTGGGAGGAGCTTCAACGTGCTGAAACCCCGGATAAAATTCATCCTGTATATTTATCTTTGATATGAATGAAAAATAAATGCAGACAGATTAATTTAATAAGTAAATGACTTCGATTATTTGAAGTAAATTTATAATCGCACATTGTGAGAGATCAGGTAAAGTCCAACTGATGTAATTGCATTTCGTAGTGGACGAGCTGTGGTACTGCAGTTACCTACAGTTGTAGTTATTTATATGCTATGGTATCAAGAGGATTAGGTAAGCTTCGTGGTTTAAAAGGATTAAATTAGATTGTGTTGAATCAGTGGGCGCAAACGTCCGTTCGGTTGGTACGGCATTCCTGTTGTCCGAAGTGGATTTGAGTGTTACTGCATAGTGTGATATCGGGTAAAAATCAGGAATCGAAAAAGCGGATTTTTGTTTAATATATAACAATTTTCGATATTGAAAAGCGACCGGTTAAATATATTTTTTTTTTTATGCGACGCGTTAACGGTCGATGAAGATTAATTTTCTTTTTTTTTTATAAATTATTTAATTTTTCTCACAGCGAGAGAGATGAAATTTCGCCAACCGTATACGTACGAGAAAAAAAAGCAAAGAAAAAAAAAAATGGTAAAAACCTTAGAAGAAATTAAAAATGAAGACCGGAGCAACTTTCTAACGAGTAAGAATTGCTGTCAAGTCACTTTCGTTAACCACCGTTGGAAGATAAAAGAGCGGAGAGGTTCTTTGCTAATTAAAAGTTACAGCACCGCCAAAGTGTGCCCAACCCCTTGCGCTACGTCTCACCGTTGTTCAAATAAAGATTTTAATCTGCCATGGTCGACCCCTAGACTCAGCTTTATATTTTATCTAAACTTTTTACTTAATGGCAGAAAGATGCAGATTTTCGCACCGTCAAGAGGGCCACCCTTACCCCCGGCACCGTCCTTTATTCCAAGTCTCGAAACCGGCGTGCCGTCGTTAGGGTTTCATTTTTACCAAGTACTATCTTGATACGTTTATATGCGCGCAAGGGTAAAAGCTGCGTCAACGATTTTACAGGAGCATTGTCCTCCTCGTCGAGGAACTTTTCTTTTCATTTCATATTTTTTTTTTTGTTTTTTTTTTTTTTTTTTAAGAAAGTTACACCAAGTCTTTTCTCGCGCGGTTCTTTCTTTTCACCCACTTGATTAAACATTTTAGACTTCAAACTTTTTCTCGCTTGTTTAGATAAGTATATATATCCCAAGTTGGTTGTAAAACTAGATACCTAAAGTATCCTAAACTAAACCAATTTCTAATCAACACCGTCCGATCTTTCCCTTTCGAAATTTCTCTCTCAGAATGATTAAAGAGAAATTAAACTCTACGAGCCCGTGAATTATAAAAATTCTCATCTAATTATGGAAATTCAGAATTTTTTAAATAAGAATTACATATGAATATAAAATAGGTCACCCGGTATGTAATCCAATACAAAACACGCAGAGCCGCAAACCTGGAGGTATGGTGCGATAAAAAGCGATGCCAGGCGTCGTGCTACAATCGATTCTCTCGACTCGGAAGGCGTCGGCATCGCTCCGGTCATCCGGTCATCTGGTAAACCGGTCCGCACGCTCTCGACTACAAATGGTCAATCTATAGGGTCAATGAGTAGGGTCAAACTGAAGATACGTCTGAGCAGTATCTCGGCTAGTTTCGAAACGCTGAGTGAGTATCGAATGAAATGAACGCCTACAAGCGGATACACAAAGGGTTGAATTTCGAAGCAGAACGTGGGGGGGGGGGGGGGGGGGCGAGGTAAACGTAGTTTATAGTAAATAATAAGTTAAACTGTACAAAAAGTATTGATTTTTGATTACATGAGGCCCTAAAGTTTTCTTGAAAATAACGAATTTGACATTTTTTTTTTTTTCCCCAAGGGGTTTTTTTTTTTCATATGTATTCTCGAGGGAATTTTAAACCCCTTGTACTTTTATTATTTTAATTTTTAACTGTCCCCTGAACAACGAGTAACTGACAAAGTATTCGGTGGATGTAAAGGGGTTCTAATTACCCCCAAACTCTTGCATAAATTTATCTGGGTCGAGGGGTCGACCGCGTCGGATCTCTTTGAATCTTTAATATTTGAATTTTCTACGAGTTGGATAAAAGCGTTTGAAAAAAAACGACGTGGGCCAAATAAACGCAAAGTCTGCAGAAGGTTTTTTTTCTTCTTATTTTTTTAAATTCATTTCAAATTCAGTATTATTTTTAATTTTATATAACAAAAATAAGTAGAAAAAAAAAAAAAAACCGCTTTTAATTCGTCCTAATTTTCGACAAAGATGACAAAAAGTATCAAGTTATCTTCAGGTGTAACATTAATGCCAGGTCAAGTTCAACCCCTGACACCTAACCATTACCCTGTCTTCTCATGGCGATAATTTTCAACAACGACTATAAATAAGTTCGTCCAACTTTTCGCCCTCTGACTTTCTGCAGTCGCTACTTAAAGAGTTATTATCGGTTTATAGGTCATTCTAGAATTATTAACGTTAGTTTGGTAGTCTGAATTAGGATCCTAGTAAGGTGGAAATTGACTGGCAAGTTTTAGAGCTATTATTGAATCCACCTGCCACTGCAGTTACACCGTCTGACTAGAAATTCGTTAATTATTTAGAGCAGTAAAATTATATTTTTAGGAAAGTCGAATCTAGATCGAAGTATAAAAGCGGCAGCCCAGGATATTCTGTCAAGGTTTGAAAATCGTTATTTTCCCTGTTTTTTTGTTTTTTTTTTGACGATAATTAATAAATTAAAATCGAATAAAACTGATCTAGATGTTAAGCGTATAATCACGGTCTAATTCCAGTCTTAAGATGCAATCGTCAAGATAATTGAACTCCATTCAAAGAGACATAAGGGTTGAATTTAGTTCGTCGAATTCACTAATCTGCTAAGTACCTTAGGGAATTAGTCTCATCAGATAGTTACGCTAGTTTTAATAGCGCGAAGGTATCTACTCGGTGTTACTATACCTTCCCTAAGGGTTGAAAATTTGCATATAATACCGAGAGGGTAAACTCTTGACTAAGTCTTCTTGAGATTCTATGGTAAGTGTAGAATCGTAGCTAACCTTAGAATTTCCTGTTGTGAAACTGCACCGTGAGGCTTTGGCATCAGATTAACGCAAAACATGGTGGACAGCTCGTGTAACACGACCAATAAAAGCGGATACGAGCAAAAGGTCAAACCTAGGGTCACCACCGCGCAAACAAACCTCGGGTAAAACCTTTACTCCCTCTCCCACGTGTAACACGCATCCTGCAGGACAGGAGTAATTAATCTAGCCCTACCAAACAACCGAGAACCTACCCGCGCACCCACTAAAGGTGACAAATTGCCTTCACGCGGCTGCATCGCGGTGCCCAACTCTCCGGCTACCAACCGACTATATATATACATATACATGGAATTATTCAGCCAGCTGTGAGCGTCTTGTCTAAGATTTGATTGCCTGTACATAGTTCGTGTCAATTAGTTTTCAATTTTTTCTTTTATTACTTTTCATCACCTACGGTGATATGAAAAAAGTATTGGTTTTGGTCGAAATGTGACTTTTGCTAATTTCAACGAATCTTCACGTTTTCGACCCTCTAGAATCCGAAAAACAGGTTTTTAGAAAAGTGTCGGTCTGTTTGTCGGCCTGTTCGACAAACTCGCGCGGTGATCTCGGAAACGGCTAGATGAAAAAATCTGAAATTCACAGGACTTCACAACAAAATGATGGGCATGAAAAATTGCCATGTCTCGTTTAATTCGAACTTCCGGTTCAACCGGAAATGAATCGATTTTTGCTGTTTTACCAACAAACCTGTACCTTTTTCTCTGCATTACCTTTCTAAATGAAAGAATATGTTCTTCCGAGTTGAGAATTTCATATATATAGGACATTCCTTGCCAATGACACCAAAAAATTGTAAATATACCCAGATCGAATTAGAATGAATGCACTGCATAAAATTGTTGTTTGTCAATATATAGGACGATCCTTGCCAATAACAAGAAGAAATTGTAAGTGTACTCAGATCGAATTGGGATTCAACGCACTGTATGAAATTGTTGTTTGTCAATATATAGGACGATCCTTGCCAATGACAAGAAGAAATTGTAAGTGTACTCAGATCGAATTGGGATTCAACGCACTGTATGAAATTGTTGTTTGTCAATATATAGGGCATTTTTTTTATGTGAAATTTTCAATTTTGATCTTTTTTTTCGGTTTTTCATACCTTTTTTATACTTTCTCTTCCCCTGATAAACCCATCCTTTTTTTTCTTTCTGATGAAAAGTACTCCGAAAAACTGTTTTTCCGGCTTGTTTTTGTTTTGTTTTTAAGGGGATCTAAACGTCTCAGCAGAAGCTAAAACCAATATTTTTTTTATCCGTTTTCTGCAGCTTGTGGGTAATTTTCGTTCGAGTAAACGGAAGGAATGATGTACGCAACTTGTCAAAGTCTTTCTCGTAGTGTAAAATCTCAATGTCTTCGCTTACTTCGTCTTACATTAATTAGAACGATTAAATATTGTGAAAAATAATTTAAAGAAAACTTACCCTTCGACTGTTTCCATCCTTAGGATTCAGATCGGACGCCACGGTCCCGAAGATCGTCGGCTGTAACAAAATTATAAATTGAAGATGATATTTAAGAGTCTAGAAAGTCTGATAATGAGAAGCAATCACTGCAGTCGGAGTGATTTTTATAACCCGGATTATTAAATTTTTTATCAAATGAACGTATAGCTATGAAGAAGAAAAAAATCATCTTCGGTATGACAAATCGTATAAAACTAGGTTTTCATCCAGACTAAAAGTTTCAAACCTACTTCAATACAGTTCATACGTTACGGTTTCCTACGTACAGAGCTTCCCGTTAAACATGGGATAAACTCTAAGCCTAAACCAACATACAAGAAACTCTGAACAATCTACAAGAACAAGTATCTACTGCTGATAACTTCATTGAAGCTCTGTGCACTGGTATAGTCACGATTAAATCGTACAGAAATTTTTTAAGTGAACCATTTTTTTTTTTTTTTTTGCAGTAAATTCTAATCATTTCATTCTCGACCGAGAATACGATGAATAATGATAATAAAGTGTTTGCAGGATGTAACTGTACCTACTCTGTCGTGAGTTTGATGGTTCAAACATGAATTTGGTCGCGTCGGGGTACTCGCTTTCGCGCTGTGGCACTGCAAGTTAAACTTTAGTGTTCACCGATTTCTGTTAGGGGTAGCAAAATTATCGATCCATAGTAACTTTGCTTTTATCTCTCACCCTCTGACGCCAAAACTGGACGAACAGTTTCTCTTGTCCACTTAGAAATGCTAATAGATTCCCACCACATTCTACTATTCCGAGATAAAATCCCACCTTTAAACTCGCTCTCAGCTGCTACTATTATTTCTATACGTCTTTACGCCATTGGTATGGTATTATACATATACTTATATAACCTTACTCATGACTTTTGCCTTTCTCAACGAACAATGTATAGACGAGATAGACTTTGGTATAACTCGCTTCAAGTTATCCCCTTTGCCATTTATGTGATGCCAACGTTAAAAGGCACATTCTCAAAGAGAGATGGTGAAAGGTGAGAGAATTATTAAACAGTTTTATCCTATGAGCAGTGCTGGTTGTTATATCGAATAAAAAATAGAAAGAGAATCGTGATATTTTTTTAATTTTATTTTTATTTATTAATTTTTTTTTTCATTTAATCGTTGAGTAACAAATTCGGAAAAATCTGTTACAACATGAAAGAAAAAATTATTTTATAAAAACTCTGTTCATGAATTATTTCAAGCACGATCTAAGCCACGTGACTTAATTCTCAAATAGCTTTATTTTATGTTTTCTTTTTTTTTTTTTTTTTGTTTTTTGTTTTTTTCAAACTTGCGGTTTAGCATTCTGGAGAATTAGATTTACGGTAAATTAGTATCGTTCGAACGTAGCCATACCTACTTCGAATACGATTAGGGATTCTAGTTGTTTACAGTGAACTTTATTATCGTCGTATTTAATGAAATAAAATCAACGATCAAACCCTCAAGATATAAATTTGTATAATTTTAACGAAATATACCTACTTGAATTCGGTTCACATAAATGGGTTAACTTTAACCATATATTCTACGACTTCTACGTTTAAACGTAGAATTCAACACTCTGAAATTTGATATTAAATTTGGTAATAATCCTGAATAGGTGATCGTAAAGTATTTCAAATTCTCTTAATCGATTATGTGCCTGGTGCATTTATGCAAAATTTAGTTTTCCTTTTTTTTTTTTTTTTTCTTTTTATGGGAGTATAGCAGCTAAACCATCCGTAAGAATTAAAATTCGAAATAGCATTTTATGATTTTTCTACTACTCTGCCTCTGCCTTGCTCCGGTTGCGAATAGCCTGCGATAAAAATAATTTAATGATCGGACCAGGTACATTTATGAAAATGCTATTAAATTCGTACGAATTGCTCTGCACGAACCCAACCTAAAACCCTGAAACCTCACCCCCGCATTTAGAACCATAGAATTAAATTACAGACCCATCTATAACCAAATGTCAGTTATAAATAATCGATATAGAAAAAAAAAAATAAGTGAAATAAAAAAAAAATCAAATAAAATGGTTTCAGTCTACGCAAACTCGATGTATACAATTAAAATATAGATGATTCAATTTTTTATTTTGTTTATTTTTTATTTTCAATTTATACAACTATTTTGAAAATTGAATTTTTGTATTCTCACGTGAAAAAATAAACAATTATATATGGGGCATTCCAGCTATAACCAAGCGGTCATTGCCTCGACATTTTTTTTTTGTATTGCCAATTTTTTCTCAGGTACTTTTCGACAAAAAAAGACATACGTATTCCTCAAAAAAAATTATGCGTTATCCGGTTCCAGTCTATGACCTTTCAATGCAGAAAAAAATTATTTTCGACTTGAGTGTATCCTCCGATTTTCGTCAAATAAATTAACTGAAAAGTATATTAAAAACCCGATCTTTTGGTGGCTATCTCATCGTGGAGAAATGATTTTTCGATTTCTTCTATTTGGATGAGAATGTGAAAAATGTGTTTCATACGTTAAAAAGGAGTAAGTAAGCTTACTTGTCGGTAATTGTAACCCTTGCCATAAATTCAACAATCAGAATAATAACTGAAGAATGGAAAAACATCCACGATTTGCGAAAGAATTCATATCCGAACACGTGTACTTACCAGTACTTACTCCTTTTTTACGAATAAAAACACATTTTTCAGTTTCATCCAAATAGAAAAAATCGAAAAATCATTTCTCCATGATGAGATAGCCACCAAAAGATGCGGTTTTTAATGTACTTTTCAGTGAATTAATTTCACAAAAATCGGAGGATACACTCTAGTCGAAAATAATTTTTTTCTGTTTTGAAAGGTCATAAACTGGAACCAGGTGACGAATAATTTTCGTCGAGGAATACGTATATTTTTTTTTTTTGTCGAAAAGTACCTGAGAAAAAATTCATCACAAAAAAAAAAATGTCGAGGCAATGGCCGCTCGGTTATAGCTGGAATACCCCATATATATATTTCTCTCCTCAAACGCAAGTTTTTTTTTTTATGCTGTTAGTTATTTCGATCGAGATTTGACGAATCGTTGGATAAAAATATATATTCGATAATTTTTAAACCCTGGAAAGAAAGGGAGAAGAAAAAAAATCGTCAACGCATGATATGCTGATTGACACGAGGAATGAATAAATGAAGAAAATGTTAAACTGTAGGAATTGGAAAAATCGTAATAGGTTGGCTGATAGGAGTTGAATAAACCTGGAAAAGATGGCCTCGTCAGAGTTCCAATATTACCTACCGTAGAGGATGACGTAACAATGAATCGATATTCACGAGTTATTCCCAGAACGAATTGGAGCCCTCGGTAAAATATATATATATATAAGAAAGTAGAAAATTGATAGAGTAAGAAAGCAGGCTCGAAGAAGTAAAAATCTTTTCTTAAATATAAAGAAACATTATTAATTCAAGAGAGAGAGATGCATGAATGAAAATTTGAAGAAAAAAAAGATCGTTTACTCTTGGCTAACTCGTTTCGATGCAAAAAGCGTAAAAACGTACCGCAGTAAACGGTAAGTTAGATATAAAAGGGTGATGGGATCGTAAACAAAAATTAGCAGGTTAAAAGCTCGAAGCTGAACGTAGAATATTTGTAAATCAAAAGGATAAATTTTTAGCGATACGAAAGAGACAAGAATTAAATAAAAAAGATGGTTCTCTTAATCTTTTTTTCATTATTTGCTAATTGAATATGATCGAAATAAATGACTATAAAAATTTCGAAAAATAATATAAAAATAGATATGAAAATTGGGTAGGTATCCTCTTGAAAAATTCGGCTAACATTGCTCTCTGAATATTTTCTAAAAATTTTCTGTTAATCTTGAAATTTTTCAGATATTGAAAAGTACTGAAAAAGTATAGAATCTTTTTCAGATGTTGAAAAGTACTGAAAAAAATACCCAAAAAAAGACAATTCAAAGGTTCAATTCAAAAATAAACCAGTAGATAGTCTCTAATTCTAAATTAATTAAGTAACGAACCCAACGGTCAACTAATGACTAAATAAAATAAAAAACATAAAAAAATTATGCAATTTTATAAACCTGAGTAAAGGTTTACGGAGTGAAATTAAACGAATAAAAAATGTAATAATTGTTCTGAGTGTAAAGTATGGGTAACGTTCTCACATTAGTAACATAATTTAATTTCTTTTTACCTAGTTGCTATACAGCAGTAGTTTAATTCCAATTTAAATTAACGCAAGTCTGTAATAGCGCACCTACCTTGGTTCTCTATAAAATTATGAAAAATATTATTTTCAACCCAATTAACTTCAATATCAAAAATTAATATTCTACAAATCGATTGAAGTCCTAATTATTAAGAGGACTAGTACAACTTGGTTTGGAAAATTCGAAGTACTCCAAAATGCATTTATTTGTCAACCAAAGTTTATTTCACATCAAAAAAAA
The DNA here is from genome assembly GCA_963924015.1 of Macrophya annulata. Lineage (NCBI taxonomy): Eukaryota > Metazoa > Arthropoda > Insecta > Hymenoptera > Tenthredinidae > Macrophya > Macrophya annulata. The sequence goes on from OZ001260.1 coordinate 9,384,975, forward strand.
ATAATTTTTCTTTGAAAACCTTTGTCGTAAGGTTTTAGACACATCGTTAATCCGATTAGGGTCGTTGAAGGCTCATTTTGTTCAGAAAAGAAATCCTCATCAGATAAACGAAGATTTTTTTTTTTATAAGATCGTATTGGCCAAGTTATTTGCAAATTAGTTGCCTAAATTTTAGAAATTTAAAATAATCGACCGTAACTTTTCACATGATTTTTTTTCGCCGATCCCTACGTTCATAAGACGTAGAACTGCTGTCCGAAGAAAGCAAAACCTTAGGTTGACAAACCAATAACTTTTGAAGTACTCCAAATATCGCAATCCAAGCTGTACCGGTCCCACTTAAGCATCACCATGATGCTTGCTCGGACGAGGTTTTCTTAGGGTTCCTTATAATCACCAAATCCAATATCTTGGATAATAATAAGTCAATTACTATCCAGAACTATTGTCCAAATCGTGTTATTACCTATCTACATACATACATAATCCAAATTTATGATATATTCTGATATCGAAATGGTGACAATCATACATTTTACATTGTGTGCTTAAAACTCACCCTTGAACTTATCTATCGTCGGTTGTATAATATAACGACGAAGTCATTTAATACTTGGCAAACTTATTTCCCATTTAAATTTTTTTTAAATTTATTTTAACAAACCGTTCGACAATCTAACGCCTCTATTTCATTGGGTGATAAAAAGTTTTATTTTAACACCGAGCGTTTATCATTATACATACTTTATACGGTTTAATCTAACACTAGCATTTACTTATACACCGTCTATCGACGATTTACTAAATTTTTATTTCTATAACTAGTTTCAAATCGCTGTTATTATTTCTCGTTGTTCTTTATTCGTTCTTGATTATTACAATTCAACTACTTACCAAAATTCAAGAAAGACGAGAATCACATTTTTTTTTTTGTTTCAATCCCTTTGAAAAATTCTACAGCATTTTCTTTTCGAAATGAAAATAATATCAATGATGTACACCTACGGTTATTTTCATACCGTAACGTAGATACGAAGAGAAACTATTCCGCGCTCTTTCCGTGGCCATAATAAAACTCGATGTACTTTTCAATCCATCATCCATATATATATATGTATATATTCGATTATTGTACCCAGTTATACCCATCTTGGTCACAGATTGGCTTTACTGTGTTATATAGCAAGACAAAAGGGTCTTAGGTTATATCTCAAGATATTGAGACAAGTGGAAGCGGAACAAAAAAACACTAACGATAAGGTCAAAGGTCAACGTAATAGGAGTTATAACAAAAGAAAAGTCGAAATTGAAGAATGTACATTTAAGTAGTACGAGATGATATCTTGGTTTATATATAAATTTTTCAAAGGAATGAAGGGAGATTTTAAAGTAAAAGGAATAATTAACCTATAATGAAAGGTCAAAGATCAAGGTTCGGTAAAGGTATTCATATTTTGTGTGGGTATGTGTACCTTAATCAATGACAATTTATTTTCGTTTTACTTTACTGGTACTCCCATTATATTCGATGAGGAATCATATTCAATTGGATTACGATTTAACTAATATACGTGGGATGTGAATATTTATGATTCCAAGGAAATATAATCAATGATAAAGATAATACGATAAGGAACGAGATATAAAATCATTCTTTTTCTCGTTGATCGTCACATAAATCAATTTTCCCAATACCTTAGATATCTATTTCTTGATTTTAGTTTAACAACTAACACGAATCTAGGCTGGTCACTTTCACCGAAAACCTAATCTTCACAATCCAATATTCGATCTTTCTGGAGGAATCAATCAAGACATTATATAAGGTCGAGTTAAGATGAAGAAAGATATTTTGAATTGTTGAGTTGAGGTTAAGTTGTATATTGTGAATGGAGAATTAAAAAAAAAAATTAACAAAATTCTGGAATGATGATATAATATTCATTGTATTGTGATGTCAAAAATTTCTGGGCATCAACGAATATGACTGATTTAAATTTTCTAATTTGATACAATTAATCATTTCAACTTTCCACACGTCAGTTTCGAAGGAAATTTAACAATAGAGAGAAAAAGAGAAGAAGAAGAAAAATAAAAAAAAAAAACATGTTGAAGTAAAGGAGGAAAGTTTCTTTGGGAATTCACCGTTGAGATTTTCCGTGGTAATAAAATGAAAGAATAAAAAAAAAAAAAAAAAACTTTGAGCCGAGTTATTAATCGTTTAAAGTTATTCTAAAATCGTATACCTCTTTCCACATGGTACTTTATATACGTAGCTATCCTACACGTACGTATATATATCTACTTCTCTCCAGGGTCTCGTTGATCCCTAAAACTTACGGCTTCTAAAAATTTCAGGAAACGACCAAAGTGGGAGACAAGTGAAAGCCGAGATGAAAATAGGCCCGAGGATATAGCCAATGAGAAATTCGAATAGCGGAAAGAAATTGATGAGATTTTTCGTATATATATATATATATATATATATATATATATATATATATATATATATATATATATATATATATATATATATATATATATATATATGGGAATGTGATAAATGGAAAAAGTATCGAATAGAAAAATCCGAGTCATTGTCCACCGTCTAGAGACAAACAAATATGACTTTGATAATAAAAAAAAAAAAAATAATGTTGATAAATAATTTGAAATTAACTTAGAGATGGGAAATACTACTGCTTAGAAAATTAATGAAGGAATTTGCATCAGTCTGAAATGTTTAAAAGAAAAAAAATTATCCGATGATAAAATATCAGATAAATAATATAAGGTTAAGAATTTCTTCCCCGAGAAAAATAACATGCAAAATGAACGCTGGAATATGCGCAAAAAAGCATGAACCTATCTCAAAAACAAGTATCCGTGGAATCTTGGGAAAATAAAAAGTCTGAAAAACCTGAAGAGGAAGTAAAAAAAAAAAATACGAAGAAGAAGAAGAACCAAACGCATTTCATGTACCTGATGATTAAATATAAAACGGATAAATTTTGTTTTTTTCTGTTTTCACTTTTAGACAAAATCATATGCTTGAAATTTGGGAAAAAGAATTATATAAGAATTAGGAAACAATTAGGTCGAGTACCGTTCGAAAGAAATTGGGAATGGGTATATGGGGATTAAGTGGAGGGAATAAACCGCCGTCAAAAGTCTGGGAGAAAATATTTCAGAAGAAAATAATGGAAAGTAACGATGAAACGGGGAGACAAGAAGATTTTCAATAAAACAAAAAAAAAAAAAAATTGATAAGTAAATATATATCGAAGAAAACGACAGAAATGTCAAGAGAGAAGATATTTCGTCTGGAATAAGCGAAAGAAAAGATCCTAAAAAAGAAAAAAATCCTGAACGATATATCGCGTAATAAAAATATTGACGGAATAAAAGACGTCTAAAAACAGACCCAGTCGATTAAAATCAGTTCGCCAAAAACAGGGAGACAGAAAAATAAAGAATAAACAAAAATTTCATTACTAAATCCGGGAATGAATATTGGATAAACGAGAACTCGGGAACGAGTGAAGAGTACCTTAAAAAACAGCCAGCGGACATCGGATACAAAAGGTTTAGCAAACTCTGAAAGAATATGATAAAAAAAAGAAAACGAGAAAAAAATTCTAGGGGCTAAATTCACGTCCTGGTATTCCGAAGCTTATTCAAATTATTATCTCCGCGTACACTGGTGATGCTCAAAACGGTATGGAGTTATCGATTGATCAACTAATTCCTGGGAGCACTATGATGGGGTGTCTAGCGTCACCGAGCTGCAGCAGCCTATTGTCATCGGATTATCAGGTTAAAAAAAAAAAACGAAAAAAAAGGGTATGCGATAAACGTAGATAGACTGTAAAAGGTTCAAAGATTTATTTTCAGACATACAAAAGCAAAGGATAAAAAATTATACATAAATGGGTATATTTATAATTGTTTTTTTTTTATTTTGTCATTGTCAAAAAATGCCCTATATGTATTGACAAATATTATTTTTACACGGTCCGTTTCATCCCAATTCGATCTGGCTATGGTTACAATTTTTGTTCGTCATTGACAAGGCACGTCCTATATTTTTTTCTCATTGGCAAAAAATGCCCTATAGTGAGGAATATCGCTCGGCTGTCACGCTCTCAGCATTTCACTTCCCATACCGAGGCGTCTCATGAGAACATTTACTTAAAAAATAAAAAAATAAAATCAATAAAAGACAGAAAAGTGACGTAGTGTAAGGATATAATACGAGGAATTAAAATTATCTGTTTTTGAAACAGATACCCAACTAGGAATTTGATTTTCAATTAAATGTCTCTGACAGCTCAATTATTTAACACAATTAATCAATATGTATATGTAATTATCAAAGCAAATTGAAATTCTCCGATTCATGTTTTACCTTTCGCGTTATGAGTACCAATAATTGATAATTTGAAAATAATTGTCATTTGATAACATTAAATGATAAAATACAACAATAATTCCAATTTAATTTTCTTGTAATGAATTTTCAGTCAATACATTGTCAAATATTTACACATATTGTTATTTCGATATGAAACTGATTTACTTTTAACTATTTAATCCCTCTGGGTTAACGTAAATCATTTTTAAACATATAACTTATACATCTCTTATCGCCTCTCTTGTATATAAACTTACTGGTTGTATCTACCGTCTGGAGAAGACATTATACTGTCAACCTGAAATTTTAAGACAATCAAAGAATACAAGAACGTTTTTTTGGCACTTCAATCGAATCTTAAATCTGCTTCAGTCATCCATGAAAATAAGATAAAGAATTACACCGAGGACTTTAGAATCCAGAACCCGTTATAGAAATTCAGCAATAAGTTTCTCGTTAGATTACAAAGTGGAATTAAAAACGAGTTAAAAAAAATTTTTTTTAAAGAACTTTGTAGCGTATTAAAAAATGTCAAAAATCTATTAATCGGTTAGAATAATGTTAAAAATTTTTCTTTAATTTATCTAATTCAATTCGTATATAATTGATGAGTAGAAATAGTTACTTTTTCGAACGGGTTTAAGGCGACGATTTTTCTTCAGTCGGTTGGTAAAAGGCTATAAAACTGTAGCATTTTATAGGTTCGTATAACGACTGCACAACGTGTGCTTAACCGACGAGACTTTATTGCAATGAACCGAGTCTATAGAGATAAGCAAGTGGCCAGTATAATAGTAATTTTCTAGTTAATCTAGCGATTAATATTCCATGAGGTTTGAAATTTTATTAGAGATTATAATCAACCACAAGTTAAAATCGATTTTAACTAAAATATATATGTATACGGTCAAAATTTACCAAGTAGGTTATATATATATTAGGTCTTTGAAAGTCTTAAATATATAAACTCAAACATTGTTACTAAGTTATTAAAATTAAGATCAAAAGATCGTTACAAGACAAAAATAAGTATAAATTAAGACTAACGGCGAGTTATGCGCAACTTATTTCTGCAATAACGGAAACAACATTTAACCAATTCAAAAATGAACTTTCGTTGGTATGCCGTGAAACTTTGTTAAAGATATTTAAAAGAGATGAAGAGATTACAAAAAAAAAAAACAAGCCGGAAAAACAGTTTTTCGGAGTACTTTTCATCAAAAAGAAAAAAAAGGATGAGTTTGTCAGGGAAAGAAAAAGTGCAAAAGAGTAATGAAAAACCGAAAAAAAGATCAAAATTGAAAAGTTCACATAAAAAAAAATGCTCTATATATTGACAAACAACAATTTCGTACAGTGCGTTTAATCCCAATTCGATCTGGGTACACTTACAATTTCGTCTTGTCATTGGCAAGGATCGCCCTATATATTGACAAACAACAATTTTATACAGTGCATTCGTTCTAATTCGGTCTGGGTATATTTACAATTTTTTGGTGTCATTGGCAAAGAATGCTCTATATATATGAAATTCTCGCCTCGGAAGAATATATTCTTTCATTTAGAAAGATAATATAGATAAAAAAGTACAGGTTTGTCAGTAAAACAGCGAAAATCGATTCATTTCCGGTAGAACCGGAAGTTCAAATGAAACGAGATATGGCAATTTTTCATGCGTATCATTTGGTTGTAAAGGCGTGTGAATTTCCGATTTTTTCATCGAGTCGTTTCCGAGATCACCGCGCGAGTTTGTCGAACAGGCCGACAGACAGACCGACACCTTTCCAAAAATCTGTTTTTCGGATTCTAGAGGGTCGAAAACGTGAAGATTCGTTGAAATTAGCAAAAGTCACTTTTCGACCAAAACCAAAAGTTTCCTTATATCACCGTAGGTGATGAAAAGTAATAGTGGTGAGCCCAAAACAACGACGAATCTTCGCCAAATTTCAATCTTCAATCTTCAAGACCATAAACTAATTTTAAGACATAAACTACACCCAACTGCAACTGCTTCTATTCAGTTGAAATTATACAATTGTTTAATCAAATTTCAAAATGTGAGAATGTGGTATATTCTGGATGTGGTGATAATTCTGCAGTGACACGTCTATATGGGTAAGTCCTGATGGGCATGAGGTGAAATTAAACAGGCCATCAAAACTATGATATGAATTTAAAAAAAATTCTATTTTTTGTTTTTGTTTTTTGCATTATTTTCGACTGACAATGAACCTATAAATATTTTAGGAAAACGTTGTTGTAATTAATTTGCGAATTATTCTTGCGGACACCTCTCACGTTTGTACAATCATTAAATGAAATATCAATATCCAATTATCAATTAGCTTTTAATTATGCAGAAAGGGATAAAATTATAACGGAATATTAAGCCAAATATGAACGGCAATGGTGACACCGGAGTTTTGAAACACTGTCATTTCATAGTTTACCTAGTATCACACAGCACCGGATTCCGAAATCAAGAGAAATTATTGGGAAAAGAAAGTAAACAGTCCCGTGGTTGTCGAATAATAAATTCGCGGTTTTCCTAACAGGAAAATCATTAGTATGAAGGATTTTATAAATATTATAAAAGTAAATTAGTTCTGACCCAAAAACTCATAATTCTGTTAAAAAGAAAATAATAAAAAATAAAACTTTATAGGCAAACCTACGACCAAAAATCGGTATAATTTATTTCAGGATGAATTCTGCAATGATAGAGAATTTATCACCGGGTGTTAATTGATCGAACAAATTGAGGTCAAAGTTGATTGATTATTTACGTCATAAGAATTCGGAGTTAGAGAAAAAAAGAACGAACAAAAGTCGAACTAGTCGATCCCCACAGACACCGAAGGAGGGGACGTTTTCAACGGGAAAGAGAAAAAGGTAAAGAAAGGAAAAGAAAATGCGACAACAGTAGATCCGAATGAGGACCGAAAAGTTCTGAACAACGAAACAAGACCAAAGGATCAGGAGCAGATGATCAGAATTGAATTGCCCGCTGGCGTCCACTCGAGGAAAAATACAAAACTTTTCCACATAAATGACACTGCAGGGTTTGTCAATCTAGCCGAAGGGAATTTCCCGCGTAATAAATCGACGAAATATATGAAAAAAAAAATGTAACGGTACAGTCCGAGACTTTACCGAGGAGGAGGAACAAGAAGAACCCGGAAGTTTACTATGGTGAATATTGTAAACATACAAAAAATGAAGAAATCAGATAAAACAATGTCAAAATTTACCCAATGGATTATTTTTGCGACACGCATTTCTCCCTCTGCTTAATACAAAAGACGCAGTGACGGCAAGAAATTGTTTAACAAAGAACGTATAGAACTGGACAAAATAGCAACTGCAATTCAAAGACTTGCCGAATTCCTAGACAGAAGAAATTTTTCACTGATCCTGAAAAGGGATTTAATCATAAAGGAACCTCTGCAGATGATTATGGCGATGGTAAACTACACGTAATTAAAACTTCTTATCTCTTTGTTAAAATTCCGATATGATTTAGAGCTTTATTCCCAAAAAATTTTCATGATCCAATTTTAATAAATCGACGAATTTTTTATTCCTCTGTGCTTACAGCTCGTCGCAATGTACCCAAAAAGTGGCAAAGAGTGTGATGCTTACTGGAACAGAGCTCAAGGAATAAGGTTAAGCAAAATCCGTAAGAAAAGAGCCAGACAAAAATTGATATTGAATTTGGCTTGCGAAGATCATCGAGAAAGTTAAAATCAGATTTGAATTTCTTCAAGCTCAACAGACGACGTGGAAGAATTCGATTCATGGATTAAGACCGAATTTCGATTCGCTGAACCCACGTTTAATAATCAGACCAAAATCATCCCGCAGTCACGTATTCGAGGTTTGAATATATTTTTTCTTTTTTTTCTTTATCATGTTTTATGTATGTATATACATAAATACATACATTGAATAAAAACGATAGGATAATTAGATTAGGCACGGTTCACCGATTGGTTTGCATGATTATTTGGGTTTATAGGAAATCCTACCACCCGGAATCTCCACGAACGATAGACAGCCGGATGGTTATGTGTTCAGCCTGAAGCTAAGCGGAGATAATCAGGTTACTAAACAGGTACGGGTGATCATCGATACGGATGAAGATACGTACGATTATAACAACTAAAATTACTATCTCTAGGATATAATGGTGATCCTTACGGCTTGTCGTCTTATTATTACAATTTATATTAAAAATTAACATTTTTTGGGAACGCTTTTTACTTTTCATTACTTACGGTGATATAAGAAAAGTATTGGTTTTGGCCGAAAAGTGACTTTTACTGATTTCAACGAATCTTCACGTTTTCGACCCTCTAGAATCCGAAAAACAGATTTTTGGAAAGGTCTGTCTGTCGGCATGTTCGACAAACTCGCGCGATGATCTCGGAAACGGCTAGATGAAAAAATCTGAAATTCACAGGACTTCACAACCAAATGATGGGCATGAAAAATTTCCATGTCTCGTTTAATTTGAACTTCCGGTTCTACAGGAAATGAATCAATTTTCGTTGTTTTACCGACAAACCTATACTTTTTTCTCTGTATTACCTTTCTAAATGAAAGAATACATTCTTCCGAGTTGAGGATTTCATATATATATAGGGCATTCCTTGCCAATGACACCAAAAAAATTGTGAATATACCCAAATCGAATTAGAATGAATGCACTGTATAAAACTGTTGTTTGTCAATATATAGGGCGATCCTTGCCAATGACAAGAAGAAATTGTAAGTGTACCCAGATCGAATTGGGATTAACCGCACTGTATGAAATTGTTGTTTGTCAATATATAGGGCATTTTTTATATGTGAAATTTTCAATTTTGATTTTTTTTTTCGATTTTTCATTACTATTTTATACTTTTTCTTTCCCTGACAAATCCATACTTTTTTTTTCTTTTTTATGAAAAGTACTCCGAAAAACCAGTTTTCCGGCTTGTTTTGTAGTATTTTTGCCAGAAAAAAATAATATAGACAATTAGATGACAGAAAATTAGAAATTTGACAGCAGTTAATGTTGGAATTATTCTTCCAATCATTATAGTCGTTTCAGTTTCATTACAATATCACATTTCTCTATGTAAACTGCGTCTCTTAGTTCTGCTTGTTTCTGAAATATAGACATCGGACCGTGTACGTGTACTAAAAGCATCATTTCATATAATCCCTATATTTTCCCTGCAGATTAAGCGATATTATTAATAACAATAGTAATAAGATGTGAGACGTATTTACGAGGCTTTCGAATCAACGTTAGGACGAAGTTAGGCTTGAGTAATTAGTAATTAGCAACGTCCAGCATTAATTACAGTGTGAATGCAATTAAGGTGGCAGATGGACGTGGCAGGTAGAGAATTTCTAGTAAATACTAAAGTTTGTGTCTGCACAGAGGTGGGGGTAGGTATGTTTCTAGAAATTCTTCGGTCGTTTGGTCAACAGGATAAACCTCGTTACAAGATGAGTAATCCGTTAATTAATTAGTTCGTATAATGATGTTCCATTCAATTCCTGTTAACAAATGGGGTAAACTTGAGCCATTGCTATTAAGAGATCGAGTTATACGAGAGGATGGGAAATACGGTGCATTCGAAGAGAAACAATGGCATCCCTATTGCCACCAGTTTGTTTGGCAACATCGCGAAACTGCGGTTCTTAGTTTATTCAATTAACGATAATTAAACAGTTTGCGCAAATACATATCAAATTTAATTTTTAACTTTTTTATTTAAAGGAAACGTTTTTTTTTTTTTTATACTTGATTCAAAAATATTGATCAAAACTCACGTACAGACTATAGGATATATATTTCACAAGATAAACATCGCGTCCCTAGTTATGATAAATTTAGTTTCAATCTGCTTTTGCAGACGATTAAAAGTTCGTTTACTTAAAAATTTTTCATCTAACTTTATCAAAGTGTAAATTCATGTCTGTTACTTTTTGATTATCAAGATTTTAAGCTTCACTCTTTAACAACTTGCCCGGAACTTAAGCGCTGAACAAAATGTAACATCATGAATTCAAAGCATGCACATTGATCGAATCCATGATTAAAAAATTTCATCAGTTAAGTTAACTCGAAAATCTCGAAAACTTGAATCTTTAAAAAAATTATTATTTCTTTTCTGATATGTGAAATGAACTCGCGTCTCAATTAATTGATTCTTTTTTATCGCAAATAAGTTTATGGAGAAGCTTTTCTTTTTTAGAAATAAACTTTTTGAGCTTTTTGAATAGCAATAAGAAATAATATACGAAAAGTTCACCGGAGAAGAATAAATGAAAGAAAAAAAAAGTATACATAGGTACTTCTATATAATATTATCGCAAATAGATAAATGAATTGTAATACAACGGTTGAAACTTTATTCTGGTACATAAGAGAAGGGAAGGAATGGTACTCATCGATTATCAAGTGCGCAGATGGGACGATATCGTAATATCTTTGAGACAAAGACAAGTCGTTATATCTGGCAGAACTCTCTGTACAATCGTGATGCCAAGCGCAGCATCCGTTCTGGACCAACAGTTGGCCTTAGTATCACCGAACCGGATCAATTCCAGGCCGTTTGGCACTGGCGTGTCGTTTGCCCGGAATGGTTGATTAAAATGCCGAGCGAAACTGCCGGCTCGAAAGGGCGAAGATATTTCAGTGAGAAAATGTATTAGTGAGAAATTCAAACAAGAGAATGTGAAACTCTCTCTCACAGCGCAATTGCAGTCAGTCGAAACGGTTTGCCAATTATGTTAATTAGAGTAAAGTATTTAAACCCATAATCAAAGAGCGTATACATGTATCTATATGTATATAGGTTTATGTATGTATGTACATATATACCTACAGACGACAAGTTTCAATATTAAAAACTCGAGGCTTTCTTAATGTCCTAACAAACTCACTAAATTTTATTTCTGAATTAATACTTATACTTACTTACTTATTTACTTAATTACTTACGGGATAGAAACAGGCCAGTGAAGGCTGATGATATAAGTACAAAGAGAATCTAACTTTATTGAAATAAGATTTAAAGATGTTGAATTTATATAATCATCGTTATTACTACTTCAATTAAGTATATATATATATATACAAAGTGAGATAAGCACAGACTAAATTAGTGATAAAATAATTGAAATAGCACAAAGAAAATGAATCTATTAATTTTTTATCATTCTACTTCTTATTGATCTTCTTTTTCTTCTTCTTCTTCTTATCTTCTTTTTATCTTCTTCTTATATCTTCTTCTTGAATGAACATTGTTTGTATAGAATTAATCCCGAGATATCTCATGATATATATATATATATATATATATATATATATATATATATATATATATATATATATATATATATATATATATATATATATATATATATATATGTATATATATAATATAAGGCAAGCAACAGCAAAGCTCGTTGATGTCCCTAACAACTATCCTGAGGTACGAGAGTATGGATGAACTTTTGTTCTTACCTCTTGTACTCTTGTACATACATCTTGATGCGAAACAATTGGTCGGGATCTTAATTACGCTGCCATAATTATTCAGCTTCCCATAGAGCAGTACGAACTACTTTGCCAAGAGCTCTTTCTCTCTCTCTCTCTCTCACTCTCTCTTTCTTACTAATACCCTTTTCCCATATCATGTATATATACCCACACACACGTATGTACGTACATACATACATACATCGCGTACTTAGATGCGAGAAATATAATAATATAATACAATATAATTCCTTCAAGGATTTTCGATATAATCTTTAGCCTACGTTTTCCTAACAGAAAAATACTCGAATATTTCTTCGCGAAAGATACTCGAGGAAAAAGTAATAACAGAAGAAGAAAAAGTATTACAATAGATGATAATAACAATGATAATAATCATGATAATAACGCAGTCAGAGAATTGAATCCTGTCCCATCACACAACAATAATTGTCAGTTTAGTTATCGTCACGTGTCTCACCTCTCGTGCAAAAATTTCAACATTAACGAAAATATTTTCCAACATATTGTCGGTATAAGAAAAATCGTTCCGTATTTCACGAGATCGTTTTTGACTTTTGGAACTTTCGAATTTACTTCTAGTGATTCTGAAATTGCATCGATGGTTTCTTTACGGCTTCTATTTGCGTAAAAAAAAGTATAAATTGTGATAAAAATTACAGAATTTTGTTGAAATTTTTGAAAGACCGCAATTTGGAAAGTAAATTCTTCCCGAAATTGCAATGGTATGTGATTATTATACAAATTTATCCAAAAATTTCCAAGTGCCATACTAGCCCGGTCATGAAAACAAAAAAAAGGCAGTTGACTTACAAAATTTAAAGGAGTTCTGATTTTTGGATGAGAGAAGTATTTTTGGGCCCTGAGTGGCGAGAGAAAGTATGGTCGATTGGGACATTGGACCTCTGTCCTAATCGACCACACTTTTCATCGCTTTTTTTCAAACTGTCTCAATCCCCGATGCCTTTTTCCAAACTGTCCTCAGTCCGAATCGACCACACTTTTCATTTTAATGGTTCGGATTCCACCAAGTCCATTCTACCTTATGAAGACTCTGGATAGTGTGGCGACGAGAGTAAAATACTTCGTATGCAATTAAGAATTGATTATTAGCAAAAATCTTTGGTGAAAACGAGTATTTTTAAAACTACGTACGATATCGACCGCTTTACGTCGTTGTAGACGAAAAACTATTCAACCTACAAAAAAAAGTTTCTAGCAAAAGTTGTTGGAAATTATCTCGTCTACAAAATTGGTCATGACCATATCGACCGTAGGACCATCCTGAATGGAAATATTGCGAAAAAATCACTTTTTCACACCATTTTTTCAAGATAAAATCCGACAATACTTCCCTCGTCAAAAAATCAAAACTTGTTATATCAACGATGGCTTCTGACAATTGAAATGGAACATGAATATAATAGAAAGTGTATAAAAACGAAAGAATAATGGTTAACGTTTAGTTTTAATGTATGTTAGTAAATGAAGAGTAGATGAAAAATTGGCAAAGAGGATTGAGGAAATGTAGGAAAAATCTTCTTCCTTTACGGTGCTGACAGGCTGAATTCACACGTTTTCTACTCGGGAGTTAAAACCAGCGTCTTGCTAACGCAGGCTGCGCAGATAAAACAGACTGAAGTAAAGTCCGTGTGTCGATGGATATACGTGTGTGTATGTATGTGAAACGAAGAATACTGGTATGGCAGTGGGAAAGCGTGTACTTGACGGAAATAGATCGATTCCTATTGACCTGAATAGCCAGGATTGTTAGAGAGGACGCGGTGTTGCAGTTGTGCGGTGTGCGATGTGCGGAAACGGCATAAAAAACTTCAGAAAATCTAGAGGGATGAATTTTCAGTTTGGTTTCAAATTCTTTATTCATCGTCTGTCAGCGTAGCTTCCCAAAATAATAAAAATAAAAGGAAAAAAAAATTTAGAAAACTGCTAATAAAGCACGACCTTACATAAGACTTCTCACGACTTACCCAAAGAACGTAACCTACGAGCCCAGTCAAAAAGGCTATCATTAATCCGTACAGAGTTGGCAGAGTTTCAGCTTCCGTATTTTCACCGAAATTTTCCATTTCACTTTATTTATATCTTCCTTCCTCTTTGAACCGGAAGTATCTAATGTCATTGATAAAAATGTGTGCATATATATATATATATATTTTTTTTTTCTAATGTACTCAAATATTTATCTCAAATTTTTTTTTTTTTTTTTGACAGATTTGGATACAGAAACAGAGGGCCAAAGATTTGACTTTGTTAAAAAATAAATTTCCTCAAATATCGGGATGGATAAATAATTGAACGATAAATTTGAGCCTCGTAATTATCGCGTTTGCTGTAACGAGGTGAAAGAAATTTTCGCATTATTTTATTTCATTTTATTTTTTCTAATATAAAACCGCGCCCCTGATTTATTACACAAACTGAAAATACGCCGATGTAATTCGCGGGGGCTCGATCAACTGCCTACTGACTCGTGTTTTACATCCTCGAAGACCAGTAGACACGGAAGTGCGTATTAATAGTTCCAACACACAAGTGGCCGCGCCAACTATAACCAGACTAGAATTTAGACGCCCGAAAATCCGGACGCTCCGTAACCAATCCGCGACCTATAAACCTGCAAAACTCTCGTCTTAGATGAAGAGATTTTTGAAAAAGATTTCAGAACGGGATTCATAAGTTTGGCTTTACGGAAGTAATTCGTCCTCTAGGTATATAATTTGGATTAGATACGCGGTGAAAACGAACAATTATTCAAAATATTTTTTTAAACATTTAAAATTATGCTCTTTCGATTTTTCAATTCAAAAATCGCTTCACGTTATATAATTTTTATACAGTTTTGATATTTCTTTAGAAAAGAAAATTTTATTACGATAAGTACAATGAAATATCAAATTTAACGAAATATTTGACGTGCATATCTACGCTTGTTAAAATGTTGACAAAAATTTATGAAACTCAATTTTTACACAGGTTAAATTTCACTTTGTCGTATATAGAAATATAAATCGGATTATTTCATGATATGATATGATATAAGAATTTTAGTTGCAGCCTACAAAAGCGGAGACATTTGAGGCAGTTGATATAAGAGAGAAGAATAAAATAAAGAATAAATTTATAAAAAGGATATAAAGAATGTAAATTTAAGGAAAAAAAAAAGTAAAAAAATTAGAATTTCCAAAAGAACGAAGAACGAAGAACGAACGGAGAGGCCAAAGAGCTGACGGCTTTCAAAGACGTGATCAGCCTACTGCCGTGGGTTATAGGATTTCTGTCACCATTCGAAGATTGTACATTCCTTTTCACGACAGGCTGACATTCGTTACATTTTCTTTAAAACATGTAACACCCTTGACAAGCCGCAAGAAAATTTTCAACCAACTTGCTATTCGTTGCGTTAACCTTCTCCAAAAAAAAAATATACATATTATACTCTACCGCAATTTTTGTCATTAGTAAAAACCTTTCACGTAATATTTCAAGGCCCAATTAAACCTCGCTTTCGTATCAAGTTAATACGATTTTGAAAAAAATAAAATAAAATAAAAAACCTATCAATACAATTTCTCGATATCATTTTTCGTACCCGCTTTGAACAATTTAGTTCTATAATGAGGTTAAGTCTCGTCAATATATAAAAAAGAAACAAAAACAAAACCAAAAAAAAACTAAGTGATACCCACTCTAACTTTAGGGTATATGTGGGGTAAATTTATCCGTCCGTCCCGTCCGTTAGGCGGTAGGAAATGGCAATCTGAAAGCCGATCAATAAATCCAATTAAATTTCGAAGCGTGGCCAGACCGCGTGGACCAACGGACCGGCAACCCGAAGCTACCAAATTGCATTTTATGCATGAGCGTTGCATATCCTGTAGAATATTGCGGAGCGAAACGACGTATATATATATATATATATATATATACCTATTATTTAATACATATATCGGTTATACATAGACTTATACATGTATATATGCATCCTGGTAAAGGCATACGTCAAATACTGCATCAGTGCGTATAGGATGTAGGTAGGTACCTATAGGCATTCGCATGGACGCGCGTTAGCACGGCGGGGCACCTGCAGTTTCGTCCTTCGTTAATTTTAAATCACCCCGATTGTCAAAGTTGTCATCGACGAATCGCATTTCATCTGACAAACGATACTTTTTTTTTTTTACTATTTTAGTTTATTATTTATTTTCGTTTTTAACAGTTTCATAGATTTTTTTTTAAAACTTTCATTATCTCTTCGTAATAATCCTGAACTGATCTCGGTTATGTAATCAATCGATAAATTTATTCTCCAATGAAAGTTGAAATTATTTTTAATACTAGATCGTCAATAAATGTTTTTAAAATAAAACACAAAATACTAATAATCGCTTTGATCTGTGAGAAAAGGCGAGTTAATAAATCGAAAATGTAAATTTCTACTTTGTGTTAAGAATTCGTTGATATTATTGCATTTGATAATACTAAGAGACTGATAACCGTAGTCGGTATCAGGTTTGTCTGATATTCCATCGATTTTATCAAACTGGAGATACCGATGGCATTTTTTCGGTAGAGCAATATTACCGACAATCGAACGGTGTGTATTGTAAAAACAGATTTCTTCGGTACCGACTGATAATCATGAGAAGAAATCTGTTTTATCTGGGGTCGGTTATAGCTTGCAATGTTTAATATTTCTGTTTTACCAACTGTCGACCAAAAAGCAGTGATCTGTATTACCGATCGAAAAAAATGACGGAAATATATATCGAAAAAAGTTCAGAATTTGAAAATAAAATAAAATGAGCGAGCGTAATAATTCTTTCGATTAATAAATTTTTGTTTTTATTCTCGTAGATTATTTGATCTTTATTTTTACGAAGAAAATTACACCGTTTGGAATAAGAAAAAAAAATTCAAAGATATTAATTTCCTCCAAAAGTAATTAAAAAAAAAAAAAAAATCGAATTTTCCAAGTTATCGATGATTATACGTAGATAAGAAAAAAATAACAAAAAATGATGGAATTTCAATCCATGGCCAAATACATATAGAAATTTATAATCCACTCAAACTGATAGAAATAATGATAAAAATAAAAAGATAAAAGAGAATCTTGATTTCCACACCCAATAAGTGAGTAATTATAGAGCAACCATACACTTGCTATTAACCTTAAGAATAATATTTAAATACCTTATACTCTATTAGATTTCGATAAAAATTATTAATAGGTATAATATTTCGTATCCATTTGATAATTTACAAATTTAACACCGATAATGATGGACATATTTCCGTGTATAAAAAATATTCGAAAATTTACTTATGTATGCATAGACACGTATTCTCATAAATAAATACATACGTGCAGCTCGCACAGTGACCTGAATTTAATTCAAGCCTGTAGTAAATAACAATTATAATTTTTTACGGGACTTTGTCGCCACGAGGCAGATACCTACCATGATCAAGGTAACCTAGACTCTTTAATAAAGCCTTGAAACTAATACAAATTTAGTAGGCGTTACACTTATTGTTAATTTCATCAGTGTTATATTTTCGTCTATCTAAATTCGAGCCTAAAGTATTAAGTATAATTTTATTCTTCCGTCGACGCCTCCGTAAAGTCCATAAAAAAAAAAAAAAAAAAAAAAAACTATATATGAAAAATAAATGAAGAAACGACGATAGCAGAAATGAATTTTAAAAGTTCTATAATTTATCAAAGATTTAAAGAATATTTTTTATCAAATTTATATGAAGTTAAAAATCTGAATTATTTCAACGATTAAATTTAAACTACCGATAAAAGTTCGAAACAAAATGTGAAAATCCCGGAACACTGTGACATATATTATTGTAATTTTTTATTTTTCTATTTTTTATTTGTTAATGACATATAAGTTGTGCTGACATGAGTAGCGCGACATCCGAGGCGATCCGGTGTCTACCTCCTCTAACGACGCCTAATTAAGTATAATTAGATTCAGTGGATTCAAGTTTGCTGGGAGTCCGGTAGCTCGAGTGTAATGGTTGACTTGACTGCAGGAAGGGATTTTCTTGCTCTTGTAAAACGAGTCTTTAGTCAATCCGATGTATGTATGTATGTAGTTGCGAAGTAGCCAGACGCACGTATCCCGACCTAAGACAACCTAAGCTATTCATCTTTCACGTTTTACTCATTCATATATTTATTTATTTATTTACTAATTTATTTATTTATTTATATTCAACCGATCGTTTATTTATTAAGGAATTAAATAAGCCCGTAATTACATACACGTGCAAGTACTATACCCTCCTACCTACGTGTGGGAAAAGAAAAGAAGTCTACAGTCGCCATACCATAAGAGAGATTTAAACTACCTTACAACTTTCTTACCGTAGTTGTCACCGTTTCTGTCAGCCGAATATGGTTACGTTTCTTTAGTTTCTACGCCTCGGTGCTTCTTTGCAAGATATCAAACTAACCTTTCCTACTAAGGAAACCTCTGCCTATATACATATACTTGTACTTATATATATAACTAGGAGTTCTATAAAATTTTCTGCCAAGAATTAACCATTCACCAGATCTATGTATGTATGTACATATATATGTTTGTACATTCACCGTATATACCTCGTATAATGAAGAAGAACAAAAACTTAATCACTGCAGGTAGAGATTCATGTACGAAGAGATCTTGGCTACTAGATTTAACTCAGGTATCACGTATCTAATTCGAGATATTGTAGTAAAGCTATCATTTATCCCTTTCTAATTGGTTCTCTCAGTTCCGGTTATTATACGAATACCTTTACCTATAACCTACCTGCATGAATTAATAATAATTCCTGGATTGATATTCATCGTTAAATAAGTGGAATTTTTAAAGTACTAAGAAATCTAATGGTAAGACAAATCTCCATCGCCGCTTATAATAATAATAATAAAAAAAAAGGTATATAATGAAATCATTATTTCTATGTATACGCAAATATATGTAAAAAATTTCATAAATTGTGTACATATAATTTCAAATTTTATATATAGGACAAAAAATTCTCTAGATGAGAAAACTAGAAATATTTTAAAATTATTCACGCGGTTTAGAATCTGCGACTTACCGCTGATGTTGTAGTTTGAACACCGGGAACCTTTGGCGCATTTGTACCGGTAAGTCCAAGTCCTCGTATACAGTGTCGTCTGCAATCAGGATCGTTGTCCTCGCATATTGGACATCCTGTTAGTGCACCACCTCGTTCTCTGAGGACATGACTGCTGCTTGTATTAGTAGTATATCCTTGGTCCGAACTGGCGTTAGAATTTGGTCTTGATTCATCGGAACTATCAAAAGGCTTTAGATTTCTGTGGTTGTGAATAATCCCAACTGGTTCCCATATCTCGCTAGTCGACGAGGTGTAGAAGTTGTTTTCTTTAGTCTCTCGGCTTCTTTCATCGACTATCTTTCCACCTCTAGCTACGGTCACTTCCTCTTTGGTTACTACTGACGATTTTACACTCAGCGAAGTCTCAAGACGAACCGGTGCCCTTTAAAAATCGTTTTTTTTTTTTTTTTTTTTCTTCGAGGTAAAAAATCGAGATGGGAAATTGATTGGCGGAAATTTTATGGCTAGTAGGTAACTCAATTCAAAATTGTGCTTTTTTCGAAAACGAAAAAGAAGAAGAAGAAGAAAAAGAAGACAATTTTTGGATAATATTTTGATCGTCTTAATCATTACCTATTTTTTATTTGACTCAAAAATTAAATCACTCATTTCTACGCTAATCAATTTCCACACGCTTGATATTCTACCTTAGGATCCCAGCTCTGACGAGTATCTGATTAAGAAGATCGCAGGGAGGAACTTGTCCCGTAATCATCGCCTCTCTGATGGCAATTCCATCGGGACCTTCCAGAGCAATCGGTACCCCGTTTATGAGTAGAACTTCTTCCTCTCGTACGCAGGATTTTTTTTCGCAATCAACAACCTTCACTCCAGGTCCGAGGATCGATTCGACCGTTGACTGGATCTCATGGTCGTCCATTTCTATTCGGAGGATCCGTAATATTGGAAATTAGATTTCATTCTAATTAAACTGCCTCCTGGCCCTTGTGCGAAGATTTTCAATATTTCTATTTACGTATTTATTTATTTATTTATTTATTTATTTATTTTTACTTGATTGATTGATTGGTTTAATCATTACTCAGTCATTGATTTCAAATAGAAGAGTTTCTCTCCCGCTTTAAAAAGAGAAGTTTAAAAAAAAAAAGCGTAAAAGCGTGTTCGTCGGATGATAATCATGGGTAATAATCAGTCGCCGGAGAGCCAGTTTCCGGTGTTCAGTCGACACCTGAAGATCTAGCCTCACCTGATACGTTGATTCAACATGCATTCGATGCACCTGCTCATGAATACTCTTGGCAGCATCGCCGGTGAATAGAAAACCCTGATTATATCGTCAAAACCTACACGATTTGGCACGGTGTAATCAACTTTTCACAGTTGTTGTTAAATATTAATAAAATTGACAAAAATAAGACCCGTAAATAGCATTTGTAAAACAAAAATTTCTCAAATACTCGTAACTATTCTTGCAAGAGTGAATTTTCATTTCTTTTTGCTTTTCATCAACTACGGTGATATAAGAAAAGTATTGGTTTTGGTTGAAAAGTGAATGTTGCTAATTTCAACGAATTTTCACGTTTTCGAACCTCTAGGATCCGAAAAGCAGGTTGTTAGAAAGATTTCGGTCTGTCTGTCGGCCTGTTCGACAAACTCGCGTGGTGATCTCGGAAACGACTCGATGAAAAAATCAGAAATTCACACGACTTTACAACCAACTGATGGGTATGAAAAATTGCCATGTCTTGTTTAATTTGAACTTCCGGTTCTACCGGAAATGAATCGATTTTCGCTATTTTACTGACAAACCTATACTTTTTTCTATGTATTACCTTTCTGAATGAAAGAATATGATCTTCCAAGTTAAGAACTTCATATATATAGGGCATACCTTGCCAATGACACCAAAAAAAATTGTAAATATACCCAGATCGAATTAGAATGAATGCACTGTATGAAATTGTTGTTTGTCAATGTATAGGATAATTTTTGCCAATGACAAGAAGAAGTTGTTAGTGTACCCAGATCAAATTGCGATTAAACGCACTGTATGAAATTGTTGTTTGTCAATATATAGGGCATTTTTTTTTATATAAAATTCTCAATTTTGATCTTCTCTTTCGGTTTTTCATTACTTTTTTTATACTTTTCCTTACCCTGACAAACCCATCCTTTTTTTTCTTTTTTATGAAAAGTACTCCGAAAAATTATTCTTCCGGCTTGTTTTACTTTGTTAACAAAAATGGTGAAATAAGCGAGATTTTAAAATGTCTGATACAAAAAATGGGAGTATTTTTTGTATCAGACATTTGCGAGTACTAGGTATAATATTAGCCTCATTGAAGACGTGAATGCGAGAATAAAATTGGATGAATAACGAACGAGTGTTAAAAAGTATCGTGAAGATAAACGTAGAAGAATATACAATTCAACAGTTCAAAGATGTGTTCAAACAACGTAAGTAAATCTCCAAAGAGAATTTGGTAAATATTTACTAACTCGATTAAGTTAGTTAAGGTAAAAGCTCTGCTAGTTTCACTCTTATACCTAATACAGCTACTTACAAATTCCTCTACTAACTCTATGATCACACGAACTCAGAAGTAAGAAAACAAACGTTTTACCTGTTTGCTTAGACTCCTCTTTACCCGACGTCTACTATATCGTCATCAAATTAAGTCTGCAGTTATTCGAGAAATTTACCTCAACTATTAATAAGCTAGCAAGCGTCTGTTGAGCTAAAATTTTGCACATAGAAGTGGAAATCCTCTATACCTATAACAAGACGCGTTATAACTTCAACGAAGAAGATAAAAATTATATAACTCGCATGAAATAATGGTATGTGTATACAGGGTGTCGCGAAAATTACGCACTCGCCGTATACCAACGGATTCCTTATAAGAAAATTAAGACGAAAGTTACTCATGCAAAAAAGTCCGCGAGGACTTGGTTTTCATGTAAACTAAACTTATCAACGAACCAATCGACGTTCGACGTTAGAAAAGACCGTGCGTCTCGATTAAACCGAAAACAAGACAGACAAAGCGGAGAACTCGACATATTATTGTCTTGTTTTCGGTAGTGTGGCGGGTGGCGTTGCGGATCTTAGCAAATCTTTTCTGAAGCCGAACGCTGATTAGTTCGTTAATATAAATTCATTTTATAAGAAAACTAAATCCTTGCGGACTTTTTTGCATAAGTAACTTTCGTATTAATTTTTCACAAGGAATCCACTGGTATGCAACGAGTGCAAAAATTTCGCGACACCCTGTATATATACCTACTTACTAGCTATGAATTATAAAACTTGATGAATAAACACATGTCTGATATTTATTTCGTCGGTTTTTTTTTTTTTTTTTT
This sequence comes from Macrophya annulata, assembly GCA_963924015.1. Taxonomy (NCBI): domain Eukaryota; kingdom Metazoa; phylum Arthropoda; class Insecta; order Hymenoptera; family Tenthredinidae; genus Macrophya; species Macrophya annulata. The sequence goes on from OZ001260.1 coordinate 9,407,450, forward strand.
ATTTTGTTTCTATTCTTTCTCAGTTTATCGTGAGAAAAAATCGTGGCATGTGAAACTATAGAGGCTTATACCTACTACTTTTGTACTCTGTAAACGAAGTTTCAAATGATGAATTACCGAAGCTTGATACTTAAATTTCGATCAAATCATGTGTCAGTATTCACGTCATAGGTCAAGGTGAGATATATATTTGCGTAGGTATGTATAATCTATAGAAATTTATAATATAATCGTAGGAATGATCACACGTGGAGAGTATAATGTATATCGAAATAAGATGTTTGAACGATAAATTTGTTAAGTAAACTCTAAAGTTGGAATATTTTATAATGACTGTACGATCAGTAAATTGAAAAATTTATACCTTCCTAAGCAAAGAATTTTTTCTTTTTTTTTTTTTTAACAATTTTTTTTTTTTTTTTTTTGGCACGGTTTATCGATCGTTGAAACTAAAAGCTTTGATAATAAACACGCGAAGTTTGCTTACGCGTTATAAAATTTAATCATTTTCAATCGCCAAGTTACGACCGGGACGTGGGAACGAGGCTTTAACCGGAAACGGGGTAAACAACTTGCGAATAGAAGCTGCAAAGAGTTCGAACCTTAAGCAGCTGGTAACCTTTTAAGGAAAAACGTGTTTAACCCTAATTGATATAGGCGATAGGATACTGGCGTAAAAAGTATATCCGGGTTGCCTATTTGGAGAAGATATTTTCGACCTACGCGGCAACTTACTTAATATACTCGAGAGAGAGAGAGAGAGAGAGAGAGAGAGAGAAAAAAACTAAAAATCTGAACGGTAAACATAGACGAAAATAGTTAATTTTTTAAGTTAAGTTAAAACTTAGGTGAATTATATATGCGTACGACACGTCCGGCATATATACGCATATATAATATGTTAATAATTCTTATTGTCACCTAAGGCTTACCAGAGAGAGAGACTTAACAAGGGGCAATTTCCATGTTGAAAGAAGGCTTCTTCCCATTATTCCTTATTACCTTAACTATCTCAAGTACATCCTGCTTCCGTTACGATATACAAACAAGGAAGAACTAGTTATTTTTACTATTTGTCAATTGAAAATGATACGTATATATATTTGATAAGTTAAAATAAAATTTTTTGCAATATTGAAAATGGCTTTTTATTTTTGAAAAACACGTTTATTTAAAATACCAACCTTATTTTCTCTCACCAGAGATTTTTATCAGGTTCATTATCATTTTTTTTTTAAAGTTATATAAGATAGGTGGAATTCATGCTTCGATAAGATTGACGCAATGTATTTTTATTTAACTTTGCTGGATTACCATGTAAACGAGTATCGCGGTAAAATAAACAAAAAATAAAAAATAAATAAATAACGATGAAAAATAAAAAAAATAAAAAATTAAGCAAAGGTTTGTTCGTATAGGTAGAAGGTAGAAAAAAAAACTGCGTGTGAATAAAATGCAGAGTAGGTTAAAATTGCAAATTTCCTTAGCTTTATCGAGCTAATTAAACTTTGCAATTCAAATCGTTGGACGAACTTCTTTTTATTTATTTATTTTTATTTTATTTGTTTTTTGTATTTTTTTTTTCTTTTACAACTCACTGCAGTAGGTATTAGAGGTAAACTTTAGTAGGAATACTAAAATACGAAATTTTTTACTAGATGAGTAAGAAGTTATGTACAAAAGAAGCGAAAACGCAAAGCGTAATAGGACCGAGTCAAAATTCCGAATTTTGATATTACCGATTGAAAGTTTTCAAAAATAGTATTTCCTCAAAAGTCTGGATACTCGATTTATAAACTTCGAATCAGAAAATACCGAAGATTCTAAATTCCGAAAGCTAAGTATCCGAAAAAGTGCCGAAACTTTGAAACTTGAAATTCATGCAAAGAGCGTCGTGACTTTATACTATTAAATTTTCCGATTCTTGGACTGAACGGAGCTATCTGCATTCCGTTCTTTCCGAATTTCATTCTACCGAACTTAAACATTTTTGAAAAATCGAAATCGTCTCAAACGAATTCGTAATTTTGACCCTTCGGAACTTTAAGCATCCGGAACTTCAATCCGGCGTCCGCATGACGTCCAGTCGAGTTTATCACATCGTCTTTCCTTTCTCGACTTTATTTTTCCTGCATCGATCGATACAGGGAAAAGTAGATTCGCTTAGTAGAAGTGTGTATGGTATATATACCGTTATGCAGGACGTAAAAACAACCCCGTAATATACAACGTAAATGAGTAATACGTGTGCGTAATACGACCCTAGAATTCAACTGACTATCCAGGATGCAGGGTGCAGAACCCGACGAATACGAATACGAATACGAATACGAATACGAATACGAGTGAGAATACGAGTACGAATCCCTCCTGCAGGATGTAATGTTGAAGAGAAGGATAGTTTTGGGTCGTTGCACCCGGGGAAAAACACCCTCCAGTTACAGTCTTGTCTGAATGTCGGGGTTGCGGGATGTCAGGGGAGCAATAGACGACGGAGGGACGAATGCTGCTGGATTAACAGTGACGGAGATGCGCTAGCCACTATCCTCGTGACGCCTCAATGCTGTAGGATATACGCACTGGGCTTTCAACAGCATGACGAAACCCTCAACCTTCAGTTTATGCGTCATTCAACCAGAAATTACAATTCCTCTGGTTTAGATTCAAGTTTAGTTTCAGGTTCAGGCACAAGACCGGAATGTTATTGCCCTGATATCAATTTATGGATATGTGTCGCATCGAATACAAAATCTAGTTCTTTACGAAATTGATTTTCGAATAATTTCGTGCAACTGTAAATCAAATATAAAAAATTTTTAAAAATTATAAACTGATAAAAACAGGTTCAACCTTTTTGAAAAACAAGTTTTTTTCTTTCTCTTCACATGACTATATGTATGTATTTATGTATATACATGTTTGTGCAGAAGATATGGTGTAGTATTAAACTCGTTGCAACCCCAGCTGTTTTCCCCTTTCGATTCTAGTCGGGGGTTAGGGATATATGCAACTGTTTCACGAATGGTTAAACTTTGGGGTTCTATGGTCTATAGTCTATACTCTATATACTATACGTTATACAGTATGTCAAAAAACATCTGCGTGGTCTGTTTAAGCATCGAATAAATAACTGACAACATTTCCGTAGACTAACGAGTATGAATGAGTTAATTTTAAAACTGGTAATTGGATATGAAATTAATTTTTGAATATTATAGAAACTTTGAATAATGAAAATAAGTCGAATTATTTGAAAGTTTAAAAAAGGGCTTGGTGGGTCAGCGATAGCAGCTATATACATCTCCTAATTAACCGCTGAGAGATATTGTGGATTGTGGAGAAAAAGCAGAAGTGAAAAAAGAATTAAAAAAATTACACAATAAAATGAAACTTAATGAAAGCCAATCTGAACAAATTAAAACTCAAGTATCTACCTTGAAAAAAGCTCACTCAATTATTGTGGAAATTATTTTATTAACTAATTCAAAACTGCTCTATGGGTTAGAAGAACTGATTTAAACTTCAAAGGTATTGAATGACATCCGTATATAGAATTACGTCACTAATTTAATTGATTGCGTTTTATTTGACGGACAATAATTCCTAATTCAGGTTTCATCACGTGAGTCATAGCCTACCGAAATCGATTAATTAGTAAAGGGGGAAAGAAGGGAAGAGAAAACTAATCTCAAACGTCTCGCGTATAAAAATAGCCAATAAATCAGCTGCCATAATCATATAGTTTATACATATATGTATAGTCCAGTAAACCAAGGTCTGAATTTAAAAAATTTTCAAGTGGCTATACCCAAGAATACTATACGAAAATTTGCAGGGTCAAAAATGCCCGGGAAATTGTGAAAATTGACGAAAAAAAAGACGGAAATTTATCGTTTTTTGTGATTATCTCAGCAACGGTGAAGAATTTTGAAAAAAGTTTCGGATAAAAGTTGTAGAGCTGAAAATTATGTGTCGAAAAATGACATCTGATGTTCATTTTCGTTCAGTATTTACGAAGTGACAACGAATTTCCGTCTTTTTTCATACAAAAATCTAGAAATTCATTGTCACTTCGTAAATACTGGACGAAAATTAACTTCTAAGGACATTTGTCGACGCAGAATTCTCAGCTTTACAATTTTTATCCGAAACTTTTTTCAAAATTCTTCAGCGTTGCCGAGATAATCGCAAAATAACGAAAATTTCTGTATTTTTTCGTCAATTTTCACAATTTCTCGGGCATTTTTGATACTGCAAATTTACGTGTAATATTTTTGGATATAAAACGAAGATAAAAATCAAGTTTGCAGCCACTTTCAAATTTTTTATACGTTCAGACTTTAGTTTACTGGACTAATATCAACAAGTGTAAATTTACAATGAAAAAAAAATTAATTCGCTTGCAGGCACTCCTTGCGATTCTTTCGCGTTTGTATATATAAATCGGATAAGAAAAATGATTCATGCGAGACTACGCGCAGGCCAAAGCTGTAGTATAGAGTTTATGATAACTCATACAGTACGCAATACGTACCGCTCGCCTACGTACTTATTTATTTATGTATGTATGTAGATTTACGTGTGTCTCGAATGTCAAACAATTGAGAATGATAATTAAAATCAAAGATAATTATCATAACTAGGTATTATAGTCCAACTGTGAGAACAAAATTTAAGAAAATCTGATAGCGATTTGTTTCGGTTATATGTCAACTATGTCAAATTACTGAAATTTTATACTTTTGTAACGTCGGTCCCGTAATTGACCACTTTGGAACACGAAACCATATGTTTAGTCGGTCATTTTATAACAAGATGTAGTACTAGCTACCCTATCGGCTAAAATTACGCCAACCGGGTTAAATTCGGGCCAGATTAAAGTTCCGAATTTTAAAAGTACCGAACGGTCAAAATTACGTATTGATTTAAGATATTTTTGAATTTTCTACGATACGTTAAATTTCGAAATATTAAAATTCAGGAAGATCAAAATACAGACGGCTAAAAAGTCAGGAAATCCCAAATTCCAAAGAGTTTCAGATTTTTTACCTCTCGGATCTTTAGCTTGAAAAATTTTGAACCTTCCATATTTTTCAATTTAAAATTTTCCAAATTTACGATGCAAAACTTTCGAGGAAACCCTTTTTCTGAAAACTCTGAATCGTTGATATTAAAATTGGGAATTTTTTACCGGTTCGAAACTTTGAAAATTCGGAACTTCAACCCCATTTTCCGGTTAAAATTGATCAAAAATATTCTCTCAAAGCGGGTCGAAAATCCTAATAAAAATTAAAAATAAAAATAAATAAATAAATAAATAAAAAGTTGGATTTTTTCATCCAAAAAATGAATACACATAACTCTCGTTTTATTGACGGAGTCAAAAGAGGCGATGAAAAAAAATAAAATCAGCTCAAAGCTCTGCACGTATACGTATGCGGTGAGCGTGAAGCCGAACCTTTTCCTGTCGCTAGAACTTCGTTAAATAAACTCTGTTGATTTTGCAGTTGAAAAAAGAAAGCAAAAATAAAAAATAAAAAATAAAAAAAATAGTAAAACACAATTTTGCTCCAGCTTCGACGTTATATTAACTTCACACAGCGTGTATCAAGCGTGTATATATGGTTTAGTAATTATTTAGAAACTTTGTACCACAGGATCCTGTCATCCAGCTTTTACCCTTATATAACCTTGATTAAAAACGATCACTGGATTAAAGCTGTGCTCACAATGTGTAGCCATGTGTCCATTTGTAAGCAAGAATAGTTCGAGCAGAAAGGCAATATATCGATCGATTATAGTATATTATGTATATAGTGGGTTCTATGTAAAACATGCCTTTGTTAGAATGAAATGGTTCAACTTTCTCTCTCTTTCTCTTTTTCCTGAAGGGTCTACAGCTCTGAGACACGCGAAAATATATATACCTAGATAAGTGTAAAAAAAATAGTTTAGTTTATATTTAAGTAGTAAAAATATGTATCGTATTTGACATTTCGTGTTTGAAAAGGTTTTATTTTCGTTAAATTTGTCACTTTTATACATATATATATATATATATATATATATATATATATATGTATCATAATTTATATATAAGGTCCGGAATCGAGGTTCTTAGGTAATGTAAAAATATCCTAATTTATACTCTTCGTCAACGTCAAGAATATTCCGGTGTTAGTAAAGAAAAGAAGCCAAGTTCTAAAAAAGTGACAGTCATTTGTCGACGTTGAAAGGAAACAGGAAATTTGCTCTTTGATAATTCCGTAACACTTAAGCGAACTCTTGTCAAAAAATTACGAATCTAACCCGGTTCAGTGAGCCGGGCGAATCCCGAAGGATGTCGCGTTTCCACTTGATCGAGAAAAACGAGGACAAGGGAATTTTTTTTTCTCTCTTTTTTTTTAGGTATATATAAGGTACCTCAAATATTTTTCCATCGAGGCTATAGGCTGCCCGTTTGCTTCGACGACGCCAGACAAAAAGGAATTTTTTATTTTTCTTTTTTTTTTTTTTTTGCTTTTTTATAAATTCACGAACCTCGATAAGGTCGAGATGAGACTTCAGAGATATTTGTCATTCTTGACGTTCGTACACATCCTGCTGAGACTATAATGCAGACTTCAGGATATTCAGTCACGATGTGGTGCCTCTTTTTATCATGTCGTATCAGGGCGCTTACATATAGTATAAGCTATCACTATCTTTCGCACTCGTTGACTCATCGGCAAACAAGTGCCGTTACAACTATAAACCATAAATTACAAACGGAATATTACAGTAAGGTCAAAGCGATCTGAGAAATTGAATATCGTTGTCTGACCTGCGCTGAATCGTTCTACTTAAATTCGTTACTGTATCTTCACGCGGCACGTTTTATTCCAGTTTCTTTCTTTTTGTTGTTTTAATTTTTTTCTTTTTTGTTGCAATTTCGTTTAAATTTTTTCTTTTCTCTTGTTCAAGTCCCAAGTCACGTGTAAGTAACTACTGCTACTCAAATAATGAATAACAATACATTTTTAAGAAAAAAAATTCACTACAAAGCTCTGTAACATTATCGTTTGTTTTCGTTCAAACAAAGATTGCAAATTGCACTGTGCTCCCGTTCGTTTCCGCGAAATGACATACGATATACATATGTAACCTTATAGTATATGCTACTGCAGAACGTGAGTTGACAGGAAACTATAGCAGAACTTTATTCTTCACTCAAGATACATCACGATTCATGACTCGCCGTTACCTCGTGTTTCTTTTTCCTATTTCTTTTTTTTTTTTTTTTTTTTTTTATTCTTGTTTTTTCTTTGTTTTCCGTTTTAATTATATTGTAATGGGAATCATGATTTTCTGAGCTCATATAAATGCGCGGCAGAAACTTGATTGGATATCTGAAAGCCGTACCAGTACCTCAGCTCATAGAAATGTTCACGTCAAACGTTTGAATTTTCTATTTTGTCATGGAGCCGGGTTGAAGTTCTGAATTTCAAAATTCGAAAAGATTGAAAAGCAGACGGCTCAAGACTCGGAAAATCCAAAACTCCTAAAGTCCAAAAAGCCGGAAAATTAATGAATTAAAGGGTTACGACGTTTCAAGCGTGAATTTTAAGTTTCGCGGTTTTGCCCTTTCGGAATTCTGACCATTCGGTGTTTATCAACTTGGAAGTTTTTCAATCGATTGATTTACAGATTTTCGTGGAAATAACTTTTTCTAAAAACTCTGAGTTCGTATGATTAAAATTTGAAATTTTTGCCGTTTAGAACTTTTATAATTGGGAACTCAAATCGGACCCCTCTTTTATCAATTTCCTACAATTAAGTGAAACGAAAATTGAAGAATTTAAATTAATAAATTAATAAAGAAGATATTGAAGGAACAAAAAATCTTATTGTTAAATTGAATATCTTAAGATAAAACCCTGCGTTCAGATTATACGTATGCACATCGATATCGAGTTTATAACGGCAAAGTCTACTATAACGATGCCGATGTCCATGTTTAGAACAAGTGACCTCAGGCCGCACGGTAAATTACCTTTTAAGTCGTATTATAGGAAACCGGTTTTAATTTCCGCAATTGAAAATTCAGAATATCGGCCCCTAAGTAATTATACACGTTATACATTATATACACCCGAAACGATTATTCAGATCAACAATATTCACATCCATCTCATCTCATCTCATTATAATTTCATTCGGTTTTGCACCTGCGCCACCGCGTAAATGCAATTTAATTATAATTAATTCTTCAAGTGATCGCATAAAATTGATAAATTTTTTTTAATTTACACATATGTTGCGTGTTTCCTCTTATTCTTCACCTGCACGATGTATTAATACGAATACAAAGTAAAATAATTGTAACACGCGATATTTGGACGATTTCTGAACCAATTTCAAAAACTTTTTTGTTGTATATTAATTGTAGATGATTAAAATGGTTATTCAACGTTCATTTACTCTCTGTTCTACATATATGTATATTAGACCACTTCAAAAAAATCGACTATTTTTCATTTTCAAAAAGTAAAGTCAAAAATATTGTTCCAAATGACGAAAAAAAAAATACTGTCAAAGTTTGAGCTCTTGATAATAATATTAAGAGGTGCCTTATCGCGATTTTCTATTTCTCATTTAAATAACATGGGAAATTTTTTTTTTTCAAACTTTGGAATTTTGTAACTCGTCAACGCATCAGTGTACTGATAATACCAGAATATATTTTTGTAGTAAATTGAACGCTCTATAAAAAAGGTATCTTGTTCTATTTCGATAAATTTAGCTATTTCCAAGTTGGTGTATTGGTTATTAATGATAATTAATCAAGACTAACTTGGAAGTAGTTGGATTCATCGAAAAAGACCAGAAGACCTTTTTTGTAGAGCGTACAATTTTGAACAACAGTACTCGTGCAGAATCTTTCTAAGTAGATTAATTTTCAAGAAATAAAAATCGAAAAGTTCCACAAGACCATTTCCCATGTTATTTAGATGGGAAATAGAAAATTGCGATGAGGCACCTCTTAATATTAATAATAAGAGTTCAAACTTTGTCAGCATTTTTTTTTTTTTCGTCATTTGGAACAATATTTTCGACTTACTCTTTGAAAATGAAAAATATTCGATTTTTTTGAAACGGTCTAATGTATATGTATATATTATGTATGTTACGTATGTACATACATGGGTAAACAGAGATCGCCTCTTTAGTGTAAGGAACCCTAGCGCAACTTTTGCCAATAAAAGGTCTAGACATAGTGGAGTAAGAAGAGAAGCCGGACGACTATATCGCATCGTCTTTCACCAGCAAAATGGTCTCTAGCCAAAGAAAGAATAAGGGGAGGAAGTCTTTTTAAGCCAAAGTCCGGCAAATATAGTAAAGGAAGGGAGATGAGTGTGGTAGAAAATATAAGAGAATGAAGAACCAAGGAAATTCTTAGAGCGTCCCTATTTCGTCAAAGCCATTAAGTCCTGCACCCTTGAGAAAGTAAATATCTTCGTGAAATGTTACTCTTGCTGCTTCAGTCACTAGCCTAGATTTTAACGACGAATCTGAAACGCGGAATTTTCTATGAATGAAAAAAAAAAGAAAAAATTGATAAAGAAAAAGAATAAGAGACAGTTACTGCGTTTTTTTCTTTTCATGGTTAAAACTAAACCGTAATTAATCCTCGCTGGTATTAGATGAGTTTAAACCGTGCTGCAATCCTGCGATATAAAAGAAAAAAGAAACAATAGGTATAGATTGAAATAATATATCTTGTCTAACCAACGTCTGGGGTGAAAATGATCTTTGAAAATGGTGCAGCTAGAAACTGTGAAGTTTCAGAACAGCCATGCAGACGGCTGAGATTTACGTTTATTATTTTTACGGTCTGATGAACTTCCCCGGATTCGGGTTAGCGATAAAACAGCTTAATGCTTTAAAATCCGTCTTTGAAATTTCAACTTTTCTCACTTCTTTATAGTTCAAGAATTTTTTTTTTTCCGATACAAAACAGCTGAAATCTTTGCCCTCAGTTTACCAAATATTTTAAAAACAATTAGTTATGTATGTGTGCTGTACATATACAACGAGTTAAAGTATTTTTATACATATATACCGAAATTTTAATCCCGAATAAATATACTAATTCAATTATCCGTATTTTGTATTTAAATCGAAAGAATTTTTGACAAAATCTTCGCATAAGTATGCCAATGTAGTCTATGCTGATAAAATATTTGAAACTATTCTAATTCTTGCTCGAAGTTTATCCCAAGAAATGATCAGACTCTATAATTAGTAACTTCGAAATTTTAAACTTGAGAGTTCTTTTAGTTTGAAATATGATCAATAAGGGAATACGGAGTAGGTAGGTACGTATTGATCGAAAATCAAGTGTAATGACCCTACGTACGTAGTTTCCTCTCATGAATATGTATGAGATCATGAATACCTATCTCAAGTTTTTATTTCAGTCAAAATTTAAGGAAACTGTTTAAAATCTCGAAGATAAACAGATAAAATTGTTTCATGTAAACGAACCGATCTCATGGTTCTAAAAATTAGAAGAAAAAAAAAAAAAAAAAAAAAACTTTTTATATCTGAAGCGAGATAATTAAACGGCAGCTGCAATATATAGGACAAGGGCAATGGATAGTTTCAGTAAAATTTTGAAACGAAATATACATTTTTATTTTTCATTTATTTATTTTTTTTTGAATTTTTTCTATCAGGTTGTTCAACTTTGTATTATATTTTTCATATATTCAGAAATTCTTACAGAAGTCCCGCAAGTATCAGTTTTTAAGATACTTAAAAAACGTCTCGATTACAAAGTCCGTTTATTAATGCCCCTACAGGATTAAACCACGAAAGCATATGCATATACACGCAGCTGCCTGTAAACCGTTATCAGACTTTAGCAAATTTCCGCTTCGTATGAAATCGATATTTTTTTACAACCTCTTTTCGCGCTCGTTAGGTTGTAGATTGGATCATAAAAATCGACTTTATAAAGACTCTATGAAAGGTTGAATGGAAGATATAAGGTTATAGAATATCGTAGAGCTTTTATGATTGACGAAAATGTCAATTGTGAAATAAATATTATTTTCAGTACTGCAAACTTCAAAGATAATATATAAGAATATCAACTAAATACTTAAATAATTTCACCACACGCGGAAACTAGATATATATATATATCTACACACGGTAGCACACCGCGAAGTGCAGCAGCAATTAACGTTGATCAAAGCAATTTGCGTCGCGGTCAAACCAATCAACCCGATTTCTACGTCTACCGGAAGTCTAGACGTACAGTAACCCACATTCACTATGTCGTATAATAGCCTTCATTCGCTGTTCAGATTTTCAAATAAAATTTCTAGCGTTAAAATAATGTTCATTTTTTTAAATTAATACTTCCTTTACGACAACGGATAGGCGTAAACGGTCGCGTAAACGTTTAATCGGACCAGAGAATGAAAGAATGGAAGAAGATAGGCGTTACGATCTTACCTATCTTACCTTAAGTCTTAAGTCTTGAGTCTTAAGTCTTGAGTCTTAAGTCTTAAGTCTTAAATCTCAAATCTTAAGTCTTAAGTCTTGAGTTTTAAGTCTTGAGTCTTAAGTCTTGAGTCTTAAATCTCAAATCTTAAGTCTCAAGTCTTAAGTCCTAAGTCTTAAGTCATAAGTCTAAAGTCTTAAGTCTTAAGTCTTAAGTTTTAGGTCTTAAGACTTGAGACTTAAACACAATTATTTACTTCAGCCACGTGTACCCCCCACTGCTACCCACTCACACTTTTTTTCTTTCTTTTTTTTTCATTTTTTTCTTACAATTTTTTATTCTCGACGCAAATAGATGTGCATATACGTATAACGTACAAGCAGATTATAGAGAAGGAGAAAATATGAAGAAGAACGAAACTTAGGAGACCCTTGGGGTATTAAATTCCTCATGAAATACAGGCGAGACTATAAGCGAGGCACAGGCAACCAGCTGTGTTTTAAATTACAGAATCGCAAAGGTTATACCGAAAAGGCTCCTGCGTCATCGGTATGTTCAAGTTTTCTGTATACATTTTTTTTATTTCTATAAATTTAATTAAAAAAAAAAAAAAAAAACAAGAAAAAGAAGACATTACTTACGAACAAAAATAGAAAATACAGATCTCTGCTCTTTAATCTCTAATAGTCAGTCTTCGGCACGTTGATGATCCCTCGATGGCGATAATAATAACAATAATGATAATCATCATAATCATCATAATATAAATATAGAAATAATCATGAAATAGACAAGGTTATTACTTAGATTAGAGACGGGCGATAAGTGTCATTAATTAAGTTCTATCTAAGATATTGCTTCGATTCTCCAGCATCCACGCACTTAGAGCGAATAGAATTGCCATCTACTAATTAGAAGTTGTATACTCGTACGACACCGTAATAAATAACGATTTCCTATATATATATATATATATATATATATATATATATATATATATATATATATATATATATATATATATATATATATATATATAGGTATATGTATGCCTAACGTAGATATACCTGTATATATGTATAGATACTACACCGTTAATACAATTTTCTTAAGTGATCGAATGAACAAATTTAACAACAGATCTACACGAGGTTCAGGATCAGGTTAAGGAGAACAAGACCGTTGATTATTTTATAAAGTAATCAATTCGAACCCGATATTATAAGGAAATAAATGCAGGGTTTGACCATTTAAAATCGTGATTCAAGTAACTTGGTAAATTTATGCGATTCTTCGATCGTGTCCTGTTCGTAACAATATTATACAAATAATTTTATGGATTTTTTGAAGATATCACAAAAAAAAAAAATATATATATATATATATATATATATATATATATATATATATATATATATATATATATATATATATATATATATATATATATATATATATATTTTTTTTTTTTTAACAAGTTTGAAATAATTTTTATGAGATTTTATCAAAATTTTGATACCTCATTTTGGAAAAATTTTTCTTTTTTATTTTTGTAATCTGACATAGAGATGTAGACCAGATTCAAAGAGTTATAAGCCCCTTGCGGTTCACGTAAAGGTTTACGACATAATATCATGATTTGAAATATAGTAATTTGCATAAAAAAAGAATAAGTATGAAAAGCGTATGTTTGAAAGGAAAGATTGTGAAGTATAAATCGCTTACTTAAATTTCTATATCTAACGTCACATATCTTATGGTTATATATTATTATACTACACCCGTATATACATACTATATATATCTGTACATAAATATATAACAAAAAAAAAAATAGCGTTCATTTCCATAATTCTATCGGTATTATTCGCGTCGTATATTTTACACCGCGTTTTATAAACCGCGAAAAGAAAGAGGCAAAGAGGAGACGAAAAAAAAAATGGGGAAAACCAAAAAAAAAATGTAAGAGATCGATACAAGGATTTTCCTCATCTCAAAAAAAATATATATATATATATATATATTTCAACTTCCATCTGCAAAGTGCCAATTTGACCATAGTATACATCTGGGTATATACATATACGTATATACCAACTGCCAACTGTTCTCTTTGACGTAAATACATACTATATGTATAGGCGGTACCGTGTTAGACGAGATCTAGCAACATGACTTTCCCATTTTACTCTACCATGAAACAACATCGAAGTTCTCCCCACTGGGATAAATCCCCTAGCGTGATATCATCACCCTTGTATATAACGGGGAAGTACTTCATATACCTATATGGATCTTATGGGACAGCAGCATCTCGCTTACAACTTTTACCTACTACAATATACCTACGCATTCAATATATAAGCTTGAAACATCAAATCTATTACATATGTAATGTACTTGTAATCATATAAAATATAAGGAAGTTTCATTGATGGAATAATAATAATTACGCCATGCGTATCGTGAAAATTTCATAAAAATTCGTTAAATATACGTTCTATTCGCAGATTTCTAAATCCGATTTCATTTTTAGTTTCTCGACACGCTTATTAACCAAGTGTAACTAACCACCGTCTATAGATCTACTTTTACTGTATAACTAAAATGAAATTCAAAATACGTAAAAAGAAGAAAATGAAAATAAAAATAAACAAGCCGGAAAAACAGTTTTTCGGAGTACCTTTCATCAAATAGAAAAAAAAAGGATGGGTTTGTCAGGGGAAGAAAAAGTATAAAAAAGTAATGAAAAACCAAAAAAAAAAGATCAAAATTGAAAATTTCACATAAAAAAATGCCCTATATATTGACAAACAACAATTTCATACAGTGCGTTTAATTCCGATTCGATCTGGGTACACTTACAATTTCTTCTTGTCATTGGCAAGGATCGCCCTATATATTGACAAACAACAGTTTTATACAGTGCATTCATTCTAATTCGGTCTGGGTATATTTACAATTTTTTTGTTGTCATTGGCAAGGAATGCCCTATATACATGAAATTCTCAACTCGGAAGAATATATTCTTTCATTTAGAAAGGTAATACAGAGAAAAAAGTATAGGTTTGTCAGTGAAACAGCGAAAATCGATTTATTTCCGATAGAACCGGAAGTTCAAATTAAACGAGACACGGCAATTTTTCGTGCCCATAAAAGTGGTTGTAAAGTCGTGTGAATTCCAGATTTTTTCATCGAGCCGTTTCCGAGATCGCCGCACGAGTTTGTCGAACAGGCCGACAGACAGACTGACATCTTTCTAAAAACCTGTTTTTCGGATTCTAAAGGGTCGAAAACGTGAAGATTCGTTGAAATTAGCAAAAGTCACTTTTCGACCAAAACCAATACTTTTCTTATATCACCGTAGGTGATGAAAAGTAAAAAACGCGAACTGTTCTTCTCGTAATATTCCGATAGTTTTTGTTTTGTTTTTTTCTACCTATATTGTATATCGATATAGAAATATCTACGTCTTATATTATTTTCAATGTAAATCCAAAGATGAAAAGTTGGGACGTGATATAACGCTACTTGAAAATACTTATGATCGCCAAACCATTTCTCAGATCTGTTGTAGCTATAACAGTTCGCCCTTGGTAACGTTAACGATTCCCTGTCTCTCCCAGAGTTCAAATACATACCAACTTCCTAGTGAATCGTGATTCGTAGCGGGTAAGACAGCGTATCGAGTATGAGTCATACCCCTCGGCATTCGTAAATTGCAACGTGACACGGGACGACTGATCGCGAGTAGCATTACGACGGCGTGATACGCCCACAGAACGTCGTCATCTTTCTTGATCTTACTTAGTTCCCTCGTTGGGTTTACTTTCGAGCTTTTCGAGTAGATGAGGATAAATGAGAGAATAGTAGCTGGTATAAGAAAGAAATACTACTTATACCTACGTTAGAGGTTACACGCTGTCTGTGTTATGTTCGATATCGACCTGCAGTAGTATAAACGTCGTATAATTCGTTTACTGAGAAACGCTATACGTTCGCTCTTCATTTTCCTCTTCCTTATATCTTATTCTCCGTCTTCTTCGTATATTCTCCCGCATTTACTCAGAGACGAATGAGTCACCGTGTTTTCACAACGTCCAGAACTTCGTGGGGGAGCTTTTCATACGATTTTCGTATGGGGGTTCGAATGTTCATGGGGGAGAAACTATAATGGCGTATATATATTTCGTGCAATATATATTATAGACGTCGTATAGTATAAAGCTTAGGAAAATAATACTCGTTCACAATTTTACATTACAATATATTTTTTGTTCATGCTATGTGTATATAAATAATTTTCGATTTTTTCTGTTATTGTTTTCAATTCCCTCTTCGTTTTTATTCAAATTATTATTATAGATAAACTTTTTACTGCATATATTTTTATTTTTACTCCTATATGGGTATAGTGTAAATATAATTTCTTTTTCACGACTGTCGAGAAATATACATTTTGGAGTCTGATCTACGAGAGAGAGAGAGAGAGAGAGATTTTGCGGGAAATGGTATTGAAAACACAATTTTTTTTTTTTTTTTGTCGTTAAAGCTTTTTTTTCGTTTTCACTCTCATAAATAACGCGAAACAAAAAATAATAAAAATAAAAAACAAAGCGAAATTCTATCGTTTAGATAAACATGCAAATTCGGAGGAACGTTAGCGCGACGTAACGAGGTATGATGTAGGTATATGTATGTATACATATATATAGATACCCTACGTACGCGTTCGTTAAAATCGTTTCGGGTTTATTCCCACAGGCTAAAATTTTATTCCCCTTCATCGTTAAAGCTTTGACTATCTACGAACGGTAAAAAAAAAAAAAATTCAAAAAAAAAAAAAAAAACTCTTTTACCTACATACAGCATGTATAAACCGTGAGTAAACACACACGGATGTTCATGCACCTATCTCATCTGTACATACGGTTTGATAACACCACGGAAACTGCAAAACAAAAAAAAAAAAAAAGGAAAATTTTTTACACGGTTGAATTTGAATTCAAACATTTGTTTTACTCCCCTTTTCTTCAACCGTTAATAATAAATTGAGCTTATACGTACGTTCACATGGATTGAAATGGAACGAAATATTAGATGAAAAATATGGAAGAAATTTTTAATCAAATTTTAATTTATCGATTGATATATTTAAAAGATCGAAATATTTTTATTTCTATTTTTTGAACAATTATAAACACATTTTGATCCTTGTATTAAAATTTTTTTTACACAAATCGAAGTATGGGTGGGTATAACTCGGACGATACGCTGATCGCTTTTATTGCTCGATTATACGTGTTAATGGATCTCGAGAATTTGTACGTAGATATACGTGTAACTCCGAATTCCGATTGGATATATATCTGGAGGAAACTAAAAGAGAATCAGACGAAATGTTGTAGAAACGAGATGCGATTGTGGCACGTATATATGTATATATATATATATATATATATATATATACCTGTGTGCTTGACCACACAGATTTCTAGAATCTAAACGATTGTATTCTGAGCACGATCAAACAAACGCGAAGGAAAGACCCCGAGAGTTCGATTGGACATTCGAATAAAAACCTCGCGGCTATATTCCTCCGTATTCTCGTTTATATCCAAGCGATGCAACAACAAAACTGGGATAAAAGAAACAATAATAATTTTAAAGAAATTGAATTTATATCAGATTGTTTTTAAACTGATATAAAACGATCCTATGCTACGTACGGCTGCTGTATAGGCTGTAGACTCAGGATAAAAATTTTCAATGCTTTTTCGCGATTAAAACCTCGGCCATAGATCCTCACGTGCTTCGTTAAAATTCAAACAAACAAAACGGTGGGTATATGGATACGTAGGTATGTTGTTTTAATATTTTTCAGAAAAAAATTCCATCGACTATAATTTTACTCTTGTTTTCTAGTTTTTCTATTTTTTTTTTCTGTTTTTTTTTTTTTTTTTTTTGAAAGAAATTACTACCTACAGTAAAACAAAAAAAAGTTGGATATTTAATGAATCCCTTTTGGGTTCACACGCGATAAGTATAAACGCGAAGTATAGATTTGTTAAACGGTTTTCAAAAAAAAAAAAAATTGAGAACAAAAAAAACATCACCAATTTTTATACCTGATTTTTAAACTCATAGAACATTTCATCGTCGTTTTATTTGGCTGTTAACGATCTCTTGGTATAATTCAGTCAGTTTTTAAATCGATCAATAACAAAAAGTGAATAGTTATAGTTCCGGGCGAATTTATACGTAGTTTTAAGTCGTATCGGTATATAGAAAATTGATCTGGAAATAGAAATGCCCGTTTTGACCCTATCTTAAAATCGATTCGATTTAAATGGACTTACAGCTAATTCATAACTTATAATTATATTTTTGTAATTAAATCTAACGAGATTTAAAATCAGTAAAATTTCTCCTGCAATATAATAAAAATTACACGAGTATTTTTCTTATAACCGGTAAAAAAAGTACAGAAAAAATAAAATGCCACGAAAATAAAAAAAGATGAGATTCCAGCTAAAACGTATATGGGAAATCAGCCGTTCTAGCTCGTTCAGCTTCTGTCTTCCCATTATTTCATTTCCCCCTTTGCCTTTACTTTACTTTTTTTTACTGTATTTTTTTTGTTTTAATGTTTTTTTTTTTTCTCCATCTTTCTTTCTCGCCGACTCCACGCTCGAAATAATCCCTGAGTGATCACTCGCGTCTGTTACCAAGCCAATTCGGCCGTAACTTGTAGGCCTGGTTTAGATGGTTAAGCCTCGTTTAGTTGCGAATGAAAAACTGTGAATAATGGTCTCGGCCAGTTAGTTATGTGATAATGAATAATAATTTGTAGGTGTGATAACGAATCGAGAGGACAAAGAGTAGGTAATAATAATAATAATAATAATAATAATAATAATAATAATAATAATAATAATAATAATAATAATAATAATAATAATAATAATAATAATAATAATAATAATAATAATAATAATAATAATAATAATAATAATAATAATAATAATAATATGACATTCGTATATACGAGGGAGATAATTTATGGTAAATAAAAATCCTTCTTCTCCATGAACGTAAATTAATTAAGGTCTAAAATATATATATATATATGTATATTTTTTTTTCTTTGGTCTAAAAATATTTAGTGAACGAGACCTACCTTAAAAAAAATCAAAACAAAAAAAAAAAAAACGAACCTCTATAATTTCTTGCAAAAAATCTCAAAGGCCGTACGTACAGCTACTAACCCTTAGGACGGATCTAACCAATTACCGCAGGGTAGAAACTTCCGCTCTAATAGTTTCACGGAGTCTAGTTTTCAATCGTGCAAAACGAGAAGAGATATCAACAAGCGCGTGCGACGAAGCGTGATAATCAACGATACTATATACATATATACCTATAATATGTTTACATAGAAATAATCTATATTTGTATAATGCCTATATGTGAGATTATTTATTTTTTTTTTCCAAAGTTTCAAATCGTATACAGTAAATTTTAAAATTTTTGAATTTCTCAATTTTTGAATTTGCGAATATTATTTATTGTATTTTATTTACTAGCTAAAATATGTGTATACCTATGTATGCGTATGTATATATATTTGAAAGTTCGAGTGATGAATGGAAACGAAAATTAATGTGAAAACAAAAATATGAAGTCTAAAAACGAAATCAAAGGAAAAAAAAAAAGAAATTGTAAACAAAAAAATAAATAAATAAAGTCTCATAAAATTTTGTTTGGTCCAGCGTTTGCGGAACAGTTGGATGCTGCGCGGGGATTTACCCCGGTGCTGCGACGAGGACCCCGAGAGACTCTCCTGTCGTATCGATCTACCCTCTCCCTTTACCTCTCTAGTTTGTTCATGCGGACGAAGGGAAAGAGGAGGGCATTCTATGCTCTGGAGTCTAGAGCATTCTTCACTATACACTCTGCCTATGCACCGACCCTTTTATTATTTTCCAAGTATTTCTGCCTGGACGAAGAGATCTAGCTGGTTGCTATTATTCAAATAACTTATAGAACCGCGGTATTCGCTTAATAACGAAGAGAAAATATAATTAAGAATTTTTAGTTTTTTTTTTTTTTTTGTGTTTCATTTTATTCATTTTCAATTTGTATTTTTAGTTATACCATTTTCGGAGTAAATAATAATTGTTTTCTAAAAAATGAAAACAAATTTTTCTTTACACCTTAACGATGAATGATAATCGATATATATTTGCAAATATGCGTGATTTTGAAAAATTAAAATAGCTTAATAAAGTTTGATTATACTAAAATACATGACGCAAATTATGCGGGAAATCGTTAACGACAATTTGTTATATACATATGTATATATGTATACACCTATACGATATCACATTTTGATTACACGAAATAATTCCTCTGTACAACCTACTGGTCGCCCTCACTCGGTATAGCTGAGAAATCAATACTCAATAAACGAGCGAGCGAAACTACGTGAACGAGGCATACCTATAACTATACCAATCGTGTGTATCTAATTGAGGGAATGAATATAAGTGCAGCCGATCAGAGATGAAGAAATTAGATGATATTTTTTTTATTTTTTTATATTATATACCTATAGGTGTGAATTATCAATATCGACAAGGTTTGATGAACAGGTGTAAAAATTACTGAAAAATTTGACTTTATATAATTATGGTATATATAAAAAGTATATGGGGCTGTCCACGTCAAAACGACACGGCTCCAGACCTCAAAAATCTCGATTTGATTTTTGGTTTCCTATGTTATCATTTATATCTGGAGAATCTGTCAAATTTTTTTTGAATTTTTTCGATCTACCATTTCGGAGCTATAAATTTTTTCAGTCCTAAAGAAAGGACCTTTTTTAAAATTCTGAAAAAAAAATCACAAAAATTCTGTTGATGACATAGAACAACCTCCCACTTCCAGAAACATGGCCAGGATTTTACTTATATTTTTTTTTTTTCTAATTTTTCGAAGATTTTGTTAAAAAAATGCTTCACTAATGACTTTATTCCTACCAGAAATCTTTCAAATCTGCACTATTCAGTTTTTTTGAAGTTCTTGATCTTATATTGTGTTGTGTTGAAAAGGAGGTGAGAAGGTGATTTCATGTGTCATGTGTTATCATTCTATGTCTGGAGAATCTGTCAATTTTTTTTTAAATTTTTTCAATCAACTATTTCGGAGCTATGAATTTTTTCAGTCTTAAAAAAGACCTTTTTTAAAAATCTGAAAAAAATCACCAAAATTCTATTGCTGATATAGAAAAACTTGCCACTTCCAGAAACGTGGGCAGAATCTTTCTTATATTTGTTTTTTTCAATTTTTAAAAAATTTTATTCAAAAAAATGCTGCACTAATGATTTTTATGAAATAACCTACTCACCTCCTTTTCAACACAACACAATATAAGATTAAGATCTTCGAAAAATCTGAATAGTGCAGATTTGAAAGATTTCTCGTGGGGATAAAGTCATTAGTGAAGCATTTTTTTGAACGAAGTCTTCGAAAAATTTAAAAAAAAAAAAATATAAGAAAAATCTTGCCCACGTTTCTGGACGTGGGAGGTTGTTCTATGTCATAAACAGAATTTCTGTGATTTTTTTTTTCAGAATTTTAAAAAGGGTCCTTTCTTTAGGGCTGAAAAAATTCATAGCTCCGAAATGGTTGATCGAAAAAATTTTAAAAAAATTTGACAGATTCTCCAGCCATAGAATGATAACATAGGAAACCAAAAATCAAATCGAAATTTTTGAGGTCTGGAGCCGTGTCGTTTTGACGTGGAACATCCCCATTATACTTTTTTTTTTTTTTCTTTTACTTTTTCAATATGAAAGATTTTCTTATACGTTAAATCGATGAAAAAATTATTATCAACGCTGTTTCGTATAAATAGTGATTAACAAATTGATTATACGTACATAATTATGTTTATTAATTACATTTTGTGACCTAATTATTATATAACTCAAATTAATAATAATATGTGTGTAACAAACGAGCGCACTGTGTAACCCGATTTTTTATTTTTTTTATTTTTATTTTTTATAATTGGATCGTATGGATGTGTATATGTACATATACATACACATACATATACCTGTAACAATAGAGGAGAATTACGCTCACCGGAGTACATCTACTCCGGTCGTTTTTATCCAACTTCCGGTCAAGTTTGCACTTCCGGGGGCGCCGCAAACCGACGTTATATACCACGACACCGTTACAAAAGGTAATTTTTGCACACGTTTCACGTTATATTTACTATACTGCAGCCTTATTATGCATATACATAGAAACATTCCAAAATGCATAATTGAACCATTTTTGAGACATCATAAAAAAAAAGAACAAAACGAACAAAAAATTGTAATACTTTTTTTATTTTTTTAATTTCTCTTCACCAGATGTTTCAAAAACTAAAATTGAATTTACGATCATTTATCGGTGTTTTTCCCTTCTGTTCAACCAATTTCCTTTCTCTTTTTTTGTTCTCTCTGTCTCTCTCTTTTTCTCTTTATCCAATCACGAGTCAAAGGATGAAACACAACCAGTTGTCGTAACGAATTGGATCAGCCGATGATTTGATTTTAAATTCTATTCGATAACTTATTTTTATTGAAAACTATATTATAAGTTTATTTTCATTTTAAATAAATAAGATTTTAATAAAAATCGATCGAAATTTAAATGTTACAAATATATTTCATCTATATATTTGATCTCATCGATACTAAACACTCACATCATATTGGAGAACAGCGTAGGTATATATCTATATACATTAAACATTCAGTCTCCTATCTCAATTGTATTGTATATACATACGTCCATAGCCATATAGTTGCATTGTACTCCACTCCGTAAATGTAATAGTATCTAGATATAGAATCGTGGTACCTATAGATATATTTGTATATGCATAACAAGTAGGTAGGTATGGTATATCTAGGTTTCGGCTTTAAGCTAGACAATGAATACTACATATATATAATACGTAAATAACTACTATACAGATTCATACGACATATTCAACCATATACATACAATATACATACTATACAATATACAGAAACTTCACATAAAGGCAAGTAGGTGTCTACTTAAATTGCGCATTATAACATTTATGTATGAATACGGTACACCTAACTAAAAAAAAAAAAAAAAAAAAAACCACAAACGTTCACAACTATAAATTTAATAGTATAGATATTGTGTAAATGATGACTAAAATTTCCATGAAATCGCTAACAAAACTGTGTTTATCTTTCTTAAAAAAAAATATATATATATATATATATTCACATATGTATGTATGTATGTACCTGATTTTCTCTTACAATCGGTAAATTTGACTATAGTTCTTATAGTTTCAGACTCAAAGATACTTTGAGCAGAACTTTACAAAGTCTAGACGGTCTGGCGCACCTCGGCGCGCCCTGGCCGGAAGTAGAGAATGAGGAGATGGTTTGGTTACGTACGTAACATACGTACTTACATATATATGTATATACGTACGTAGGATTCGAATGAACGATACGGACCGGGCCGCAGCAACGCGCCGTGATGCATTGTGTATACCGAATAGTATGTGAGCTGTAATACGTTCAAGTATCTGTATAGTAACTAAACGTATAGGTATATATATACTATGTGTATATACAACGGTAATACGATGTATGTAGTTTTTAGTTTCGACCTAGATAGTTGCTTACAAGATCTTCTACATCTGTACAACAGCTATCTAGTTATTTAACCAATATACCACAGCTAATTTTTAACATAAGATTACCCTGTTCTGTTTTTTTCTCATATATTGTTAAATTGATCAGAATTTCGAATGACTATTTTTGTATTTATTAATATCAAACGTTGAATCAAAAACTAGCTTATATATAGCCATATGTTGAGGGTGTAAATTTATGTATTTATAAAATAATTTCAGGCGCAATGTCAGTCTCCTCTTTTGACTGTCCCTTCCGGTAGGTATAGCCATTTCCGGAAAGGGACTGGCAAGTAGATTTTACTATCGTCTATTATCGTGTACATGAAATTTTTTATATTTCATTATATATACATTATAATTGTTATATTCGATTGAAGTATAGGTATATAATATATCTAAAATAAAGTCTATAACATCTATACATATGTATATCCTGTTTTTGTAGATATATAAAAGTTATATTATCCATATTTTCCCTCTTGCTTGCACTTCCGGTGTTAAATTGTGTCAATATTTACACCTCGACGATATGAAAACACGAAGAAGTTGAGGGGAAAAAAAAAAGACTAAATATGTCGATTTATCGTGCCATCCATGTGACACGTGGAAATGAAGTATAATTGAATTCAATTAAAAAATGATAACATTATAAGTATTTGAAAAGAATAAGAAAAGAAACAGATAAAAAAAAAAAAAGAAAACAAAAAAAATTTTAATTTTTTTTCTTTCAAGTTGTACAAGTCACACTTTCAGTGAGTTTAGAAAATCTCTAGGTTTTTTTTTTTGGTTATTCTCGTATCTCTTTAACAGCCTAGCTGCACTGCAATATATATATATATATATATATATATATATATATATATATATATATATATATATATATATATATGTATACCTTATACACGTATGAATATCCGTGTCGTGCTATATAGATACGTGTATACGTGATATTTCTACGAAGAGTCAAAACTATATATCGTTGGAGCTTTTATCTTCCGACAAATAGACACGCGCGTCGCGGAAGTTCGTCGAGCGACTTTGCTTTCAATTTCTATCTATATATCTATCGACGAATGTGTACCACTGTATACATATACATATATAAGTATGTATATGTATATATACATATCCATACCGCCTGCAGGAAACACGTTTCCACTATTCAACTATAGATTGCATATATATCACATCCAACAACGAGGTGTGGATGTTCATTTTATTTTCTTTTCTGTTTTTAATTCATTTTTGTCTCATTCTTTCAATTTTTTACAGATATGCATATGTAGTTTTTTTATTCATTTTTTTTTTTTTCTTATTAGAAGACTTAGAATTAAGACTTAAGACTTAAAACTCAAAAGGGTAAACTTAAGACTTAAGACTCAATACTTAACATAGATAAGGTATATATGCGACAGTAACGCCTATCCGTTGTCGTAAAAGAAGTATTCACTTAAAAAAAAAGGTATAAAGCTCACTTGCGCTTTGATAAGAGTTGCGTGTTTAAGATCAATGACGTCATCGTAGTTGTAACGAAAGCGTGACAAGTATAAGTTTCGGGTATACATAATATATAGTTTAGGATATAAGGGTGAAGGTGGAGATGGAAGTGGAAGTGTAGTTAGCGTCGACTAACAACGCCTCGACAACAAGGAGTCTCTTGTAGAAAGTGTTTTTAAATGAATTAATACGAGTTAGATAACATGCGAGCTAAGGCTAAGGCCGGCTGAGACTGAAGCTGAGGCTGATCATGAGCTGAGCTATAAGCTAACCGGTGCACACGTGTTACATAAACATAAACCCCCGTTCCTGCAAACGCAATTACATAGGTACACATATCGCGTGAACAAAAACAATTTTTTTATTTTTGATTTTGTTTGTTTTTTGGTTTAAATCTCTTCATGCAAATCTCAATCTAATCAAGCAAATCTAATTACAAGAAAAAAAGAAGCATTCAAATGATCGAAGGATGACAAGTAGAACTTATAATCTTCCGCGATTCAATCGTATATTGAAATTATTGTAACGTAAGTATAATAGTCACGATATAGGAGGGTGTATGACCGTAAGTTTCAAAATACAGTTCAATATGGTATAATATGCAAAAACGGTATACACACAGTGTGAGTTGATATACATGTTCGTACTTATTCAGAATGTACGCACCTATATCTATAGATATACGCTCCTATAATATGGCCACCGAGTTTAATGTACAGATATATAACACGTACGGAACGACCCAGACGTTACGTAAGAGTTCGCAGCAACAGCAAAGCAGCGACGCGGGTTGGCACAGTTCTTATACATGACCATTACTTATTCCCGCTGTACGGCATGGCACGAACGAAATACGCTGCTATTATGTCCTACTATAGCATGCATGTGATACCTATACGTACACTAAGAAGCATTCAGGGTGAACTTTTTTCCGAAAGCTTCATTCATTTATCGTCCCACGCGTAAGTTGGGTATATTCATGCTTATATGGTGACTTATTATACCCGTGTAAGGTGAAAAAAAATGAAACAAATCGATGGGAAATTGATTCTGTCAAGTTGAAAAAGGTTACTAATCTTGCCATTTCTTAAGCCGTTTTCTTGTATTTATTATAATTTATTAATTCATTTTGTATGTATTAATTAATTTATCATTTTTTATAAAATGTGTTCGATACTCGGACGTTGTGAATATCTGCTTTAAAATCACAGCCCGCTTCCACGTTAGTCGGGAGACTGTATAAACCGCAAAGTAAACGACAACCGGACAGACGGGTGAAGAAAGAAGGACGTATAACCGAGGTAAAGGAGGTAGACACGTATAAAAGAGGCTCAGTTTTAGACGCGTGGGACCCATACTCCACGTTGAACAATAGAACCTCTTGTTGGGGTCCTGGATCCTTCGTATATCCTTCTTACCTATATTACGTTGCGTTGCGTTGCGTCGCGTTACGTCGTTTATATACGAAAGCAACATAGGATAGGTACTAACGCGGAACCTCCCGTTTTGTCTCCGAGAGGCAATAAAGGTAATAATATAGAGGCTAACTCAAAATAAAGACGTAGAAATAATCAGCTATGGTCTATTCTATCTCAGAGGGTAGTGGGCCGTAAACCCGTTACTTATAACGAACCCACCAGGTCCAAGAACTTCACAAAAAATAATAATAATACCAAGAATAAGAATATAAAATTAAACTGTTCTTTCGTCTGAAATTAATTCATCGGACACATAAAAAGACCAGTTATTTTTTTTTCTTTTTTACTTTTCATCACCTACGGTGACATAAGAAAAGTATTGGTTTTGGTCGAAAAGTGACTTTTGCTAATTTCAACGAATCTTCACGTTTTCGAACCTCTAGAATCCGAAAAATAGATTTTTAGAAAGATGTCGGTCTGTCTGTCGGCCTGTTCAACAAACTCGCGCGGTGATCTGGGAAACGGCTCGATGAAAAAATCTGAAATTCACAGGACTTTACAACCAAATGATGGGCATGAAAAATTTCCATGCCTCATTTAATTTGAACTTCCGATTCTACCGGAAATGAATTGATTTTCGCTGTTTTACTGACAAACCTATACTTTTGTCTCTGTATTACCTTTCTGAATGAAAGAATATATTCTTCCGAGTTGAGAGTTTCATATATATAGGGCATTCCTTGCCAATGGCAACAAAAAAATTGTAAATATACCCAGATCGAATTAGAATGAATGCACTGTATAAAACTGTTGTTTGTCAATATATAGGGCGATCCTTGCCAATAACAAGAAGAAATTGTAAGTGTACCCAGATCGAATTGGGATTAAACACACTGTATGAAATTGTTGTTTGTCAATATATATAGGGCATTTTTTATATGTGAAATTTTCAATTTTGATCTTTTTTTTCGGTTTTTCATTACTTTTTTTATACTTTTTCTTCCCTTAATAAACCCATCCGTTGTTTTTCTTTCTGATGAAAAGTACTCCGAAAAACTGTTTTTCCGGCTTGTTTCATTATAAATCTGATTATACTCTCTCACTGGAATTCCAATTTCGTATTTTTCGATTATCATATATAAACGTAACGGGTATATAGGTGGTAATCGTTTTAATTGTGTACAACGGCAATTGAAAGAGTATTCTTTAATTTTGCTTTTTTTATTTAATTTTTTTTTTTTTAGTATAGAAGGAGAAGGAATCTTTTGGTCAAAACGCACATAGCTGAATATAAGTGAGCGAAGGATAGTTAGAGTCTAATTATAAGTAATCAATAATGATTAAAGCTAATCGTATCACCGAGTGGTATGGCCTGGCTTGAAGTGCTCGGTATATATAACTCTATAAATAATTCAATCTTTCATTAGTTTTAAAGGTTAGTGATCTCAGTTCTTCAAAGAAACAAACCCATTTAAGATTATAAACTTTCTCATATATACATATACGTATGTAGGTATATATCTACGCTCGGTTTGTTAAACTCCTTGAATCTCGTTGTGTATTATTTAGGGATGATGGACGAATTATATCTGATGATAAAAAAAACCTCTATAAAGCTTTGTACAAATAATTGCATCTTGATGATGGGGAAATAAACATTTAATTATATATTCATTACAGTCGCTCGGCCTCATTCAGGATTGAATTTAAAACGTAAAAGTCAATTTTATATCACGCGATCACATATATAGGGAGTCCGGAATTGAAATTTCGAATTTTAAAAGAATTCCAAACGGTAAAAATACCGAATTTTAATAATAACGATTCATAGTTTTTAGAAACAGTATACTTGTATGGTTATTCGAAAGACTGCATAGTCGATTTAAAAAATGTCAAATCGATAAATACCGAAGGTTCAAAATTCCGAAATCTAAAAATCCGAAACGCCAAAACTCAATAATTTACCTAAAATTCGCGCATAGAGCGTAGTTAAATTTTCGAATTCTTAG
Source organism: Macrophya annulata (assembly GCA_963924015.1). Lineage (NCBI taxonomy): Eukaryota > Metazoa > Arthropoda > Insecta > Hymenoptera > Tenthredinidae > Macrophya > Macrophya annulata. Next base: position 9,435,620 of record OZ001260.1, read on the forward strand.
ACTTTAGGAGTTTAAATTTTGGATTTTCTGAGTCTTTAACCTTCAACGTTTCTGAATATTCGAAATCATCTGAAATGAATTCGTAATTTTGACCGTTCGGAACTTTTAAAATTCGATTGTTAACTTTGATTGACTAGACTGAACGTAACTTTTTATTCGCGTATCATCCAAACCAGCTACATCAGGAACAAATTCGACGATTACTTTATACCTAAACCGCGTTCGTTCTACCTCAAGGGTTAACCACGGCGGTCTAACTTTCCGCGTTTTATGGCCATTACACTTAGCGAATCTGAGTGAAATGAGTCGCAATTAGGTACCTACTACGTAGTGGAAGCTGTAGTAAAACCGTATTACGTGGCTGATAATGAGATTCGATGCATTTTAATTATATAGGTACCCACAGTTTAGTCAGAGGGTTAATAAAACGTCGTTATTTCATAAAATGAAAAAACTTAATAAAAAACATTCAATTTCCAACATTTTATATCTTATCATAATATGGCTAAACGCGCATCGGATATATGACAATCAACCCTTAGTTGTCACACTTCCGAAATATTACGTACTTGTAAAAACGTCAAATTGACCCTACAACAGCAACAGTTGTTATACATAAGAAATAAAATGGTCACATGTCCGAAAAAAATCTCCATTGTAGGGCAAGTAACGATAAATATGCGATTCCAGAGTTGGGCGCCAGATTACTTTGACAACAAAAGTTCAAATATGTAGCAACAGTTGTTATATATAAAAAATGAAATGGTAACATGTCCGAAAAAAGTCTCAATTGTAGGACAAATAACGATAGATATGCGATTCCAGAGTTGGGCGCCAGGTTAATTTGACAACGAAAGGTCAAATACGTAGCAACAGTTATTATATATAAGAAATGAAATGGTGACATGTCCAAAAAAAGTCTCCATTGTAGGACAAGCGACGATAGTTATGCGATTCCAGAGTTGGGCGCCAGATTAATTTGACAGCAAAAGTTCAAATATGTAGCAACAGTTGTTATATATAAAAAATGAAATGGTAACATGTCCGAAAAAAATCTCCATTGTAGGACAAGTAGTAATAAATATGTGATTCCAGAGTTGGGCGCCAGATCAACTTGATAACGAAAGGTTAATAAGCGTATTAAACACGTAGAACAAATTATCACACATCGAAATACACTTGTCACGAGCCACGTACCTACTGTCATAGAAACTTCAACAAATTCTATACCCACAATGTGTATAAATCATACGACTTACAATATAATGAATATAAGTGATGAATATTAACGAACCCGTTGCGTTGTCCTGCTTTCTACCATGCGACTGAATTATTTATTTCATGTACTTTATTGTTTATTTTTTTTTCGATTTCAACTGTTTTTTGTTTTTTTTTTTTTGTTTTATTTTACTTTATTTTTGGATTCTTTATTCACTAATCAGAGGCTTGCGAGAGAAAGTCCATTGCGAGTGGTCTGCAAGCATCGTTTAACGTATCAAGTATATACGATTTAAAAATAAGTAAGTACTTATTACACGCACGTGGTTTTTGTATTCAGTCTACTTTATGCATTCTTAAGAAATCAAGAAATTATAAACAGGTACACTTTACGGTCAATGACCCAGATGCAGGATATTAATTGAAAAAACGCTGAGAATAAAGACGAGAAATTCTTCAGCATGAATATTGCCGAGTATGAAAATGAAAGAAAAATGAATAATAAAATTTGAAAAAACCAAATTCAAAAAAAAAAAGAACAAATTTTCACACCGAAAATATTAAAGATGACTATAAAATCCAGCGATAATCCAAAACGTTCGATCGTAAAACACAAGGAAAAATAAAATCAAATAAAAATTCCAAGATTTATCCGTCAATATTATTATATCTATATAATATCTATAGCTATATTATACCCCTTCCATACACATACTTGAAAATGGTCAATAAATTATTATAGAGACGTGAATATTTTCTCAAAAATGTATATAACCACGCACGAAATGTTATATAAACATATTTATATATAATACATATTATGCCAAGGAATTTTTTGCTACAAATTTGAACACTTTTATTTTTACAAATTCGAAAAAAAAAAAGTTTCATCATGAAATGAAATATTCAAAGTGTATTTAATTTTGATTTTTAATTTTTATTCGTTATTTTTGTAATTATCTCAAAGACTTAATGATTTTTTACTCTTGACCTAAAAATTTACCTCTCTAAATAGAATTATATATAAAAGGAGATAATAATCTTTGATTTTAATCTTCAAAAGTTTCGATTTTCAACGTTATAACATTGCGGAATCTCCAAAAACTCTATACTATCTCTAGCCTAGTAAAACCCGAACGGGGCACACCTCCTCGACTCTTTCGTCTTAACTATTTATAGATTATACAGAGGGTGTGAGAGCGAGCAACACGAGCTGGTCGTAGGCAACACATATTTATCTAATTAATCAAAGAAGCTGAAAAATCTTTGGTTTTTTTTTTTTATAATTTTATTATTTTTTTTTTTTTTTCTTTATTCACCACGCGATGAAATAAAGCATCGTGCTTTCAGCTGTCGATAATAACTTTGATCGATAAAACAAAACACAAAAAAAACGTAAAACAAACATACGAAAAATTCGAGAAAAAAAAAAACATTTCAAAAGAATAATAAATAAAAAAAATCGCTTTGCAAAATCGGATGTATCGAAAAATTTACATTTTTATATTCTTAACAAATCAGATTAGATTAGATCAAGAATGGATTAGATTTTTCAAATTTTTCAAAATTTCAATACAGCTAAATCGGAACTATAAACTATCGGTACAGTTCACTTTAATATTTCTTTAGAAACAAGGTAGGTATAGAAGCAGATGTAAGAAAACAACGAAAACTCTTGACCATATAATGCAATGAGCAGCAGGAGCTGCAGTCACAAGTAGCGGCAGGTGTTCTACCGAATACGATATGGGAAGACCTGACGCTCGCTTGTACTTAAACTAAACTAAACTAAACTAAGCTAAAACTAAAACTAAAACTAACCTAACCTAACCCAACTTGCAAGGAATAGCTGTGGTTATGAAATTTTCAACGAGGTCAAAGTGGTTAAAATTTCGCAAATTATTTTGACCGCGAATTCGTTGCAGTTGACAAAAAAATAAAAATATAAAAATAAATGACCAAAAAATTATAAAATACATTACAAACTTTCGAATTCAGACCTAAGACCATTGGTTTTTTTTCTTTCTTTTTTACAGGTCAGGCGATGTTCTTTATTCAAAATATTTCCGGTATATATTTCTATTCATTATTTATTCATTTATTTATTTAATTTTTGCGGTTAGCAAACGTGTTGTTTAAATTATTAGCCATGTTACTATCGAAACGGTAGGTAGGCAGGTAGGCAGGTAGGCAGGTAGGTAGGTATGAAACCGTACGATCTTTAGTACGTGGGTTACCTACTCCGCAATGAATATATATATATATATATATGTATACATAAGAAATAAAAAAGAAAGATCAGAGCTCTAAATAGATACCGCGTGTAGTGAATATAGCTTTAACTGAGACTAGGAGAATGTGTAATATAGAGATTGACAGAGAAGTGAATTTAATTCTACTACATATATAAGAATAAAAACAGACTATACTCGATCCTACCTTATACATGTACGATTTACGTTATAACTTTTAGTGTTACTTTCTATACATATCCGCATCGTTATTTGTAACTCGCGTTGGAATTTTTTATTTTTTTTTTTTTTTTCTATGTTAACTAGGACACGTAGCTTGAAAGTGTTAAAAACCGTAGTAAATAATAAATAGTAGAAAAAAATATATAATCCTCCAATTAGTCTTAAATGTATTTATTTATCTTTCTTTTTTCTTTATTTTTTCTGTTCGGATCACATTTCTTCTGTACCTACAATCTAATTTTTCTCTTTCTTACTGACAGAAAATTCACGGTAAAGAAAAAAAATAATAATAATAATAAATGCTTTTATAGTATAATTCGAAAAAAATTCCTTAAAAGAAAATAATTTTCAATTCAATTCAATTCAAAAAAAAAATAAAAAATATGAAATTTACTGAATTTTCACGCGTAACGTATCGTCCCACGCGAGTTTACGAGTTTACAAAGGGTATCTGTAACGTATATGTATATACCGATACAGTAAATAAGAGTCGATGTTTTTCTATCGACCAGTATCACCGGTTTGGTGGGTATTTTTCGTATAAGCCTGCAAAGGTAAAAGGTAGCTTGTTGTCCCAGTCCACTGCACCGATGCAGGGCGCGGATGGGACGAGATCTCGATGAAGGAAAAAAAAAATTATGAGTTTGTATACCTACTTCGTTTCGTATACTCAAATTATTGAAGAAAAAAGAAAAAAAAACAACACAAACAAACAAAAAAAATGAGAAGAATAAACAAAGATATACATTCGTATATAAATAGGAAAACTACAATCATATAACGCATATAATTACATTTTACACTATAGCGATTGTAAATGTATACTATAATGATATATAAGTTTTAACGAATAAATAAAATACGTATATACAAAAAATTATCGTTGTACAAATCAATATACGTCTCAAACCCATCACTATAATTTTCTAGTCCCGCTACGGTTGGGATTCCGAGGGATAAAGGAACCGGGATTTAGAGGGGCAAGGCGGAAAGGTGGGAGGGAGAGAGGGGTTTTTAACTAATTCTGTAACCCTCTTCTTCCCTTCGTTGTGGGTGCAGGACCGCCGTGGCTGTGGCTACGGCTGTGGCCGTGGTCGTGGTTATCAGTCGTTAAAATTTCAGCTAAATTTGCGAGAAAGAAGCCAAAGTATTTCCGCACAGGTTTTATATGAGATGAACAAATCCCACCCGAGAGTCTACATACAAAAATGTAAATTATACGGTTTTGGGAAAGGCGAAAGTCTGATCCGGTATTTAACGATCAATGAAAAGTCACAAAAAAAGAAAGAAAGAAAAAATTCAGAAATGAATCACAAAATTTTTTAGTGCATTGATAAGGTACGAGGAGATATTATCAATTTAAGAGGCTTGTAATGTAGTAACCGCAACACCGATAGGTGTAATCAGTAATCGATAAGTGATCTTCTTTCATAAAAATAAACCGCGTACCGAAATTAATAATTTTACGTCGAATATGTAGGATCTACGAGTATTATTTATTATTTAGGTATTTAACTGTACTCGTTATATTCTTATATATGTATTTATATTTGACTATACAGTTTGTTTTTTCTTAGGGTAAATATTAAATTCGTGGTTTTACTGTACACAGGTAATATGAATCGGTATCTTATTAGCAAGTCAAAGTTCATTACACGGTACCTACTTAAATTAATTTTATTTTTTATTTTTTGTTTTTTAATTATTGTACTCGAAAATTTGTATTTGTTTAAGATATTTAACACCAGTTATTCATTATTCATATATTATTTACGCACAAGGGCCTGAAAATAAGTACAAATTAATTAAACTTATCATGAGCAAATGTTCGATGCGAGCAAACCATCTTTTCATTCATTTCCTTATTTCTTTATTTTTTGTTTTCCAATATCTTCCGCACTTATTATATCCTTAATAAAATCATACCAGATAATAATAAGTACATATACGAATTCTGGATTACATAAAATAAATATCCATACGATATAGCGGCAGCAGGCATAATATGAAGTATAAAAAAAAAATCGATAAAATTCAATCAGCGCGCGGGAGAATCCGCTGCCGACGTGACGCGACGCACAACGCGTCTTATGTTAGAAACATAAATTTTATTCACTCAGGTGGCGGTAGTACTTAAGTACAAAGAAGAAGAATAACTAAAACTGTCTGCGTTTCAAAGGCAAATAATACGCGAGAGCAGATACGTATATACATTTCGTATTATGTGTATGCCTAAAACTCACAAGTTTGCGCTACTGCAGAGACGAGAAAACGATCTACAATGACATTTGTGGATACCCAGACAACAGGTGTGCTTGCATCTACATTTACCTCGTAGCGTAATAAAGTGATTATCTTTTTTTTTAGATATAATTTTAACCAAAATTTTCTTAGGGTAGACTTAGGTGTATGTACGTAACGATTTTAATGAAACTAACCTTTGAGTGTTTGTAGATCGTCAGGTTTGAAGGTATAAAAGTAATACAGTAATCCCAAAACGATATAATAGTATCGGAAAATAAATAAGACTAGGTATTGATAAAAGAACACAAATCACATTTCATAAGACCCGTAATGATATTAATTTTAATGAAAAATAACGATCTATAATATCCCGAGACTGCACTGCACGCACTTGCAGTAAATAAATAATTATCGATATTAAACGGCCGATTATATTTTCAATTCTAATAAAATATCGATGTAGTTCTTTATTATGTTCTAATCTACATACATAATAAAGTTACTACTAACACACAGCCGTGATCACACGCGCGGGTTATAAACGAAACGGTATGTAATAAATTATATCGCTAAACCAAATCAAGAAACGAATCTATGCATCTTTCGACTTAGAATTTAATATTCTGTAACATCGATATCTATCTTCGTTTGTTAGCAACTGGCAATAAAGCCTGTTCAAAATAAGAAATGAAACATATGACGACGACGATGATGATGATGATGATGATAGTAGTAATAATAATAAAAATGACAACAATAATGTTAGAAATAATATATTTTCGCGTAAATTCAGATACTCGTCAATAACGTATTGTCGTTTAAATGACGTTTGATATTCTCTCGAACAACATAAACGATTATCAAAAATTCTATAAATGTCAGATGAGAACACACGATACTCGCGGCGCTAACGCTCGCGGGCAACTGACAAGTGTGACAGTCACCAGCCGGCTGAGCCGAGCCGCTTTAGTTTAGCCGGCGAACCACTGCAGCCAACATCACGGCGTGAAACCCACGGCTACGGTGCGGTGGCTCCGCTATTCTTCTACTCTGGCTCCCTACAGGTTTAACATTATACCTATGTATGTGAAGACACAATGACTAACGCCTGCGCACAAACGTTTTACAGTTCTCGTATAAATACGCGCCTGATTCACGCACGCACGAGTGGTATGTATGTATGTACATACGTATGTATAATATCTATGTAGGTATGTTACGTACGCATGTAAGAAGTTGCGATCGTACCTACATATTATAGTCGAGACGGTGAGCAGCCCTGACCTGTTGTGTGGGAGAGGCGGGAGAGCATTACGACTATAACTATAAATTGTACGGCGGAAAGACCGAAGGACAAGATAGTAGGGTAATCGGCGACAATGAGGGATTTTATTTATACAATTAAATTACACATTTTATTTCGAATTTTCGCGATGTGTACAATACACTGCTCTAATTATAAGGACACTGAAACAATATAAATCGAATTTTGAATCAACGTCTATACATAATGCCTGTTTCATACTTCATTTTTTTTTGTCATTATACATATTAAGTCTTTTATTGTAATTGATACAATTACACAAAAAAAGGAACTGCAATTTCGTGTCTTGCAATATCGAGGAATGTTCGGAATGAAAGTTCTATCATTTCGACTGACGCGAGTAAGCGAAAGCTTTTCGTACATATGGTAAAGTGGGATGTATAGTAACTGCCTTCCTTTACCGTCAATTCGATCGTGGGACAATTTTTACTCGATAGAAACAACAGTAAGTGAATGAGCTAGTCGCGCGGAGGGGGAGATAAAACGCTGTCGGTAAGGTAGACTGTCTGCGTTTAATATCGATATGAATGAATTATTTACCCTATGCGGTAAGGATCTCCCGTGGGCAGGTTGCCGACTAGTTTTATCACGATTCTCAAAATTCGGTTCAGTCACTAACCACTTTTCCACGATATTGACGACAATTAAATTAACTAATAATTCGTGCAATCAACTAACGAACAAACTTTTGACAAACAGCGGGCGGATTCTGATTGAAATTTGCCGAGTTTCTCACTCCATCTAAATCCGTGACGCACATCGCGTATTTGTCTGGATGGATTTTTTTTATTTGGTAATTTATTATTATTATTATTATTATTATTTCACTGTTTTAATGGAATAATCAATTCTTTATGGAACTATGCTTTTATTTTACTAATTTTAGAAATACAGGAAAAACACTCTCTCGTTATTTCTATATTGACTAAAAGAGTTCAACCGATTCAAATTTACCACTCTATATGTATATTGATTATATATTAAGACAAAGGCAAAAGCTTCATTAGTTACATGAGCTTTGAAGTATACTTAAATGTATAAGCTTAGTTAGAGGTTTCAGAAGTTTTCAACGAACTGAATGAATTCCGTAAAGTCAGGTACGTACGGATAACGGATTTTAGACTATCGAACTGAGAGTCTGAACGGAGTTGAAACAAAGCGCTTTTCAGAATTTTCCTCTTGTTTTTGTATTATAGCGTATATTAGCTCTCTGAAATTTGAGGAATTTTAGAGGGCATATTGAGAAACTGAGAAAAAGAGAAAAAACAAAGAAAAAAAAAAAGAATAAAAATTCATAAATTAATGAAAAAAAGAAAATGCTATATTGACCGAACGAACGTGTTTTTGAATTTGATAGTGTTTTTGAGACGGTAAATTTTCCATGAACCAAATAATACTGAAATTATGTTAAACAGTGCTTTCAGCCCATTCCATTTATAATAAACTTAGATTACGATAATTAAAACCTGATATTCAAGGGACTTAAATAAACTCGCTGTACCGTTAAAGTATACAAAAATAAAATCTTCAATTTTCCATAGAAAAAAAAATAATTAAAAAATAGAAACAAGAAAATTGAAAACAATCTAGGCTTATATATTGTAGAAGAAATGTCAGTTGAGTTTCACTCGAATCTGAGGACATTGGGGTAAAAAGTATTTTATTTTTTTATTTTTCTTTTTTCATCCATCCAATATGAAATGCCCGTAGGTGTATACACATAGGAACTATTCCTCGCTCCGTAAATCTTTACCTTTCATTTTTCATCGCGATTTCCACTCGAAAAACTATTCCAAATCTCGATTTATATACCTAACGGCTATTTCTTTTCCAAACACTTTTACGAGATATTTTTACAGTCATACCTACTCCATATATACAATATATATATATATAATATTTCAAATATATCATAATTCTCAGAGCACCTATAACATGCATGGTTAATCTAGAGTAACGAGATCATCTAAACGAAATAAATTTAAAAAAATTATTTTATATAATAAAAATTAGTTTTATCACACAGAATTTTCCTATAAAGAAACATTACTCATTATTTTCTTAGACTGAACTCTGAGAATAATTTCTATATTATAATCGGACGAATATAATCAAAATTTGATGAAATATTAAAAAAAATCATCAATAATTTCTGTCAATTTATATGATTTGAAGATATGAAAGATTATGATTTAAAAATCGTTCGATACAAGGGTTTGAAGCTTTTCAATTATTTATTTATTTATTTTTGTAATACACCGTGTGTCGGTAGGTTGTACATACATACATACGTATAGGTATGTATGTATACATACATATACCTAAATTTAACGCTGATAATTAATGCATAATTTGTACGGTTATATTCCGGAGCTCAATGTTTGCTTCGCTTAAGCCTTTGCCGCAAGATAAATAGGACATTACCGGGTATACCTATAATATACATATATTATTCAACAAGTACAAGAAATTTAACGTCAAACAAATAATTTAGGTGAAATTTTACTTAAATAATGAAAAATATTTATACGTTGTGATATTCAATATTTGTATATAATAAACAGGCTTCCTCGTTCTTTATGATACAAATTATATCCATATAGCTATATCTATTATAACACCATCGATATTTATGGAACATAAAAATTAAACAGATCTATATAATCCAAAACTCTCGTCAACTCAACGACGTTTATTTATCATAATTAAAAATTTTATAAAAACGTTAAATTCCACAGTGCAGAAAATTCGTTGGAAAATTGTCGCCACCCGCTACCCAGCCACGCCTAGCAGAGCCAAGCTGCAGCAAAAGCGCTAAGAAATTAACCAAGATAATTATATCCGAGCTGACTGTCAGGCCTTGAGTCAGTGCGCGAAATTAGAGCGCAAAATAAACTCCGCACTGGTAATTATAGAAAAATAAATAAATAAAATAAGATAGAGAAAATAAAAAATTAAAAAATTAAAAATAGCTGAATAAAAGTTTGAAATATAAAAGCTCTGCGCTAAGGTCGTTATACTGCATAAAGGTAGGAGAATGAAGAACAACGAGATCTAGGTCTCGTAATGAATAATTAAAAAATATGAGATCGATATACAGGGAAGGAAATTTTTTAGTCTTCTTTGATCGGATATGAAATTCTTTGGTACGTAGGTATTTTTTATTCATTTATTATTTTTTTTTTTTTTTTTTTTTGTTATACAAATACGGAAATTAATTATTATAGTTAATTATTTCCGAGATTTTTGTTATTTTTTTTTTTTTTCATTGAATGAAAAAAACATTTTAATTAACGAATTTATTAGGTGATTTAGTTGTTTAGAATTAGATCCACGAGTAATAAGTCGACTTATAATTCGAACGGGGGTTCTTATACAGTGTTGAAAGAAAATGAAGAGGGCTCTTTCATGGTGCCTGAGGTAATTGACTTTTGCAAGCCAGAATAAGACGCGTAGAAAATAAGAGAAGGAAAAAAAAAATTAAAATAAAATAAAATAAAATAAAATAAATGAAAGTAAAATGAAAAGGAAAAGAAAAGAAAAGAAAATAAAAGAAATGAAACGAAAATGGCCGACGAGTGACATCCCAGGCCAAGCATAGTTAAAATCGAGCGGTGACCGAGAACTTCAATATTGCCTTCTTTCGAGCGTGCTTGCAGAGAACAAACTCTCATCGAATTTAGGTATAAGATATATGGATAGAAACGCAAATTTCATTTTGACACGCAATAGTAGAATGTATGTATATAATAGACACTATAATCTACATACCAATACTAATTTTCGAATAATAAACTTACATCTAACGTAGCTATATGTATATGGGGATGTTCCACGTCAAAACGACACGACTCCAGACCTCAAAAATTTCGATGTGATTTTTGGTTTCCTATGTTATCATTCTATATCTGGAGAATCTGTCAAATTTTTTTTGAATTTTTTCGATCTACCATTTCGGAGCTATAAATTTTTTCAGTCCTAAAGAAAGGACCTTTTTTAAAATTCTGAAAAAAAAATCACAAAAATTCTGTTGATGACATAGAACAACCTCCCACTTCCAGAAACATGGGCAGGATTTTACTTATATTTTTTTTTTTTTTCTAATTTTTCGAAGATTTTGTTAAAAAAATGCTTCACTAATGACTTTATTCCTACCAGAAATCTTTCAAATCTGCACTATTCAGTTTTTTTGAAGTTCTTGATCTTATATTGTGTTGTGTTGAAAAGGAGGTGAGAAGGTGATTTCATAGAACTCATTAGTGCAGCATTTTTTTGAATAAAATTTTTGAAAAAATTTAAAAAAAAATATAAGAAAAATTCTGTCCACGTTTCTGGAAGTGACAGGCTGTTCTATATCAGCAATAGAATATTTGTGATTTTTTTCAGATTTTCAAAAAAGGTCTTTTTTTTAAGACCGAAAAAATCCATAGCTTCGAAATGGTTGATTGAAAAAATTCAACAAAAAAAAAAAAATTGACAGATTCTTCAGATATAGTATGATAACATAGGAAATCAAAAATCAAATCGAAATTTTTGAGGTCTGGAGCCGTGTCGTTTTGACGTGTACAGCCCTGTATATAAACTGGAGTAAATTTTTTTTAAATTTCGGCATTGTGAATAAAAGCAAAAAATTAAACTACATAAACTCGTAAAAAAAAGAAAGAAAAAAAAAATTGTGTTAATTTCGTCTATGCTGCTTCTCTTGGAAAATCAGAATAGAATTGCCCTGGGGGTTCAATTAACCGGAGAGCACGTGCCTTTTTCCGATTATCAGAACAGCCAACAATGCGAAACAATCTTCTACTCTAACCACGATTTACCTGGCTATATACCTTCACTGTATGCATATATATGGTATGTACTATATGATATACATCTGGTGAATGTTTCTAAAGTTTTTATCAAATTTCAGATCTCGTTATCAATATGTTTTTTGTTTTTTTTTTTTTTTTTTTATTCATTTTTCCTTTATCCGTTTCATTTTCTTCTTTTTTTGTCAAGATTAAAGCTCGTCAAAATTGGACATAAAATTTGTTTTCGGTTACGTTCGCGTTTTGATATTGACAAAGGCCGGGGTTGTATATATGTATTATGTATAATAGGAAACTTGGGAAAATACCCGTTAAATTCATTTCTTTATAATATATTATCTCACATATGACTATCGAAAAATGAGATAATTCTTTTATGAGAATAGATTCACTGGTATGAAGAGAATCGCGTGCATGGTATAAACCAAGCGCACACGATATATATCCTCGGTAAGTACAATAACCCTATGCCATAGGTACATTGTGGGAGGTTGATGCAGCGCGGTGTGTGCACACGTGGATGGGTTTCAAACTGACGGGAAAATAGAGAAAGAAAAATACTCTTTTCCACTGCATCTTCATACATCCATGGAGGGTAGACGGGGATGCTTTAGGCGTTTTGCTACAGAGTCTGAAACTGAGCTCTAGACTCGACTCGACTCGACTCGACTCATGCAGCAATAGTATTTTTGTTATTCTACATTTTCACTCTCATATTCTTTGTCATTTTTATAGATTTTTTTTATATTTTTTTCTTTTTCTTTTTCTTTTTCTTTTTCTTTTTCTTTTTCTTTTTCTTTTTCTTTTTCTTTTTCTTTTTCTTCTTCTTCTTCTTCTTCTTCTCTTTTCTTCTTTCTTGTTTTCTACGTTTTTCGTTAGTTTTTTGTTTCTCTCTCTCTCTCTTTCTTCTGTTCAGCATATCCGTTCTACAAAAGGATGGTGCAGCAATCACCATCGCCGCCTATTGTTTCAATCTTTTACAAAGCCGAGATATATATAGTTCACGTTCATATATCGATATACCTAAAAATATATATTATAACTCGCATATAATATGTATATTTATAGTTTACCTTTACCAGATTTTTAAATTATTATATTATCATAAATCAATGGCGAAATCTATAAGAAGCATAACCAACTTGCTTCCCTTACTGCAGAAACAACTCGAAACTATATAATAACCATCCCAGACTCTCTTCCGTTACTTAAAAGGTATTGGATAGTGGAGACTTACCAGGTTGCGAAATAATATACCTATATATATATATATATATATACCTGGTTAGTTTCTTCACGTCGAATGAATCACCAATCACCGAGTATAAAAGTACCTACTGCAGGATCTACGGTATAAAAGTATAAGATTGAAACTTACCTGAAAGCATAAATGTTAAGGAAGAAAAAAATAATAATATAACTTTTTAAATTAATGTATAAGAAACTAACAATAAGGTGCAATTTTTACCATACTCTGTACACCTATATACCGGCCTCTTTTATAAATTACTTTAATTGAGTTATATATTATATAGGGTGAGTTTTCTCCGGGGTCTGATCTGGGAGGAGCTTAAACGTGCTGAAACTCCGCCTTTTTCTATACATACTCGTTCACTTCCGAATAATAGTTAATACTTATATCCTGCTTTCAAAACAATACCTTATATGCAAGTAGACTGTATTTCCGAGGTGTGATATACGTGTGGATGTAAAGAAATTAGGAGATATGGGTATCTGCTTGATAATCGTACACTATTATTCTGAAGCGAACGAGTATGAATAGAAGAAGGCGGAGCTTCAACAATTTGACGCTCCTCCTAGATGAGACCCCGGAGTAAACTCACCCTGTATATAACGTGTAAAAAAAAAAATATATATATTACGTTTATTATTCACGGATATAATAAAATGAAATAATTGTATTCAAGAATTTGAATCATTTGATCTGCAATACCCGGCTTTGGCTTTGTAAAATACATGCCTACAGAGAAATGAATTTACCTAATTCACCTTCAAACGCAATTTCTGTGTTTGTATACGTGGTTATAATCCTATACGTAAAAACCGCAGATCTGATTTTATTTTTCGTCTTTCTTTTTTCAAATCGTTCTCAAAATACACGTAGAGTGTTCGTATATGTATTATTAACCGTGAAACAAAGCTATAGGTATGTATATTTTTAACCAAATGAATTTTTCTAAAAACTTTATTAAAGATAAAGTCCAGTTAACTTTTATTTCAAATCACTTATGTAGGGTTAATTTCAAGTTACTTTGAAGTATGAAAAGTATAAACTTTGACGAAATATATTTTGGAAATTTGAACGTTTATAACGTGTGATTAAGTTTTTTTTTTTTTCTATATAGTGTTTTATAAAAATATATTGAAAATAAAATAAGCATGTTCTTGATCGATTTTTCTCATTTTCATTTCATGTCATATTAGTCAAATAACAGCGACAAGTTGGACGAGCAATAAAGAAAGGGTAAAGCAACGACGAACGCGGCGTGTCACGCTGCCAAGTTCTGAAGGAATGAAAAATACAAAAACTAAAAAATAAGCAAAAACAAAAGAACGTCGCGATTGACAACACTTGACAAAAGACGGCCTTACCAACCTTCGGGAAAAAATATTCAATTCTTGAGGGGGAGTGCGTTGAAAAAAAAAAAAAAAAAAAAAAATTGGGATGAGGTGGGACAGAATGACCGAAACAATAGAACGACACCAACGCCGGAAGCAGCGAGTGAAAGAGGGGAAGATAACTAGAAGCACAAAAGAAGACGTGACAACAAAAGGATGGATGAGAAAATCCTTTACCTCGCGGTTTCGCGTATTAAAATAAATAATTTTCATAACGATTTTCTATGAAAATATCCCTTAACAATAATTCATTAAAGATTCAAAACAACGCGGTTCAATATATGATCATATTTACTTTCATTAATTTATCAACATATTTTATAGTAAAACTTCGCTCTTATACGTACGGTACCAACTTAAGGAAGTTGGCTAGTCAAAAATCAATACTTTTTGTCAAATTTATCAGGGGATAGTCAAGACATCGGGTATTCGAATGATTATTATATTTGTGATCTGAGGATGTCCCTAAAACTTCAATAAAAACAAAAAAATACCAAAATTATGAATAAACGGTGAGATATCGATTTCTTGTTTCAAATCGCTTTCAAATAGTGAAAAATCTAGTAGATTGTCTAGATTTCAGTCTGCGATGGTTTTTTATGTTCAGAAAAGTATTCATCACAATCCTACTGAGTCACTTTTTTTTCATCGCGTTGGTGACGTTGCAAAATATTCAATTTTACAAGATTGGATCCCGATCGATTCCGATCAACAGATAACGATATCGAATTGCCTGTTGACAAACAAAAAATAATTTGTTACAGTGAATTCTCGAAAAATACTTGTCTGAACAAAATAAGCCATCGAAAAATGAAATCGAACCAATCACTATTTGAGAGCGATTTAAAACGAAAAATCGATATCTTACCGTTTGTTCATAATTTTGATATTTTTTTGTAATTGAATTTTTAGGGACATCCTCAGAACACAAATATAATGATCATACGAATATCCAATGTCTTAACTATCCCCTAATAAATTTAACAAAAAGTATTAATTTTTGACTAGCCAACCTCCTTAATGTCAAACGTGTTAACTCGAAGCGTTATAAATACTTACTCAAACGATACTATGCAAAACTAAAGCTGATTTTCATCTGTTATGTTAATGAATATCATGTTTAGGTATCTGTTCGAAAATGCTGACGGTGTGAAATACCGTGTTAAAGCTCCGTAACGCGTGTCATATATATATATACGCATATAGGTATAATATACGGGATAAGGTACATATATATACATATGTACATCATACATGTACGTATAATATCCGAAAATTGAAATAATTTAAATATGAAAACTATAAAATAAAATTGGTTGGTGAAAAAGCGTGAGAATAATTATCTCCCATCATTAAAACTTGACTGAACTAAAAAGGGTTAAAAACTGTAAGGTTCGGTATATGATGCAATGAATTTTCGTTCATATACGATGAAAAAAACTTCGTTTTATAACGCCGAATGAACACATTGAAGAAAAAAAAAAAAAAAATTGTATACCGGAATAAATTTGATTATTGAATATCGAATAGAAAATTTTTATTTTATTTTTAATTATTTATTTATTTATTTTTCGAATCACGGTACATCTGTTTCACAGTGTGCATATTCTCGCTACTAAAAAATCGTGCAGAGTTCATGATTCTAAATCGAGTTTTGTTTTTTTTTTTGTTTTTAACCCGAAAGACTGCATCCATCGAGCGACTGTCATTTGTTTGGTTTTAAACAAAAGCTTCGTAGCAGACCTACCGGAGCTTTTGAGTATCCGCGTATATCCTGAACCCACCGAGTGCAAAACTCCAAGAGATAATCCGCTCCAAATGCAACGTTGGAATTAGAAGATATTCAAACGCTAGTCTAGCTGTTTCCGTTCTGAAATTTTATTCGTTACAGTACCTACGTAACGGATCAGAGTCTTAATTACTAATTTTCAAAGTGTAAAATTATGAAAATTCTTTTCGTTACATTATACTGTAAAAAAAAAAAAACAGAAATAAATAAAGAAAAAAGTTGTAAGTTCATAGGTTTCATCGTAATACAGTTTATGAATCATTTCCTTTTATTATCGAAGCCAAAATAGGTCCTTTTTATCACATTTCATATTATTCGACACTATCTAACTCATCTCAAAAATTTTTACGTACATTTTTCACCCCTTAGATATCGATGAAGAAAAAATAATCGTAATAAGAAGGAGAGAGCAATTAATAGAACGTTTGCATGAGGTAAATATGTTATAGCGATCATATATTATATACGTATACAATAAGAAATCGTTGAATTATAGTCAACAACAATTAGCGATGTTGGTTGACACGCATCATAGAATCTCTAAGACTCCCCCAGGAACTTTTGTCACTTGATATACGAAAGCCTTACTCCTCGGAGAAGGTTGTCACCTACCTCTAAGCGAGAAACGAAGAAGAGTAGGTATAGGTAGGTATACGGAAGGGACGAACGAGACTCAGAGGACTAAGAAACGAGCCAAAACGTTGGAACAAAGTTGGGTCTCCGAGATGATGGCTTTTATAGAACTTCCGGAGTATTATTATATTAATTAAGCACTGCTACATGCGATGTACTACAACTCAAATTTGTTACACGTCAAAAAATATCAGCATCTTTTTACTTTTCATCATCTACGGTGATATAAGAAAAGTATCGGCTTTGGTCAAAAAGTGACTTTTGCTAATTTCAACGAATCTTCACGTTTTCGACCCTCTAGAATCCGATAAACAGGTTTTTAGAAAGATCTCGGTCTGTCTGTCGGCCTGTTCGACAAACTCGCGCGGTGATCTCGGAAACGGCTGGATGAAAAAATCTGAAATTCACACGACTTTACAACCAAATGATGGACATGAAAAATTGCCATGTCTCGTTTAATTTGAACTTCCGGTTCTATCCGAAATGAATCGATTTTCGCTGTTTTACTGACAAACCTATACTTTTTTCTCTGTATTACCTTTCTGAATGAAAGAATATATTCTTCTCAGTTGAGAATTTCATATATATAGAGCATTCCTTGCCAATGATATCAAAAAAATTGTAAATATACCCAGATCGAATGAGAATGAATGCACTGTATAAAATTGTTGTTTGTCACTATCTAGGGCATTTTTTTTATGTGAAATTTTCAATCCTGATCTTTTCTTTCGATTTTTCATCACTTTTTTATACTTTTTCTTTCCCTGACAATGCCATCCTTTTTTTTCTATTTGATGAAAAGTACTCCGAAAAACTGTTTTTCCGGCTTGTTTATTTTGATAATGTTAATGTTAATTTGAAAGTCGATTTTACTTTTACTGCATATGTGCGCATATACAACAAATCCTGACTTTGGCATAATCGCGTTTAAAAAGTTCTGATAAAACTTGTTCATCATAAAAATGTTAGTGTAGTATGTAGCAGTTTAAATTTCCGTTAATGTTTTCCGTGAGTTTCTACGATCACGACGCTTGATATGATACTCAAACTGGCACCCAGGCAAATAATTCCAGGCCAAAGGGGTTGCGAGAAGATTATAATTTTTTGCTCTATCATATTTCAACCCGCTACTAGATGGACTTTAAGGCTACAGATTTTGGAAATGTTCTGATCATTTTCAGACAGACATTTATACGTGAATAATCCACGTTTTTTGTTCATTGAAAACTGTACGATGTATCTGACAACCGATACGTATGTGCAATCCCTAAAATTACACACATGCCAAAACTCAAATACCTACATCACTAGCCTCGGTATAGATGACTAGACAACTCCACTATGCGGACCAATCCTCGTTGCTAGTACCTTAACTACCCATTTGATGCTTGAAATTATGCATCCATCTACCATGGCGGGTGTTCTGATTGAAATTTATAGTTAATTAGTTGAAAGTTGAGGTGACGTATATAACTATGGGCGTAATTTGAGTAACGAAATTAAATAACATAAAGAAAATAGATTTTAGTATTCACCATTCTGCATGGTGATAATAAAAGTATTGGTTTTTTCGAAAGATGTCATAAATAGCCAGATAAAAAATTCGGAAATTCACAGGATTTTACATCCATATAATTATAATTTATAATGAGCGTGAAAAATCGCTACAGAAAAAAAATAAATCAACTTCATTTTCGACTGACAACTTATGTATAATAATCGGGTAGGCTTTTGAGGTGATAAAACATGTTCGATTCAATTCAACCATTGAAAATAATATGGATTGCCATAAACGAGACGAAAGCGTGTATAACAACCGTTAAATTCTGTTATTATAGTGTTCTGTATGATATATACTAACGTTAAAATATTTTATTTAGAAATTAATTTAACTTTTAGTCTAACAACGAAACTCCCTGAAAACCTTGATATGACCAAAGTATGAGTATATTATACTTACTAACTAATTAGTGACAGAAATTAACTTTCCAGACAACAATTACGAACAATTTCTGTTTTATACGAGCAGACATAATCCCGTTATATACATATTCTATATAAGTATGTACGTTTTACCGTACAACACATACCGTCAATAATTTACTATCAATAATGTTACTTGAATATTATTCATAACATTGATATTAAACGTTAATAAAAAGACGTCTTTAAATCAGTTAAACATCTTGACAGATAAGAGCTTTTTTACTAACTTATTCTATAAATTATTGTATTTATAGTTGATAACATACCCTGGCTTTTGGTGTCTGCTTAAGTCCAATAGCCGGTTGACTTCTGTTGCTCTGTAACAAAGAAAATATATCAATAATATTATTGAATAAAGTTTAACATGTGAAATACATTTTTTGAGATGATGGGTATTCATTCGAGTTAGAAGAAAAAAATAGAAAATCAAAGACCATTTGACAATATGACGAGTTTCTATTGACAGACTACGATAATTAATCGGTTTATCTCGATTAATTCCGAATAGTTACGTCTCTAATTAGTCCAATTACTAGAATTGGAACTGACCTCATCCCACAATGTAACATTGATTCGTATCTCAAATCCTCAGTAGATTTACAGAAATTCCAATTACCGAGGTGCAAAGATCAAATAGTTGTCTGTCTCGGTAGACATATGACGAAGACAAGACCACCCTTGAGAATAATAAAAATATTTTTAAAAGGTAATCGATAAAAAGTGTCTGAATTACGTAAATGCTTTGTTACAATAAATTTAGTGGAGATAATCATTAGAACTGATATTACTCGGTTTGAATATCGTCCTTAAGGTAACAACAATAATTCCGAGTTAATATAATCTTATTTTCAGTGTAAATAAGTGAAGGAAGTATAAGAGTAGATAAGTAAGTATAAGTAAGTAAATTTAGCGTCTGATACCCTGAGATGAAAACGATGTTGGCATAAGAATTCTAACGGTAAATAAAAACGCTCAAAGTACCTACTACGGGGTAGACCATATTACAACCCCTAATCCGCATCTATATTAAACGTTGTTATTTGCTACGTGGATAATGGATGTACATACGTACGGATATAAAAAAAAAAGAATGTAAATAAAGAAAAAATTATCTGCAACATCACGTACGCGTATCTTGTTTTTTATTTTTACATTTTTAGTGAATAATTCATCGTTTCAATTTTTTTCGATTAATTGCCTATTTATACATTAATTATTTATCATAATTATTCCGCTACTCGAGTTCGTAACGGTTTTAATTAATGCAGTTTCAAGTTTATTTTTAATTTTACTTTTGTTTTCAAAAATAGATACTACCATCCTTTGAACATTATTATTATTATTACAAAAAAAAAAAAAATAAGTTAAAACTCTATACTATCTATTATTTAATAATGAATTACGTCGGTATTGTAATATGGTTACTAATTGTAAAACGTATACCAACTCCATTTCAATTAAAGAAAATTATATTCATTGAACAAGACTTGCTCTACGTATACATATAACAGTCGAAATAATTCATCATAAATAATCCTGTCAAAATAGCGGATTGTTTATTCCATTGTTTAAATTGAAACCGTAGAATGGACATACTTAACTAATACCAAACAAAAGATACAGTTTCTAGTTGAACTCTCATGAATATTTATCACTAAAATAAAAAATAAAAAAAATTAGAATCGTTATGGTATCACCTCGGTGAAAAAAATTTTCACAAATGATATTACTGTACAGAAAAATGAAATTAATTTATAACAAGAATTTACCTGGATAATAAATTATAAGTATATTTATATGACTAGATATTATTGTATGGAAAATAAACGTCCTTCTCTCGGTGATGCTGTAGATGTGAAGATAAATCGAACATTGCGTGATCTATGAACATTGAAAACGTAATACTGCACCGTGGCGAGGCTCACCATCTTTACACAAACAAACTGTTAACTATTTCGTAAAGAATTCGTTCAATGAATAGACAGATTAATAATTCATTAATATAATCTATGTAATCTATGAAGTATTCAAACATCGTTATAAACGTTGACAATACCCGAACGAACACCTCAAGGCTACTGAAACTGACACAGGATGTATTGTAAACAGAACAGTGACAGAGGTTGAAGATGGTGGATAGGTATCTAGGCAATGTTGATTCGGGTGTGAATAGAAGCACAATACCCAATGACTACTAGACGTATCAAGAGACTCGGTAGAGTCTCGCGCCAAGTACATTAATAGGGAATTTTTAACGCACGGCGTGAGACTCGACCGAGTCTCTATACCCGCATGAGAGCTCTACGGCCTATACGGCGACTGTGTTATCCTTAATAACTTCCGACTCGAGTTATACACGAGATTCAAATATTTATCTCAGAATATGGGTTCAAATAGCTTTCATTTAAGCCCAATTTTTATGCAATCGGTGCACGGAGAGCTGAGATATAATATTTCCGAATTACAGACACCCTCAGTTCGACCAACAAAAATTCTTCTTCTCCGTTTCCTTCGTCGTCGCCCACCGGCTATGTTGCCATTGTCAGTTCCTTTCGGAACGAGGTAGTCATCCACCAGCAATGTTGCCATTTTCTTTCGGTCTGCATGTCATATGCTTCTACGACACTTTACACGACGTGAAAATTATAGACGTATCTCCGTGATAAAAGAGCTAATATAAGACATTAAAAAATAGTAATATTTCTCATTTTTCATGCTAAAGATTATGAGATCGATATAAATGAAGTAGGTATACTAATTCAATAAGAATTTTAATAATACATTATAATAATATATAATATAATTAAAATTAAAATTTCAATTTCAATTCGTTTCTATAATGCCTGAAAATTAAAATGCACAATTTCTGCCAAGTGGCGTTTTGATTTTTTAGGTCATGGAAATAGTCACTGTCAAGTTGTCAGATGCATATTTCTGGATCTAGATGAATGAGGAAAGTACGAGCGTCGTGGCACGAGTTTTGGTCAAGTATAACACGAAAACTATACATCATACAAAAAAATGTTGAGAATAAAAAAGTTTCAGTTTAAAGTAGACGTCCAAATGATTATGTACGAAAAAATTTGTCGGTTGCGGAAAGTTGGAAAAAAATTATTATAAAGTTAGTTTTTGAAATTTCTCACAAGTCATACGTCTTTTGGGGCTAAGACTTTCAGAGAATATTCCTCTATAGTGTGAAAAGAACGTG
Source organism: Macrophya annulata (assembly GCA_963924015.1). Classification (NCBI taxonomy): domain Eukaryota; kingdom Metazoa; phylum Arthropoda; class Insecta; order Hymenoptera; family Tenthredinidae; genus Macrophya; species Macrophya annulata. The sequence goes on from OZ001260.1 coordinate 9,457,947, forward strand.
CATGAATTTTATTGTGGACTCAGATTTAGTTTAGAAAATATGAATTTTTTACTGAATTTATTTCGAAACAAAAACAACAAAAATTTTGTATCGCAAAGACCGTATCGACTCAAAAAATCTTTAAAAACCGTTAAATAAACAAAACTTTCAACTTCGCAGTGCTAAAAAAGTTGTACTTTTGGTTCGCAATAAATTCGGTACAAAATTCATGTATCTCCTAACTGAAATCTGGCTCCACGATAAAATTTGTACTCATTCCTTTTACACTATAAAGGAATATCCTCTGAAATTTTTGGATGGTAAAAAACGTAAGGTTGTTGAGAAATATTAAAAACCAATTTTATAATAATTTTTTTTCAACTTTTCGGAACCGTCGTATTTTTTTGTACGTCATCACTTTAAAGTTTACTTCGAACTGAAATTTTTTTTCACTTAACATTTCTCGTATGATGTGTAGTTTTCGAATTATACTCAATTAAAACACGGATATTGTCAACTATCGTATAAGAAATTCATACACACTCTCATCAACTGCCACTAACATTTCTTAAAACTTGAACCAATTTTCAGAGGACATAATTTATACAATTTGTTATGAACAAGCCTAATTAGTCTGAATCGAGATGGTACAAAAAGTAATGAAATCCCCCCAAAAAGCACCTCTGGTGCAAAAACCTTTCGCCAAGTACATTAATGTGATATTTCCCACAAAAATAGTGTTGCAGCCATTCAATCTACAAAAGTATTGAAATCAATGGGCATTGCCAAGTACAAGTAAATTTTCCCAATTAATTTCTGAATGTGACCTGATCCTACTTTTCGGTAGGTATTTACATTTCGATGTACATAACTTACGTCACACGTAATAACATGCAATATACGCACTTATCAGAGAAGATCAATTGAGAGTAAAATTAAGAAACAGAAATAAAAAAATTTGGAGATAGTGGTACTTGGCGGGCATTTTTGGCTGATATCTAAATTACTACAAAAATGCCCGCCAAGTACCACTATCTCCAAATTTTTTTTTTCTGTTTCTTAATTTTACTCTCAATTGATCTTCTCTGATAAGCGCGTATATTGCATGTTATTACGTGTGACGTAAGTTATGTACATCGAAATGTAAATACCTACCGAAAAGTAGGATCAGGTCACATTCAGAAATTAATTGGGAAAATTTAATTGTACTTGGCAATGCCCATTGATTTCAATACTTTTGTAGATTGAATGGCTGCAACACTATTTTTGTGGGAAATATCACATTAATGTACTTGGCGAAAGGTTTTTGCACCAGAGGTGCTTTTTGGGGGGATTCAAGATATTCGTATATTCGACTTTGAGAAAATTTTGGGTATGTTTTTTCAAGGGCTGTTATTATTTATTAGTTTTATGACGACTGTGTAGAATAAAATGAACGTTGTTTTAGGTTTTAGATCCAGTGATATTTTTTATATTTTTAAAAGATGATTGAAAATTTTCAATTAAATATTTTAATGGTGAAATAAATAAAGTCAATGTCATACTACTAGGTATAATGCAGGTTAATTTTCAATTTGACCGTATTTAATAATTGCCAAGATAATTATTACATCCGAAGTAATACCGACATGTAACGATACAAACTGTTTTACACTACGACCTGATTGAAAGAGCGGTTGATAATTTGCTCGATTACTCTGACTTGTGGTGAGGCAAGTAGAATTGGCATTTCACACAAATGAGGCCAACAAGAGTTGGAGGGCAGGGGTTCATGTAGGAATAATTAGTTGTGTATCGATTTTCTGTTTCGTGTTCAAAGTTGCGGGTTGACAAGGTGAAAAGCTATCGTAAACAAAAAAAATAAAAAAAAATTTTAAAAAACACAGCTGAGTACGTACACTGAAAATGAAGAAAATAAAGAAACAAAAAGCGATATGTGTTCTTCCAGGTAAAGAAAACCAAGAAAATAAATAAATAAAATGAATAACAAGGTTTCAATTTGGAACAACCTTCCGAGATTTTGTCGTTCGATATATATTTTTGAAAAACATGTCTGGTCTGAAAAAAATTGACCGTTCATTATAAAAGATTTTAATAAAAGAAAACATAAGAAAAGTAATAAAAAAAAAAAAGAAAAAAAGGTAAGTACGAGGCTGAAGTCGCCGAGATCTCGCCCGAACTTGGATCAGTATAATAATCAGGAGCAATTTGAATTCCGTTTGCGAGGACCGAATCGAAGCACCGTATAAAACGTCTCGGGCAGACGTGAATTTGCCGCTTCTCATCCTGCCGTTATATCGGCACCAACTCGACCAAATGCTTCGGTTCGGTACTCTTATTAATTCAATTCGAACAAACCTTGACTACTAGCTGGATCGAGGATAAATCGATCCCGAAGTCTCTCGGCGGAAATAGATGGAAACTAAATCACGACCGATGGAAATTAGCCTTCGAAGTACTGAAACCTTGAAACAAGGGGCGAATATCAGGTTCGAAGTGTTAAAACAATTGCGTCAATTCCAATAAATAAATGAGAATCTATTCCGTTAGTGAAACAATTTGATAACAACCATTTGCTAATCAACTCAAAATCCTCGTATACCTACCATAATAAATTCTGTATTTTATTCATTTTCAATTTTATTCATAACCAAGAAAAAAACAGATTTGTTTTTTTTTTTTCTTTCCCTTTTTATCAAAATGACGACCATCTTATCCTAAAAATATCCAATCCTCGTTCTAAAAACAACAAGAAATGTAATTGACTAAAGAATCTTTTGAATTTACATAACAGACTGGTGGCAAGCATCGCCACTTGGCTACCAGAATTCTGGTCCGACCTAAAATATATCGTCTATTGCAGGCGCAGCTATCTACTCGAATTCGCAGCTACCATTGAATAACTTACTCCCACGGGTCCGTAGCTGGTAGATAGAAATATGAAATTACAACTTGGTGAAGAAGAAAAAAAAGATGTCGATTTTTATCGGAAGATATCGGTCGTATAAAATCATAAATAAATGTAAATATAATTTTTGGAATGAATTTTACCACAACTGATGTACCTACTTTTTATTTCTTATACATATATGTATCCACTCCCCACAAATGTCAATTCATTAGGCAGTTGACTCGGCTCAATTGATTTGACAAACGCGTTAATGATTTAGCGTAATGTTTGTCCTGTACAGAGGAAACAATCGATGAAATCCGTTTTACAGGCTGAGGTGGGTCGTGCGATTGACTCTTCCGGGTCGACCGGAAGCAGTATCGTGAATTATACGGTCCAGACCTCTAGGTTAATTATTCAGTATTTCGTCGACAATCGGTTGGAAAATATAGTGACGTAATTACTGGACATAGGAGGTTAGGTAGACCTGCTCTTAATTAACTTCTCTTAATTAACTGGCTACAACTAACGTCAAACCACTCTACTTAACTATACAATCGATACTCTGTAAGCTCGCTAATCTAAACCGTGGACACATACGATAATACAAGAGACCCTCTCAGCAGTAGGGAGTTCACCTGTTTTTGAAAGGTTTTTAATGAATAAAAATTTTCCTTTCATTCCTTTATGCTGATAAAACAAAAATTCATCTTTCCATTTTCGACAAACAAAAGTTTAACTGAAACCGCGGGAAATTTTATAAACAAAAATACTTATTTAGTACCAGTCGCTGCAGAGGCTCCCAATTATTGTAAATTCAATAAGCCACTTCCGGTTTGTAAAAAAAATTAAATAAAAGGGTGGAAAACAAATTTTTTTTTTTTTATTTTCAAACTAAAACTGTACTGGACGGGTCAGAACATCGTTTGGTAACACTCAATCGATTCACATGATTCAATAAACAAACTAATTCGGGTCACTTGCGATTTAAAAATAAAAAGAAAAAAACATTTCGTTCAGAGGATATACAACGATTTAGTGGTTGGTAAAAACGGAGGGTATTTTGGTATCTAAAATATGGTTCATTTCACACAAGTTTCTTTTTTTTATCAAAGAAAATATCTCGTCCGAAGTGAACGGAATAGTATAGAAATGATAACGAAATTTTTAAAAATGTTTTTTATCAAACGAATTAAAATACAAAAAAAAAAATAAATTAATTTCAGCAAACGTATATGTGTGGATTTTAGGAGACACAATAAAAGTTAAATTCTGAAATCAAATTACGTTAATTGAAAACCGTCCTATAAAACTTTTCTTGACTTACATAAGCGAACGTTATATGTAAAAGAAAATAACGTTCAGCTACTTCCCCTAATTAAAACCACATATCCTCTTTAGACCAGGCTAAAAGATAAACCGAGCAAACATCCCTCTTATCTCTGCACGCTGGAACAAATCGATTTTACATCTAAAGGGTGTCTCGGTTACGGTTATACTGTACATGTAACATGGAATGAAATTTTTTTAACAAGATCTCGACTGTCCGCTGTAATATAAAAAAAAATATATATGGGGCATTCCAGCTATAACCGAGCGGCCATTGCCTCGACATTTTTTTGTTTTTTGTGATACCAAGTTTTTCTCAGGTACTTTTCGACAAAAAAAGACATACGTATTCCTCAAAGAAAATTATTCGTCACCCGGTTCCAGTTTATGACCTTTCAAAGCAGAAAAAAATTATTTTCGACCAGAGTGTATCCTCCGATTTTAGTCAAATTAATTCACTGAAAAGTTCATTAAAAATCGCATCTTTTGGTGGCTATCTCATCGTGGAGAAATAATTTTTCGATTTTTTCTATTTGGATGGAACTGTGAAAAATGTGTTTATATTCGTAAAAAAGGAGTAAGTACTGCTAAGTACACGTGTTCGGATATGAATTCTTTTGCAAATCGTGGATGTTTTTCCATTCTTCAGTTATTATTCTTATTGTCGAATTTATGGCAAGGGTTACAATTACCGACAAGTAAGCTTACTTACTCCTTTTTAACGAATAAAACACATTTTTCACATTCTCATCCAAATAGAAGAAATCGAAAAATCATTTCTCCACGATGAGATAGCGACCAACAGATCCGATTTTTAACATACTTTTCAGTGAATTTATTTGACAAAAATCGGAGAATACACTTTGGGCGAAAATAATTTTTCTCTGCTTTGAAAGATCATAGACTGGAACCGGTTGACGAATACTTTTCGTCGAAAAGTACCTGAGAAAAAATTGGCATCACAAACAAAAAATGTCGAGGCAACGGCCGGTCGGTTATAGTTGGAATGCCCCATATATATATTTTCAAAAACTGTACAATAAATTAATTTATTCATATCTGGAAACTTTTGGATAGGTAGACCTATACAGGCTAGAAAATCAGGCTTCGATGCATAATAATTGAAGTTTTCATTGTGAATAGAAATATCATTTTACTTTGTGAAAGGATCCTGTACTCGGCGATGCATATTCCTATAGAACGTCCCGCAGCTGCCAAGTATATTCGATAGAATAATTTTTCGACCTGGACAAATTTGAAGAATTCGCGGATTTCCACAATCACCGTTTTTTATTAATAAAAATCTGCTATATCAATTCTCGAATTCTGGACGTAGGTCGAGTGATTTTTTAATTTTTAAATCGAAAGTGTATCGAAAATGATGAATATCAAATCCATTAATTTTAATCTGCATTTTTGATAAATGAAAATAAATGGTCAAGTATTTCAAGAATTTACCATTGAAACTATGATTTTTCGTGTAATTATGAAGCGACGTATTATTTGAATAAAAAAATATTCGCCCGAAGGTATACGCACAATTTTTTAATACCACCTGAGGGTATAGGTATTCATTTTCAAATGAATCTTGCAATGCAAAAATGTTGTGACTGACATTTCAGATAATTAAAAATTTCGAAATAATAACCGGAGTCGTAGTGCATCGTTTCATATACAATTCACAGAAAAATTGTGAACAGTTATTATCCACTGACTACCATTTATACTGAAATATTAGTTCACGATTTGAATCTACCCTCGCGAGATTCGTAGTGTAAGGAGAAAAAAATATATATCCGAGAGTATCAACATTATTTACATCCTGTACAAAATACTTGTTCCGTAAAAACAAAAAAGAAGAGAAATCATTCATCTAATATTTATTTATTCAACTATATAAATAATGTTGGAGAAGAGTTTTTCACGACATATTTAAGAATTCTGATACTCTGGAGAGTGTTATGGTGAATTCATGGATATTTAGTAACGTTTATCTACTCAATGTTAAAAAGTATAAATCAAAACTAATAAATGAATGAGTTACCTCTGCCTCTGGTGATTGGACGATCAATGATGTGCGAGGTGGTTTCTCCGGTGGAACTTTCTTGAGTGTACCAGTAAAACTAACGCTACTACCTATGACAAAACTCCCACTTGAACCAACATCAATCGCGTCACACTGCCCGAATCTATACTGCAGTGAACTGCGGCCAACTTCGTTTCGATCGAACTGGGATAGATTCGGTAAAGGCATTTGAGACATGCTTGGAATTTGAATTGGATTTGGGTCAGAATCATCGTGTTGTAAACGTGGTGAGAGTTTTTCAACGATTTGAGTTTGACCCTGAAGACTATTTTTATAAGATCCAGGTAAGAATCCCTGATGAAGAGTTTGCTGGAGTTGATTGTGGAGATTATTCTGATGGCTTTGAATTTCATTCTGTTGTCTGTGAAGTTGAGATAACTTCTCCGTAATTTGTTCAGACGTTTGGAGATTTGATGACTGAGACTTTGTCACTTGAATCTCGTTGTTGTTTCCATGAAGTTGAATATGCCCTCCTTGAATTTGATTTAACTTATCCGAAGGCTGACTTTGGGTTTGCAGACTTTGCATTTTTGCCTGTAAATCGCTTTGCTGGTGTTGAAACTGCGATACCTTATCCAAAATTTGGCTCTGATTTTGCAGGCATTGAAGTTTCGACTGTAAGTCACTCTGCTGTCTCTCAAACTGTGACAACTTTTCAGAAATCTGATCTAAACTTTGCTGATTATGCATCTGAATTTGTTGCTGCAGCTGAGAGTTTGATCCTTCGTTTTGGCCCTCGCCTTGTGCTTGAAGAATTTCAGCCTGACTTTTACTGTGCGTCAATAACGTTGAGCCAAGATTGTGGCTCTTTCTATGACTGTGGATTATGTGATCAACCTGCTCCATAGACTTCAAAGAATTATCTCCGAAATCCGTCGCAATTGTCAACGCACACTTAGTGTCTATTTTTGCTTCGCTAATCGCTGGATACTGCTGACATAAATTGGGACTCGTTCTTTGGGATCCAATGCTTGGAATAATCGGTCCAAGACTAGCCACAGATCCAGTAGTTGGTTGGTCCTCAAAATCTTTGCGCGAAAGTTCCATGTGTTTGGTTAAATCGGCGCTAACGTGTCGTAGATGCCGTCGCTGTTCCATTATAGTGTTTTGACTGATGTTTGGTATTGGCTGAAATGCGGACTGGGACATTCTCAGTTCTCGTCTTTCTTCAACCTGGTGAACAATCCGTGGGTCTTTTCTGTCCTCCGATTGATTCCGAGACCTCGGACTGGTGGAGAACATTTGCGGTTGAATACCACCTCGCTCAAGTTCCTGGCGCTGTCTTTGCTCGGCCCAAACGGCGAGCTCTTGTCTAGTTTTCTCAAAAGCCTGGTTTACGAAAGATGGTGACTTCTGGCTAGCCCGGTCAACGGAAACATCGCGAATCGGGACGAAAGGCATAGGAGATTTTCTCACTTCGTCCATCCTCTTCTGGTCCAAAGTCAACGGCGACCTTCTGTGCTCCTCGAAATAATCCGATCTTCGATTCTCGTGCGATATCGATCTTTGACCAGGACTGATGGTTCCTCCCCAATCTGGCTTTCTCTCTACTCCGATAACGCTTTTGCGATTTTCTTGACGGGCCGAAGGATCAAATGGGGGAGCTATTGCAACAGAAGTAAAAACGCCGACCTCGTGTCTCTTCAATTCTGAATTAGACATTTTACGTCCAGGAACTAAAATCTCCTGATTATCACCCGGGAAAGTGAATGTAATCGTGTCATTTCTCTTCTGAAAGCTAGTCGTCACATCGACGGAGGCAGATTTCCGGTGTTCCGGTCTTGATGCGTAAAGCGCTGACTCGGACCCTACCGTTTCTGAAGTAGGACAAATTTTATCGCCATTAGCATCAATGTATAACCCGTCCTGCCTGGTCCTTGGGTTTTGATTAATAGGTGCTAAATACCGCCGCTCTGAATTTTCCGGCAAATTTTGAGCACCGGGAATACAAGATATCTCACCGCGGTGTATTTCTTGAATATTACCGGCGTTACCATCGTATTTATGAACGGTAGCAGGTTTTTGCATCGAAGATACATCGACACTTGCCGATTTTCTATGGCCTGTTGAATCATGGGTAATTTTAGAATTTCCTCGTGGCGGTACCATGGGTTTCGGTCCACGATTAGGCCTGTCCGCACCAGCGACCATCATCCCTTGAGCAATGTTCTGAGCTATGGGTTGAATTATTGGTTGATTTTGGTACTGTCCCAAGTCCTGTGAGAATCCTTGAGGGTTTGGAGATTGTTGCCCGAACTGCTGAGGATGTCCAATAACAATATTCCCTGAATGAGAACTGTACGGTACAGTTCCAGGGTTCATTACCGTCTGGGGATATTGACCGTAAGGAAATTGCGACTGTGAGCTGAACTGGGCGAAGGTTTGCGACGGTATCATAACGCCGGAGTAATAAGGAGGCTGGGGGCTGGCCGACTGAGATGACTGTGGTTGAACAGTGACATACTGAGTTTGGCCAGTAAAAATGGGGTTAGAATTTGGCTGACTATAAACGGATTGATCTCGGTATGTAACATCCCTAGTTACGTAACCAGCTCTATCAGAGTACTGACTTTGTGGAGGATATCCTTGCGATGATCTGACCTCAAACTGCGATCTTATTTGGGAAAACTGTCCCTGATCACCGACGTATTCCTGATTTGTAAACTGAGGTTGGACCTGGACAGGTACAATCTGCGTACCGGTTTGAGACACGTATTGGACTCTGTCAATCGATTGCATTTTTTCTTGGCTATACTGACCGGGAATTTGACCAGGTATCGGATGTCTTTCGTCGAGTTGATTAACCGTGCATGGGATTCTTCCCGTTTGTGGATATTGGACTGGCTGCATGGTCTGAACAGATTCTGCAGTGTTGTACTGTACATTAGTCTGGGGTTGTGATTGATTTTGGTAAGTCATGCCCGCGTGACTTATCTGATTTACGGTTCTTTCCTGAGCCCTTTCCTGGGCGTACCTTTCGTACTCCATTGTTCGATTTTCAAAACCGTTTGAAAGGTCTGGTGCGTTGTTTACTTTTGAGACTTCTGATTTCTGATCGTTTACGGATTTACCATTATTATTAGCAGGCTGATTTTGGCCCTGGGAATTAATACCTGTTTGTGAATCGTTAGTTACGTTCAGACCGTTTGAACCGTTTGATCCCGACTGCGACATGTTGGCCCCCACCGACGGCCTGCCGCCGATGTAGCCGAGTATTCGCCCCAATCCGCACACCGTGACAACTTATATTACACTTACGTTAAATGTTTTATCATGCATGGAACGTTCTCGCAATTTTTACGCTATCTTTTCATCAGTCAGCCCCTCTACAATGTTGGATGATGAATTTTTGACTAGCTTCGAAAGATGCATGTGTCTTCGTCTCTCGTTTTCGGGTGAAATATTTTTTTATTTTTATGTATAAGAGAGTCGAGATCTCGAGTCTTCTTCATGGAAATTTCTTACTATTATTTAATATGCTTTTGACGAAGATAAATGTTGGAAAAATATTTACTGGTTATATATGTTCACGTATAGCCCTAATTCGTTGATGCGATTTTTTTATTAAAACTTGTTGTAAAGTCACATTGCAAAAAAACGATTGGCCACGTTTATCCACATGTATGAAAAGAAAAAAATTAGAAAATAATTCACAAAATGTACTCCAAAAAATTTTTTACTAAATAATTAACTTAGTAATTTAATCGGCTTATCGATGTTTAGATTTTCAATGACTATGAGTTTCAAATTTAATCAATCACATTTAGGACTGACAGCTGATATCAACGAGGTAGATAATTACACTGTAGTATTTTATTATAAGATGATTGTAACAATTATAACTATTAACTAGTTTGTTTTTCACTTTCACTGGCTTTGAAAATAAAATGTTGTAAAATTTCGAAAATTCTTTTATTTTTATTTATTTATTTTTATTATTATTTTTTTTTTTTTTTGTATCGTAGATTTATTATTCAACGTTAAGTCTTTGATTTTATTTGATTGCACCGATTCGTTAGTTATTGAGCAAAAGTACATAATAAAACACTTGATTAAGCAATAGGATGATTTTTTTCAGTTAGATTAATTCCCGAGGATTTTTATTAGAAATTCTCAGGTAGCCTCGTTAGTTAGTTAAAATTTCAAGCAGAGTCAATGTACCATATATACATATATATATGTAAATTATATTTCATGTATATGTTAAATCTGTTCACAGAATAAATTTCACTCGCGTTGATTCGAAGTAGGTATCTGAAAAATAGTATAAATCGTTTTGGCAACTGCATGGGTCGTAGAACGAAATTCAAAAAACTTGATAACAACGAAATAGAATTGGCAAAAAGGCAAAACAAGCAAACATATACTGCAGAGTCGTTGCAGAGAACCGAAGAGCCAATATCATTCTATACGCCCGACGAAATTGCTTTGTCATAGAAAAAGTCCTACCGTATGATACAAAACGAACTAAAAACATAAGGTTATCGAATAGTCGATAGTAAAACAAAACAGTAAAAATTGTTAAAATTTTTCGAGAAAGAAGCAGGCTCAGAGTTGCACTTGAAAAAAAAAAAAAAAAAAAAAAAAAAAAAAAAAAAAAAACAAGGCAAGTACTTTGTTATACCATTCTCAAAATTGATATCAACTTATCAGATTACATGAACGAGTTTTCGAGTATAAAAGTATAACCATTTCTATCTTCTCATTGAAGAGTTCAACTCGTCTGCCCTAAATAAGTTTTTCGTTTTCTTTATGTTTTTATTTTATATTATTTTTGTTTTTTGCCAATTTTGTAGAGAATTCTGGCAACGTACTCGTCAAAATGGAATTTAATTATGAAATATATTACATGTATATATACATACACGTGTATAAAATTTATTACTGTATGTATATCGCGTACACGTATAACACGTTTTTACATAGAACAGTTTTTTTTTTTTTTTTTTTTTTCAAATGTCAAATCGTTTTCCACGGAATTCTAGAAATGTTTAACATAAAAAACTTTCCAACGTCAAACCGGGGGTTGGTTTAACTATTCGACAACAAATAGCTTTTCAACAAAATTCTATTCGCTCAAAGCTGTAGCTAGTCAACTGGCAAAACTACATGACACAACAAAAAGAACACGCGAACCTGCAAAGTCTTATATTATATCCATAGTCGACTTTATATCGCTAGACACATAGAATATAACCGGATTAGGTCAGGGTCTCTTTTACGATAAAAATATTCATCGAAATCGACGATAGTCGGGGGTCAACGTCTGGCCCTCAGTCGTCGTAACCTCGTATAACCCTTTGGCCGAAAGACCGTGAAAATTTTATCAAAATATCATGAAAAATAATAATAAAAATAAAATGACATTGTTAAAGGACTAAATTTATACATACGTAGGTATGTACATATCTACATACCTATATACGTATTGGTAAATAACAGAATATATATCTACATGTGTAAAGTATACTCAAGGGATATAATTTTCAATACATACATTAATCGCAAATGAGTAAGCAGCATTGCAGTAAAACGTACACTACAAACCGAACGTGATACTGAATTATAATTAAGAGATGACAATCTCTTTTCATTACGATTCTGCGCGATAAGAAAATGGGTCAATGATTAAAAGAGAGGTTCGTTAACGAAGAGCGGTATCGTCCCTTTCCGATTGAGGAAATGGGAATTAAAAATTGATGCAATAATCGAAAACTGATTCCCCCAGACAGTGGTAGATCCATTAACCCTCAACGTTTATACGATCCTCCGCTATAACGGTGTCCAGAACTATTTTTTTCTTCATTATTCGGTATTATATCGAATTCCTTTTCGTAACGGAGATCACAAAAACTCAACTTGCTACTAAGCGAATTTATTATAGTTGAAAATATAAAAATACTTGAAAGTAACGAGCAGATCGAATGTTTAATTAAAAATATAAGTATTAGAAAAACGAAGTTGAACAATGTAATAACATTTCTCGTTATAGTTATTTTAACAGACTCATGTAAAAGAAGAAAGAGAAAAAGAAAAAAAAAAAAATTGAATAAATAAAAAAAACGTACAGGAAAAGGTGCGTTTCTCAATTGGATTTTTCTCCGGAGTGTTAAAACTTTCGGTTAACTGATAAATATGGAAATGCGAAATCTTGAGGAGGGGGGAAAGAGAAGGTATGGGTTGAAAAACTCCCTCCGTATATAAATTTTTTTTCCCTTTTTTTTTCTTTCATTTTATCTTGAGATAAAATTTCCATCGTTATTCGTTTTGTTTTCTACATCGCGGGTATACCTAGTAACGTCGTATAGGTAGATAGAGAGATTACCAAATGTAACTGGATTAAAGAATGAATAGTAACATTGATAAAAAATAAATATATATAAATAATAGTTAACAAAGAAACGTCAAGATGGGATAAAATAAATAGTAACAATTAATTAAAGTGGAAATATACGAAGAGGAGGTAATTTTTTTTCTTCTACCACTACTGCAGATCCTTACTCAACCCATTCCTCACTACCATCTATATGTATACCCCCCTCACTTACGTAGCGTCACGTCGTATCTATATATATACCTGTATATAGTTATATACATGTATTTCTCAACTCACAGACGTAGAAACGTTCACGTATCTAGATATATTATTTCTTTGGCAAGAACGAACGAAAGCTCAAAGCTGAAAAACCTCCCTTGATATTTTCTGTCTCAGGACCGTGTAGAACTTAAGAGTTTTCAAAGGGTTATCCCCTCTACAAAAAGGGGAATAGAAAAATTTTCGATCCATTTTTTATCGTTCATATTTTACCACGTGTCTAATACAGGAGCCAGTAAAAACTCAGGAATATTATTGACGTATAAATTGAAGCGTAAAATTAAGGGTAACTATTATTCCTCAATCGTGGAATTTTTTTTTTTTTTTCACAATTTTTTTTCTCTTTTTTTTTGCGATTTGTTGCCTACCGAAAACTCTTGTGAATATTTTACAGCGTTCTAAAACCTTTTCGGATATGAGTCCGGCACCTATTTGAAAATATTTACACTCGATATCGGAGTAAAATATGCATACCTTATTTCCCTCGCTATATACTTTTGGCATAGAAGTTATAACAGATTCTTCAAAGTTGCTATTGCACGCTTATATAGTCGCTGAATAAAACAAACGTTCGAATTTCAATATTTTTCAATATATTTAATAAGAAGTGAATTTCTTTCTTTCTTTTTTTTCTTTTTTTTTTGTTCGACTTCAATCTATGCCAGAGTCGTATATTATAACGACCCTTACAGGTATTGATGAAAATAATATAGAACTCAAAACCAGGTATCGATGTAGATCGAAGTAATTCTTGCAAAGACCATTTCGCCCAAATTGCATAAATAGAATTCAAAAATCCTGTGCAATAAACGTTCGAAAATACTTATTTGTCAATTCTTTACTTTATATGCTAAATTAGTAAGAAATTTTTCTGAATTTCAAGTTCTACAAGGTCCCCCAATTAAAGCTTGCCAAATTCATTATCACGTCCCTGTTTTTGCCACACAAAACAAACACGAAAGACCATCGCATCTATTTCGTTTGCAGTGAACTAATACTTTAACATTTATCTCTTATAAAAAAAAAAAAAATTAAATCAATAAGTAAATAAAAAACTGAATCTCAGACCAAAATTATTTAAATAGTATAAATTTATCTCTATACTATTTCTATGAAAAAAAAAAATAAACATAAATCCTCTATACTAAACCTGTATCAAAAATTTTTATTTATTTTTTTTTCAATCGTAGTTTCAAATCTAATCTGATTGATCGTCGAACTATTTTTATATATTCCCATTTCTCTCCGCGTCTATATGTATACGTACATACATACATATATGACTCTATAGATATTCTAAAATAAAAATCAAAAAAAAATGAAAATAAAAAAATGTATATATTTGTACGTGTATCTATATGAATAAAATTTTTCATCTTCTACGCGACTACATATGTTTCACTGGATTTATTTACCCACACATATAAATACACATATACGTATTGTACATACATACATACATATGTATAGATATACGTTTGTTGGTAGGTTCATCCGTTTCGATCGAATTTCAATTATTGTTCAACATTGTCGATGCACTAGATGTACAGGTGAGTAGAGTATTATGGGTAAGCCGGACACCGGACGATTTGTATCACATCGTTTACTTGACATAACTGAACAATAATGAAAAATAGATGTAAGTGAAAAAGCGTTGATTAAAATCTGTATACATAATGACGTTAAAAGAGAACGCGGAAAGAGAATCGTTTATTTTTAACCGGTTAATGAAGCGAATTCGTATACTACCTAAATCGTATGTGAATAATATATATATAAGCAATGTATAAATAGTTAATTTGATAATTATTCATGTATAATATACCGATAGCCAAATATCACGAATATACTCGCTGTACTACTGCAGTAAGTTCTCTAATTCCGCATCTTCTCTCGTTTGTTATTCCCCGTTCGAACGACACAATTACTAAATCAGCTTACGCAAACATTTGCCCCTGTTCTCTCGCATTCTCGAATTCGCACAGTTCCGTTTCTGTTTCTGTTTCACTTTCTTCCCCTAGTTTTACCTAACGACATGGCTACGTCACAAAGCTTGCGCTTGCGCCCGACAAACAACATTTATATATATATATATATATATATATATATATATATATACATATATATATATACAGACTTGTTTCTCTCTTTTCGGGAACGACCTATACAGTAGGGTTCAAAAGTTCACGAGACCCAACGACAAGAAACTCGTTTATATTTTTCAACAAATATTTCAAAAATAAAATCTCCACAAATAGAAGAGAGAAAATAAAAAAAAAAAAAAAAATTAAAAGAAAATATATAAAAAGATTTAATTAGCGAGAGAACTATTTTTCTTATTTTTCCCTTGAGATCCCTTATATATATAATTATTTCGCTTTTTCTTCTAATTTTTTTTTTTTTATTTTTTACTTTTTTCCCATTGTATAACGGGCTGTGGAATTCACCGCCTAACTTAAGCCATCAAATGGGGAGGTGGAGGCCAGAGACACGGGGTACGTGAGTAGATTTGTAAAGGAGTACGTAGGGGGTTGGGTGGTGCGGCTAGAAGGTATTAAATTACGACCGTCCTAGGCAACGCTCTCGTCTGTCCGAATAGAAGCAAAGACACGCTTTTGTAGTAATTGAAATGTAGCCTCAAGCAAACTCTAGGATATATATATATATATATATATATATATACATGTCGTGATAAGTTGTATTTTTATTTATTATTATCATAAATTAATGCGGTTGAGAAAACTACTTTCAACCCTTTTTTTATTTTAACGACACTCAATTACTAATTTCATAAGTTTCGTTCTTCAAAAACTAAACAAAAAATTTAATTCTAAAAATCTAAAATTCAAACATGAGAATAAACTGTAGCGTTTTTAATGCATATAATATGTCTTTTACAAGATGAAATTTCTCTACAGAAATTCACTTCAATATTATAAATTCTTCATTCATTCCCGGACCTAGAAACTCTGAAGTTAATTCGAACAACGCCTAACAATGTATACGAGAGAATTTCTAGACTCAAACGTTTTTATCGCACCAGACAAACCCTCCTTGGCACAGAGAGGCAAAATTTGAGCTCCTACTATGCGCGACGATTGCTAATTTCACTCACTTCTCGCCTCGAGTGGAATAACTTTCGACCAGGTTCAGAGAGGGGAATAAAGAGAAAGAGAGAGAGAGAGAGAGAGAGAGAGAGAGAGAGAGAGAGAGAGAGAGAGAGAGAGAGAGAGAGAGAGAGAGAGAGAGAGAGAGAGAGAGAGAGAGAGAGAGAGAAAATGGTGCATATATATGTGCGAAATTATGTATACATTAAAATACATAAACTCGAAAATGTTTTTCTCCGATTTTTGTCACCCCAAAAATTTGAGTAAATATAAATTTGATCAACTTCAAAGCGAAGCGATTTATCCCGCGTTAATTTAGGTTTCAATAAAAATCATCATGACTCAGCTAGCAGCAAGATGTCTGTAGTAATCAAATTTCTATAAACTTTCAGAAGTGGAAACTTGAAACTCAGATATCTGAAAGGTAATAATCAAGCGCTTCAGAGAATAGTTACGACTTGTCGTACTACGTATATATAGATGATTAGATTTTGCCAATTAATTATCGCGGCTATTATTCATCAGAGAGTAAAAATAAAACCAGAAATAAACTAAGAATAGAAATAAAAAAGAAACTTTCATATTCCATCGATAATCGTATTGCCCCGTAAATTTAAATGGAAATAGTTTTTCCCTTTGAAAAAATCGCCCAGTAGTAAAGGCATGTGTGTGTGTAGGTACATGGTACGTAGCGCGTAAAGTGTCACGCATTACCCTAGGACGTATGACGTAATCGCGTAGAAGCCACTCAGCCGGTTGGTATCCAGGGAGATTCGGGTGCGCGTTACGAGAAAACCCCGTTAGCCAAATACGCCAGGAAAAGTCGGGAGACTGGCGCGGTGGTCCCCGGGAATTCCCAGAAGTTCCCCGGGGAATATTCTGGCACGAAAAGAGCAAAAGAGGTGTTTCGAGAGATGCAAGTGTATAATTGAGCCCGGCATTCATTTTTATTTGCATTTTATTTTTTCTTTACTTATTTTATTATTTTTCTATCGTTGGAATTCTCTTTTTCATGTTTTTATTTTTGTTTTACCATCGTTCGATAGAAAAAAAAAAAAAAAAAAAAACGAGTATATGGAATTGCCAATAAGCTTGCAATTTCATCTAGCCAATTCTTTGTACGTTTCAGCTAGGGTATAATTTAGAACCGTATTTATTTTTATTATCATTTGCTCGAACTCAGTAGCAAAAATTTTTTATTCCAATTAAATTCTTAATAATTTTTTTATTTTATATTAATCTACTTAATTTTCATCACTATAACCAGTGGCAGATTCTTTGGTAACATTTGGTAACTAGTTTAAGGACATTTAAGGACCCGACTCTTCAGAGTAAGGGTATTTTATCACGTTATCAAAAAGTTATAGGTAGAGTGATGAATAAACGTGAGCTAAGATTGGCTGAAGACGGCTAAATAAGCGGTAAACTCTACTCGCAATGAGTCAGTTTAAAAACGTGTTAAATTACCTATGAAATCCTAAACGGGCTCTGATATAACCTATAGAATACTAAAAACACGGGATAAAATGAGCTGAAACATCTAAGCACGCGTCTGATGAAATTAGACACTTTTGAAACACGAACTAAAATCAGCTAAAGACCGTCTAAACATGGAATAAAATTTAGTAGAATATACTTTATAGATAAGCTAAAGCGAGGTAAGAACGTCTAAATGATAACTAAAGTGAACTAAGACATCCAAAACCAGATATAAAATGTACGAAAATATCTAAACGCATACTTAACAAGACGAGCTAAAAAATTCTAAATTATAACTAAAGCATAAGACTGAGATACTTGAAAGATGTACTAAAATCATCAAAAAATTTCTGAATACGGTTTAGAATGGACTAAAACACCCGAAACGTTATTTAAAATCGTCTAAGCACGGCCTAAAATTGACCAAAATAATTAAGACGGGATTAAAAATGCTCTAAAAAATTTTAAACGATCGCTAAACTAGACTCCAACTTTTGAAAAAGGTGATAAAATAGTCTAAAACATAGTGAAGCCATTCGGAGCGACCAGGGGCGTGATTCCGCACTATGTCAGCCAGAGCTAGTAGAAACAGAGAAGAGATTCGGATCGGCTGACAAACACGGTATGAGACTCCTGGCGTAACTCACAATCGCCTATGCACACATACGGTTCATTTTGAGAGCGTCTAAGCCCGGCTAAAAATGGACTGAAATAATTGAAACACGGTTTAAAATGCAATGCGCTAAAAACTTGTAAAAAATCGCTAAATTGGATTTCAACTATTGAAAAATATGGTAATAAAGTCTGAAATATTTTAGTGAATTCATTCGAAACGGTCAGGAGTCTGATTCCACGTCGTGTCAGCCGCAGCTAGTAGAAACAGAGAAAGGATTCGAATCGGCTGACGAACACGGAATTAGACTCCTGGCGGGACTGACAATCAGGCTATGCATACATACGGTTTTTTTTCTATTGCGCGAAGAGGCGGAGAAATAGAGAATATAGAGATACGGGTTCGTTAATTCCCAGATTCATAATCGTATTATAGCTATAATATGTATACAAGTACAGGCATATATCTATAGGGATAAAATTCTCGAGGTTACGTTATCTGTAGTCTCTCTGGCAACGGAGTGACTCTTGACCTTAGAAGGTGATTCGCTTCCTTTTTTTATTTTTTTTCTGAGGATCATATCAAGGCCGAAGAATTGCCCCTAGGCCTAAGCTCCAAGTTATAGCCGATCAAAAATCTGGGGCTCACGATCAGTCTGCTATCCTTCTGTCTATAAAAGTGACCGAAGACAGAAGAAGGGAGTGAACCGTTGTTTTATCTCGATTATTTTCTGTGTTTTTTTTTTTTTTTTTCTTTTTTTTCTTGCTTTTCTGTTGTTTTTTATCCCTCCTGTTTTTGATAAAAATTTTACGGAATATCGGATTGCATATACCGCTAATACGCGATGAAACGAATGAAATAAAACCAGGTTTTACTTGCGGATGAAACCAACCAACTCGAACGCGCTTGTCTCCCTCAATAGTAATCATTATTAGCCCTTTAGCGAGCGCAGTCAACTCGGTGAACTGTAGGTACCTTTTAACTTTCACACGCCGGAGGGCAATTAAACGGAAAGGTGTTTATTTTCACTTTTGTTTATATCTCGGACTTGTTACTTCAGTTACTTGTTGCTTGATTATAACATAACATTCTGACTCAGCGATTATCATAGGGAAAAACCGTTAAACAAAAATAAAAATATATGTAGATGAAAAATAAGAGGAAATACTATAAAGACTTGATGATATATCTGCACATATAGTTATAATCTTTCATTACCGCGGTTTTGAATAACGAGAAATATTGACGAAACGTTTTTTATATTTTTATTATTATTCTCAGTCTTTTATTCCTACCGTTAAAAATCGAGACTAAAAGAACCTCGCTTATCCTCATCCTCATCTTCTTTCTCACCCTTTTGTATACCCGATTCTGCTTGCACGTGGTAAGCGCAATTAAGAGGAGATGCGAACTACACACGTATATATATATATATACATACGAGTACGAATGTCTCCCTTAAGCTGTGTGAAGTAGGTAGGCTGTTGGATTGTATGAACATCAAACCCCGTACGATGTATCCATCCGAGTAAAACCCACTAGGCAAATTCTATTAGCGATTAACTTAACTGAATCGCGAGCACGGCTCTACAAAGCAATTTACATACTGAGTTAGGATTAACATTTCTATACCACGATTTTCTACAAAATCTATCTGCAATATATGCACGTATGTATCCATGTATTTATGTATGTATGTAACATACACGTATATGTATGTACGTACCTACGAGGTTAATGACTTGAAATATTATAATTTCTTAACAAATTTAGTGACTGATTGTGTATATTTCTTATAAATAGTAATTATTCTATCCTATTTTTATACGTAGAACTTTTAGCTTTAATTCGTGTCCATTCTAAAATTAATGAAAATAAAATTAGAACTAGGATAGAATAATGGTAGTGAAAAAAAAAATGTAATTATCTTAACGAGAATAGATTTTACCCTGAATTTTCCGAACCGGGACTGATCGGCAGTAAAATAAATCCCTGCACTCAACCCGCAATTGGCTTGATTCCACGTTATCGACTATACGCAGAGTAAATTAAATACCCAGTCAATGCGAATCAATTAAACACACCTACGTACCGGTAAGTAGGTCAATAGGCAAATTCGAGGTAATTTTTCAGATTCATAATTTGAATTGAACAACATTAATTTAACTCTGTAATTAACAAGAATTTTATTTAAATTAAAAAATAATTATAATGGATACGATATAATCGTTAAATTAGGTACCTACTTGCAGTGAAAATTATCATGTACGCGTATACGAATTCTATATTCTTATATTTATACCATAAACTGGTGATAATTTTATCAAGTCACTTGCCAGTATCCCACCAAAAACAACTACCCTCACTATACAGGTCATATACTTCACGCAACTCTATCCGCGTAACACGTACCCTATCATTAGTTTTTATCAACGGGTCCGTGTCCACTTGACATTTACACACGTGTATATAACGTACCTATACATAAAGTCCGAAAATACTAGCCTGAAAAGTTTCTACAACTATACTTGACTATTTTATTCATACCTAGCTGTTACATTTGTATGTACATTACATTTACATGGCCGGATTGGACTGTATGGCGCTCTGACTCGCCTCCCTTTAAACTCAGAGATTCCTACAGTTGAATGACTCGGCATGGTTCAATGATCTTCCTTGTTTTCTACCTAGACTCTTTATACGCATGGGATTGGAGGGAGAGAGTAGCGTGGAGCAGGATAGTCGGATATTTCTTTTTTTTTTTTCTTTTTTTTTCGTTCTATTTTGTTGTTTTCATCCCGTTTTCGCTCCGGAGCAATTCCTAGGACAGCATATATGTATGTACATCTACGTTGATCTATTATAGACACATAGCTGCGCGTGCGTTCGACAGAAAAATGTATAAAAGTTATTTGGTTTTGTGTTCTCGACACGTGTGTGAGTGGTTATTATAAAATCAATAACACGTGACTATCGCGTGTGTAACGAAACTGGACAGTATAACCAACAGCAGTAGTAGCAAAAGCGGGAATGATCGTAGCATTTTAAATTTTAAAAAAAGTGAAATAAAATATTTTAAATAAGAATTGAAGAAGGGGGATTCATTTCATCTACCCCTCGGCTATAATCGTCCGATTATTTATATACCCAATGAAATGAAAACCAGAATTCTTTAAATTATTTATTTATGGATATAAGAAATTGAGTTATTCGGTTTAAAACGATGTTTTAATTTCTACTTTTGGACGCACGATTATCCACAATCAAGATTATCATTATTGATATTTTGTTCCTTTTTATTTAGTTATTTATTTTTTTGCCTTCTTTCTTTTTTACGGGTAAAATATAAAGAAAAATTCTTCAAAGTTATAAAAATATACCTACAGATATCAGCAAGTTTGTTAAAGACTCGAGATACCTGGACGGATGTAAATATATCGTATATATATACGAGGATGAAAAATGAGTGATAAATTTGTCTCCGGCAAGGAAAAACGTCGCGGTATACACGTATATACATATATACATATATACGACACAGCAGGAATGAATGAAAATAAGAGAATGGCGTGCAGGAGAGATGGGGGTTAAAAAAGAAAATAAAGGAAAAATAAAAAATAAAAATAAGAAAAAAAAAAACAGTTAAAAGAAAAAGAAAAGAACGGAGAGCAAAGTCGCCTTTCCAACTCGAGAGCTGGATGCTGGATGCCGGATACGCGACGAGATATACGAGAAACTCGTGCTTAAATATCTGAGGGAAATTACTTGAGACGTTTCGTCGCGTTCCTGGGAGCTTGGAGGAAAAATAATCGCGAAGAATGACGGTCGACTAACACACGCGGTAACGCGAATCAAACAAAAAAAAAAAGGAAAAATAAAAAAAAAATATACATACATACATCATCTTTCACTATATGTATTCATTCATTTTTGCCCAGTTTTTCGCATGAAAAATCGCGTGATGGTGAATGCCGAATTTCAACATAATATCGATATATACGTATGCAGATGGTAAAGGTTACTTTCAATATTATCATACATATATACATACATACATACATACATATCGTTCCCAGATGTATACACGTCGGTATGGATACAACCTATATCAGAACCGCGCAGCCATCGCGACCTAGGTATATGTCCACGTCGGACGATTATAGGTAATCGATGTTACACCCTGCAGAGTTGTCACATGTGATTATTAATCCTAAACGATTAAATATCAATTTGGTTGACGATTTAAAAGGGTGATTGTTAAAATTTTACTAAATAAGGGTAATACTTCGTCCGTGGTTATATATCGTGGAAATATATATGTTTCATTCCCCTAGCTTCATTCGATTCAGAATTTTAGTTTCTATTGAACACTGGCCAAATAATATGTATAACAAATTTTTATATTTAGAAACTGGTAAGTTTAAAGGCATTGATAAAACCCATCTTGAAGTAAATTTGAAGAAAATCTAATGTTGTAAAAATCAAAGTTACGGGCAATTCAATTTCGTAAATTATTCAAAATCAGAACAACCCTCCATAAATTTTGTGAAATAAAAACGGTACCGAATTTTCGTTAAATAGTTGTGAAAAAGACTAAGATTAGTCGATTAACAGAGTTCAAAAAACTAATCACAGCTTTCGTTCAACACGAGTGATGATATTAAATATCGATTGAGATCTAAAGCGAGTGAAAGTCGAATCTAAATGACAAAAAAGCAACGCATCCTCATTTCTTGGTATAAAATACATCCTGGATTCCTTAATTCCTTAATAAATATCCAATTTTCTCTGTGACCAGAAAAATAAAAACGAGTAACGAGAAATATAAAGAAAAGCAGAAAAAACTTATTGAATTGAGCAGAACCGTTTTTTGATGAGGCTTGGATGTGAAAAAGACGAGGAAAAATAATATAATATGTACAAATATACCGAGTGGCGTATTTAATTTATCATATATTTTTTTTTTTGCTTCTTTTTTTTTTTCTTTTGCAAATGCGTCAGAATAAATAATGCTTATTGGCTACTAAGCTAGCAGCGAGCGTGTCGTGGCATGGTATGGAATTCGTTAAATCGACGCGTCTATTTTCCACGTCGACATAGCGTCTAGGTAAACAACCGTTTGTCCTGCAACGGTGGCTCCCACTATCCAAGGAGACGCGGGAAAGGCGAGCTTTTCCCTAAATGTGGGTGGCCCGGTTCTACCTAACCTTTCCCAACTGAACCTGAACCCACCTAAGGGACTCGCCCGAAAACCGATCGTTGTGAAATCTGCGTTTTTCATCTCAACTATATCGGGAAGTTGACTCTTTCGCTTGCTCACCTTTATTTTTATTCTCAAACAGTAAAAGGAATCAAAAAAAGTTGGAAAAAAAAAAAAAAAAAAAAAACAAGTGAACGATAATTGACTAGCTTAAAATTTTAAGATACTTAATTATCCTTAGATTAGTCCGCAGGATTAAGGAGCGAAAAATTCTAATCAAATTTCAGTGTAAACTTTACCTTTCTAATATCAATACATAATAAATACGTGAAAACTCAAGCACGCTATTAGCCATTTCTTTGAGCGATTTTCTTTCTCTAATCTATAGGGTTATACGTATTTCTGAGAAATAACTCGTAAACAATAATCGATCAATTCCGAGGTAAAGCTCGAGTGTTTTACCTCCAAGCTATAACGCTAGAGAAAAAAGAGAGCGAGAGAGAGAAAAAAAAAAAAGAGAAAAGAATGAAAGAGAAGAGCGATAAACGAAGGTTAAAAATTTTTTTTTTTTTAACAAAGCAATCCCCCGGCTGCACGTGTCTGATAGAAGATCGAACGAACTCTGATCTATCGATATACGTATACCTCGCCAGTTTATCACTTACTGGTGCTTCTTAATCCGCTAATCAACTGTCGGATATTTAATTAAAGATTCTGCAATGAGAAACGACTCATTTCTCATTGGATTTTGTTTTTACGTTTTGCCAATCTATTGTCGATGCATATCGATTCATAATGTCTACGATATTACCTCCACGCCTCGTCCGAAATAATTCACTGTGCTTTTTTTCTTAGCGAGGTAATAATTGAACGGTTATTATAATTCATGAATAAAATTTTTTTTTTTTTGTTGCTACTATTAATCAGCCTTATTTCAAATTATTAGGCTAACATAAAATAACATAACACACACGTTTATTTAGCTATCGATTTTATATTATATATGTATGTATATTAATTCACTGTGCTGTTTAACTCTTCTAGACCTCGATAGGGAGCACCTTTTAAGATGGTTACGGATCCCCGAGTCTTCGAGCAATTGATTTAATTTCCTATACCGAAACTTAAATCCATAATTTCGCTATTATATATTATACGCACTTTTTGTTCACTCTCGTAGCTATTTAGTCAGGTACTAAAAGATTGGCTAACTTTTATTTTACGTATTATATCGTTTAAACTTTTCACAACTTTTCACATGGGTAAGTATAAGAGAAAAAAAAAAAACAAAAAAAAAAAAATTAATATCTTCAGGAGCAAAAGAGTTTCGATAATATTACTTTATATCCTTAATTAGAGTTGATAGGTATATCATTTTTTTATATTATTAACAGTTATTAATGATTCCCTGTTGCAAGAACTCTTCCACTCTTTGGATCTGTTTTTTTTTTTATTTGTTTTTTTTGTTTTTATTCTTCAAGGCTATAACTTTTTACATTAATATCCACTTAATTTCTTTGCAGGTCATTAATCACTTCTTAGCTACAGTCCATTCTTCTCTATTTTTGTATTATTATAAAGAAAAACTAAAAATTTTCGAAAATACCCCAAAGACAGAGAGCGAAAAGAAACAAAAAAATAACAAAAACCACAACCTCCCAAAAAAAAAAAACAATTTTCTATGATCTTTTTTTCCTCAGTTTTTATAGTCCCGGGTAAACCAAGTTAAATAATATTTTATCAGATTTGTGGAAACTAAATTATCTTCAATTATCACAATTTTCATCTCACATTAGTCTCAGTCTGGACTCGAGTTCCGCACCCTTTACCCTTATATTCTTAAACCACGTATTTCATTAAACGTCACGAACCCAATTATCACACCTAATACATTACGTCTAGATTAATTCTTCCTTTGATATAGGTATGTACATTATATATATATATATATACCTATATACCCCCGTAAACTCGACTCTAAACAATTAACAACAAAATAATCAAAGATGACAAAATTATAGTAAATTTTTTTCTTTCTTCTTTATTAGATATCGTAGTAAAATCAAAAAAGGAAATACGAAAAAGAAATATCAAAAGTACCAAAAATTTTAGTAAAAATAAACCAGACGCGACATACACACGCACACACACACACACATACACACCCTTTAGAAAACGCAACAGTAATTCACCTATCTAAATATATCTAATAAAAATTGTACGATAATATACATGTAATATATATAATATACATCGATATAAATCAATTTTTCTAATTATTGTATCATTATCGTTGAAAAACTCGTCGATTTACCGGCGTTCACCAAAAATTTCGTATGTTATTTCGTGAGGCACTGTCACCATAGCACCACCACCACAACCACCACCACCAGCATCAGCATCACCACCACCACCACCACCACTACCACCACTACTACTACCACGTGAGCTTTTCTACAGGGTTTTAGAGTTTTTATAAATAAAAATCGTGTCGGGATTCAGGAGAGTGGCATGTGGTTAGCTGAAGGGCGGAGGCCGTGAAAATGTTTTCAAAATTTCTGTCTTTTCCTCGTAGTATTTATATGATTTTTGTTCTATCTTTTTTCTAATTTAGTGTTTTGTGTTTTTGTTTCCGTTTGTTTGTTTGTTTGTTTTTTTTTTTCTTATTTTTTCTACGGGGATGAAAAAACGAACACACCCAGGCACAGCGCGGGTGAACGCACGACTTGGCGACCTCCACCACCGACACCACCTAGCCACACTATGTGACCCTCGGCGTGACTATAGCGCGGATAGAAGGAAGTGGCTATAGCCTTGCGGCTTGCGAAGACTGTGCCGGGGTCCGTTTTG
The DNA here is from genome assembly GCA_963924015.1 of Macrophya annulata. Lineage (NCBI taxonomy): Eukaryota > Metazoa > Arthropoda > Insecta > Hymenoptera > Tenthredinidae > Macrophya > Macrophya annulata. The sequence continues at coordinate 9,484,075 of OZ001260.1, forward strand.
GTACAGTTCGCGCGCGCGCGACCCCATGGGCGGGGGTGTGTGTGTTTACAGGGCGTAGAAACCGGTGGCGCCATTAAAGCACGGCGGACACCCCCCGAACCATACCGTCGATCGAATCCCCGATTGGCTCAGTAAGAGAGAGAGAGAAGGAGAAAAAGAAAGAGAGAGAGAAAGAGAAAGAGAGAGTGGTTGGGAAAGAGAGAGAGAGGGAGGATATCCTCTCCCGCGAACAAGTCCTGTGCTGCAGATTCTCATCCTGTTTCGTTTATACGGGTATATTAAACGCCGTGCAGACACTTTGGACTATTTGTATGTATGTAGTCTGAGAACAGGTATCCTTAAACCGCCTTATAAGTACCTATTAAAAAACTTTAATCATCATACTAGATAATTTCGTAACATAGTCAGTAAACTAGGACCAAAAACCTTAAAGACAGAAAACCATAATCATAATACCATCAATCAATGATCTGAGAAGAGATGTCAAATACACTGTGCATCGACAAACTGGGTGTGCCCTTACAGGTTATCGACTGTACAGTTTATACATTTCATTGAAAAAATTGTTTTGTTTTAATTTTTTATCTTTTTTTTTTGGTGTGTCAGATAACGTAATTTAATGTAATGTTAATTGTATAATTTTTTGACTGCAAAAAATTACCTCGCCTCGCGACAAGTAGAACGCGGAATGAATGAATGGAATGACTTTGGAAGAGGGTTGCTGCAGGGTGACCTTAACAGACTAGGATCGCCAGAGAATTTTTTTATTATTTTTTTTTTTTCTTGTGTGTATGTGTATGTAGGAAGGAGGGCGATGGGGGCATTGTCCTAAGACTTTCGAGATCTACCCTCTTCTGATAACAGCCATTGTACGCAGGATAAGAAAGTTTCTTGAGGGAGGTAACTCTATAGTCGACTATGTCTTCGCGATGCGTAGTTTAGTTTAAGATCATCCACTTTTCGAGTAGTTATATATATGTATATATATATGTATGTTAGGTATTATATGCAGCATGATATCGAACACCTTTCCTCAATGAGGAGAGTTTTACTTTCATACTTGAGGGTAAAACTACCGTTCGAATCAGACTTTACTAGGATTCGAAATTGTGTTTTGCAGATGAATCAGAATAAAGATATAGGAGTAAGTATAGTACCTATCTTGTACAACGAGAAAGAACAAGTTTTTAGAAATCTTGCAAAGTAAAAGAAGAAAATAATAAAGAAGACGAAGAAGAAGAAGAAAACAAGGAAATGTATAAAAGTAAAAAAAGAATAGAAAACAGAGAATTCATTTCCCAATAAAGTTTGAAAGAAAAACATGGCTACTACCTGGGATGTAAAATTGTTGCACACAATGTACCGTTTCTATATGTATATGTGTATACTCGTAGCTATACCTACCTACCAACCTCCTTACAACCCCTGTATATATTTCTCTACTTAATTTTATCTTTTTCTAGTTGGTAACAAAAAGATAAGCATCTGTCGCAGTTGCTCGTAAAACTTTTTTTTTTATTTTTGGTTTTTTTTTTTTCCACCCTTCTTTCGCTGAGCTACGTCGCCCCCTTCGCACAAATCACCACTGGTCCTACCAAGTACCATTAGGTGCCTACTGCTGCCTCTGCCTCTGCCTCTGTCTAAGAGTACGCGCTACTCTATACCCAACAATAAGCCGTAGTACGTAGTACGTACTGTATGGTAGGTGCAGGACGCCGTTGGTAAGGCTAAGGACTCTATACCGGATGGGGTGCAAAAGCGTAGGACTAAAGAGTTCGTTTTGTTCAGTAAGTTTTGCGGCTACATCTGTCGGCGAGCTTTTTAGCTTTTCCACCTACTACCTACTCGACATGTACTTACTCGGACCAGGTCAATACTTCCTCGAACAGTTAAAACTCTCTGTTTTCGTTAATTTTTATGAAAGTGCTATAATATTTTCTTTTCCTTGTATAGAATCACAAAACAAGTGTTGTAAAATATTTCACTTAATTTCTTATATCTTTTATAGTTACAGTGGCTTTGATATACGAAATACATATTTTAAACGGTTTGATTATGCAGTATATTATATAATTCCGTACACACTCTATTCTAACTATAATACGAATTCTAATAACCAGACAACTTGGCACCGGAAATCTTCTTTCGAGATAACGCATAAGCATTAAGTCTGCTCAAGCTAGATGAGAAATATGAAAAAGAATAAGCGACAGCCTTGTGAAAGCATTAACAATATCATTTGTCATCGGAGTAGAATACAATCAGCGTGTCATGCTCGTTCGTTCTTAGTCTTTGTAGACAGATATATATATATATATATATATATATATATATATATATATATATATATATATATATATATATATATATATATATATATATATATATATATATATATATATATATATATATATATATATGTATTATATCTACAATAATCCGTACAGGGTATGGATATACTTACCAGAAAATTTTGCTGCAGCTATACATATATACCTTCTATATATATACATTCGCTCGAGGTTTTCTATTTACGAGGATTTTCCCACCGTATCACAAGATGATTAATCGACGCCTGAGATTCCATTGGATCGGAAATAGCGAAGAGTACATACATAGTGAAAGGGAGATAGATATATAGAAAGAAAAGGTGAATCGAAATCTAAAACTAAATGGATTTGTCTACGCGAGATGTTCTATTTTCTCTATACTTCAAGTTCTTCAACTCTGTATACTAAGAATGAAAGAAAACAAAAAAAAAAAAAAGTATACTTGAAGTATAGAAATTTGTAGTTGAAGATGAAACGGTTCGCTTTGAGACATCGATTATCCTATTCGATATTGGAAAACGGTTGGGCATATGCCTCGGTATACGAGCTTTTTTTTTTCATTTTTTTTTTTTAGGCGATTTACGTTTTTATACGTAAATTTCGTTCTTATTTGTAACAGCGAGTAAAAAGGCAATAAAGAAGAGAAAAAGTTTTTTTTTTTTTTTTTTCTTTTTTTTTTCTCCATAATAAAGATCCCTGCAGAGCAAGCCGGCAACTGTAGCCTCAATAAACGTCGGCTGGTTGGCCGTACGAAAATTAACCTAAGGATCAAAAGTTAAATCCAGTTTTAAACCCTTTGGTTGCGCTAAGGATTTAAGGATGCGTCAGAAAGCTTAGTGTGTTTGAAAATTTTCGCCCAGTTTGCATGGGACCGAATAACGGAGGGGGGAAGGGGGGGGGGGGGGGGGGGGGGGGAGGGGGTAAAATGTAATACGAAATTACAAAATTACAAAATTGCGAAATTGCGAAATTATAATTCTCTGTTTAGCACTTTTGCTAAAGATAAAGATATAAGGATAAAGAGAAAAGGAGAAAGGGAGAAAGAAAGAGATAAACAAAATGGGGAAGCGAGAAAGCGGTCTAAAGACGAAAGTCTCGCCTTCGAGTCGCCTCGGTTTAGTTCCAAAAGAAAACTCGCTGGTCCTTCCAGCGGCGCTAAGTTCTTTCGAGCGAAAGGGGCGACTTTGCATAATTGGTTCCATCCAAAGTAACGGACGTTCTGCACTTCGGATCTTGATGCTGTTTCCTCCCTCCCCCCCCCCCCCCCCCCCCCCCCCCCCTTGTCCCTATTCACTTTAGGTAATTTATTAGGAAAGTACCGGGTCAATATATAAACATTAATTACTCCAGACTCCGCATCGCGCACTTTATCATTTGAATGAATGATAAACTTTTGTAAAATCGGATAAGTGTATAGGCTTAGAAACGAATGGGTTAAAAAAGCCGCAGTTTACATCCAATATATCTATATACCATATATATATACCTATATATAGATTTGGAATTCTTTACATACGTAACACGAGTCACGAACCGAACGGGGTAGTAGAAATTTATAAAATGAAATTTTTCTCCCGCGCGCGTCAAGATGGTGAAAATTTTATTTAGCTTCATCCCCGATCCAGCTTCTTTCTCGATCTATTCTCATTTCAATCGCTCCCTTTATTATCTCTATTCTCGATTTTCTATCGGCATTTTATTCTAACTCTGCGTACATAACGTTTGACGAGAAAAATATCGACATGTCTTATCAGTGGATTGACTATAGCTTGAATTTGTTCTTCAAAACTTATGTTCTTACCAAAATTAAAAATTTTATATAGAGTACTATTTCAATAAATCAAGGCGGATAATGATATTGTGTGATTACGTAGATGATTTAAATTTAGGACAAGAAATTTTTTACCTCATAATGATCGAGAGATTGAAAATAATAGAAGCGGTGAGTAGTTTGAAATCGTTGAAAATTTTTGGTGCGTGTAAAAGTTGACGAAGCGATAGTCTGAGCTTGAAAAATAAAGCTTCTTGTTTTAGAGGGTATTTTTTTTTTTTTTTTTATTATTTTTTTTATTTTCAGTCCTAAATGGTAGTAAAAACTCGGGGTGAATCTGATATCGTAAAAATCTCTGCTTCTCGTAATCCTGAAGCCGTCTGAATGCAAGTTAAACGGCAGTTCGTTCAGGATAGGCGAAAAAACAGAAAAAAATAAAAAAAAAAAATTGGATAGAAGAAAACAGAAAAAAAAGATGAATAAAATGAAGAGGAAGAACTGCTGAAGGGAATAATAAATTGTGTTACCTTGCCACATCCTCGAGTGTTGCACAGAATAACTCCTGCAGCGTGAATTCGATATTCTTTATCTAGCTGTTCGTGTTGTCCTTGAATCTTCCTGAAAGAAATTTTTTTTGGGTTTTTTTTTTTTGTTTCAATCAAAATATATATTTAACCAGAGTAAAACAAAAAGTTTCACTATTTATATATTATCGTCTTATTTTCGTCGAATAAAGAAAAAATAAACGAAAAATTTTACCAAAAAGATTCGCAGCGTGTTATCCAACGCGTAAATCATTCGTAACCGAAGCTATACATACTACCTATACGACAGTGCGGTGATTTCATATGTAACGTTTGTGAAAATGTATTCTTTGAGAAACTGGGGCATGATGTTTTCCACATAAATTTACGAATCCATTCCGTATGATTTATGAATTGAAAAAGTTTCGTATCAAGTTTTGGTACGGAGTTGGGAGAAAGGGGGGAGGAGGGGTCAGGATGATCGTGAAACTTGAGCAATTATGAAAAAGCAAACGAGCTTAGAAATTCATGGACCTAAACCTTGGCAAGTTGTGGCATCCTAGCTGAAACTTTACCGCAATCACAATTCTCAATTTCCTCACCATCCCGGTTCTCGTTATCTCGACGAAGATCCCTCTGACATAATAATTATCTTAAATTACTATCCCTACCTATAAACTAAAGTAACAATATTTCAAAAAGATACCAAAGTGAAAGATAAAATATTCCCATAAATTTTGACAAATTATATTAATCAACCAATTCAAATTTCGGGATCCCCCCCCCACACACATACGACAACTAGACAATCTATAAGAAATCAATTAAACTGTACGAATGTAATACAAAACAAAAAAATAAAAAAATTGTTCAAAGAAGAAGAAAAAATAAAGAAAAAAACAGCAACAGTTGTTAATTAATACTAAAACGCAAAGTGAACTAAGGTTGTAGACATTTTGTTTCCCGCCAACACCTTAACAATCTAAATTCTAAAACATTCAGGAGTTAGGAGTTAGGAGAGTCATAGGAGTATAAGGTATAATATAAGGGAAGTCGAGTTTACTTTGTCAAGACCGGGACAACCGGGACAATCGAGACAATCAAGATGAAAGGAGAGGTACGGGATGAAGAAGGGGTATTTTCATCCCCCAAGACTCCGCCATAACTTTAATAAAGTTACAAGGGAGAAAGGGGAAGATGCTGTATTTGACAGGTGAATAGAAACCGCTGAGTTTAATACACGAGTAACGACTTCTGGATATACGAAACTGTGAAATATTCGATTTACCTACCTACCCCTATAATAATCTACCTATCTACCTATCTAAGGGGAGAAAAAGGTTACTGAATTATCCAGGTGTAAAGTCGAAAAGGATCGACAAGTATAGTACACGGTGCTGCCACCTTTCGTTAAAGCTCAAAAAACCATCGGGTTTAAACCGAAAAAAAATGATGAAAAAGCCAGAAAAAAAAATACAAATCAGTATACAAAAAATAAACAATCGAAAGTGTATCTATTTTAACCAATTTGTATAACGAGATCAAGTCTGTTAATTATACTTCACGTATATATCAGAATAAGTTCAATGAATATCTTTTTTTGCTACGATTATTAAATTTTTGTAAAAAAAAAAAAAAAAAAAAAAAAAAACAGGAAATAATTTTGAAGATCCGAAATTTTTCATAAGTGTAATTCTAATTGGATCGCAAAATTTAATCGTTTTTAATTTTCAAAAAAAAAATCTTTTTTTAATATGATATTTTAATTACTTTTACATTCATTTTTCCAACACAGCGATCCTCGAATAATAATAATAATAATAATAAGAATACTATTTTCGATTAAGTATGAACCAGCTGCGCAGGGGCAAGAAATTTAATGAATTTAGGTACACGTATTGATCGATGTATGTTCCGCACATTACCATGGAAGCATCAGAGTTCGGTTTTTCTTGACAATAATCTAGAACCAAAAGAGCTCACGAGTTTGCCAATAGATGGCAGGCGAATGTCTCTTTGAAAAGAGGAAAAAAATTACAAAAAAAAAAAAAGAAAAACAGAAAATAAATAACTGTAATAATTTAATCAAAAAATAAAAAATAATTCTCGTTGATCTAAAGATGACAAAAAAAAAAAAAAAAATTGAATAATTGGAAAATCTATACAATAGATTTTCTCACGATTTTGCGTAAAATAATCTTTCCATAGAGGAAAATTTTTAACAATATCAAAAAAAAATATTTCAAATTCGTTAAATAATAATAATAATAATAAATCACTCACGTTATGGCGTGAAGAAGTTCTTGTCTCTGTTTTTCCTTGGCTTTTACACTACCACCTTCGGCTAGGGCGACTTGAAGTTCCCGTTGAAGAACAGCTAGTTTTCGTCGTTCAGCTTCGAGGAGTAAAGATGTGACCTTTAAATGAAGATAAAAAAAAAATGAATTTATTGTTAAAACATACCCTTATAGTTAATATACATGATATAATATATGCGTGCGAAGTTCAAAGCGCGAAATTTTGGTCTCAAAACTATAGAAACCGCGTCCTATATCAGAATATTAATGACGAAGATAATTGCGAGTTCACAACCCCGAAAAGTACTGAAGCCAATTAAAGGATCTGGTCTCATGAATAGACCTCAAGGATAGAATTAGTTGGGTATCAGTGTCGGGAAGTAAAAGTGAGCTTCAATTAATAGTTCAAAGTAATTAAAACGCTAATTGACTAATACTTACTGCTATTATAAATGAATGAACGAATGAATGAATGAATGAAGAATTTGAATTAAAAAAAAAAAAATGATGTTCATTGCCAAAACGATACGGAAATATTATTATTAGATGTCGCTATAACTAATTGATGATTAGGTAATTTGTAAGTCACGGTTACTCGGTATGAGCTTAAGTCTGGTGCAATAAGACTTTATGAAATCGTAAATAAGGTAAGATTAAGTTTAGTGTTAACTGTAATTATGATTTCACAGACCGGACGAAGCATCATTTTATTTATCTACTAGATGTATATATACGTAGTTAGGGTACTAGTTATTTCGCAGTATATAGATATATAGGTAGGTATATGGTATACATATATACATACATATAGTATATACACTTAAATAGCTGTTTCTTGCAATTGGTTAAAACATGAGGAACGCGTGTAGATATCAGGCTAACGACGATTTGACGTGACGCTAAATACAAGCAGGAATAAAGTTAGTCTATAGGTGAATTCCGATTGGAATTCGATTGGTAATCTGATTCGCGATTAAAAATTCATTCCCCTAGATACTTTCCTCGCACGTTTTCATCGACCCGGTATGACAGTGTCGACCTCATGGTTGTAGAAAGTAGCGAAAGGCCGGCTCTCTCGAATTACACTAATTACAAACGCTGTACAAATGATTACAATACTGCAGAAAGAAAAAAGAAAAAATGAAAAATTTACAACAAATACCGCAAACAATCTATAAAATAAATTACCTGTACCTATATACTATAAAATTCTTTCTTATAACATATTCTCGATGAAAAAATAATTTATGTTATATTTACTATGATTTAGCAATGAAATTTCAATCTTAAAATCGCGGATATTTTTAGTTAGTATAACAACTTAGACGACAGTTGTCACGTAAATGGACCCAGCATCCCTTTCACCGTAAAGTAGAGAGAGCACAAGGTGATCTTGTCCGTAATTAGTCAAGTGAAATGCTGGTTTAAGGTATAATAATAATAATGATAATAATAATAATAATAATAATAGTAATATAATAAAAAGTAGAAAGAGTAAGTTATAGTTGTTCTCTTGTTTTGGGAATTGTGAGACTATTTTTAAATTTCTGAGTCCATTGTAAGTATACGAGATATAATAACGTAAAAGTTTAAAAACAAGAAAAAAATTAAAAAAAAAAAAATAATTAAAAAGTGAATGACAGAGAAAATATTTCTCTGAAAAAAAAACATAAAAAATATTATACCTACTTCGAAATTTTAAGTAAACGTTATAAATTTCAAGATATACGTTAAATGCAACGTTATATTGAATTAAATTGCGTATGAAATTTTTGTCTAAATACTCGATAGTAGTGCGCCGTGATATTCTTATTCTTATTTTCAATTTTTTTTCTTCTTTTTTTCTTGTCCACTTCTTTTGTGGGCGCAGTGAATGTAAACCACGTTTCAAATTTGCCTGAAGCAAAATCTCGTTGAATGGGACTAAGATAACTACCTATTCAATGATTATATTATAATTTTGAATAAATTGACATACATATGGCGTATAATTTGAAATCAATAAAACTATATCATCTTCGCAAATATATATCGAGATGATATTATAAACGACAAGTATAAACTTTCTTTGATTAAAAAGAATAATTCCTTCAATAATTTTTATTATACTACTCTTTCTTATCTTTATTACTTGAAACGCGTTATACATACATATACCGCACGCGTAAAGCACGCGGTGCGGTAGGCACGATATACATTTATAAATCTACTTGTGAACTGTATAATTATTGCGCAGGATTATATCTTCTGTATTTTTATACCATTATTTTTACTATTTTTCATATACATATATATTTTTTAATCGTCCGTTGCCAGTTAAAACTGAGATCGGTATCAATCCGTAAGTACATACAAGCGCATTATAGTGTGGCGTATACGTGTATAAAATGGAATGACAAAAAGAAAATTATACCCATAAAAAAAAATTTGTAATTTCGATAAATAGCTTCTGGAAAAATTTAACCAATCTTTCACTCACGGGTATTTTTTTATTTTTATACAAAATGAAACGCTTTGGATAATCCTAAGGATTCATTTTCTCTATTATAAGTTACTCCTTGTTAGAATATGACTTAAGCAATCATAACTAAACAATAACTTGTCTTTAATATCGTATCTATAAAAAGTGAAAACCTTGTGGGCGTAGACCGTGACTATAGATCATGTCAGTGCGCGTGCATCCGTGAAAAAAAAAAAAAAATATATAATAAAAATAATAAAATACAATAATCTTATGAAATATGAGTACATATGTATGTATGTACCTACACATATGTCCGTTGAATTAATTGTTTTAGTAATTGTCTTGCACTTGGGTATATATATTTATAGTAACTAAAAACGGTGAATCACAATTTTGTTAATCTAAAGTAATCACTGTATATATGTTTCTAGACATTTTTATAATTTTACAACGTTTCTGCACAGTAACGATCAAAAATTCATATACATATAACACACGAGACAACAGTCAGGCGTTTTTTGTAAGGGATACTCTACCGTATCTTTACGTTAGATCAAATTACATTAAAACCTCTAACCCACGTAGGTACGTACATACATACCTACTCGGCTAGATGGCCGATTTCATTCATCTTTATCTAAACTATGAAGATAACTGATTAACAGATATGTGTATAGATTTTCTACTAATATTCATAAAACGGTTTAATCTCTCTAATTGGTTGAATCAATCGAACGATTGTGAATTATTGTAATAGATATAAATGAAAGATAAATAAATGAAAAAATATAAATTGGAAAACTCCAAGAGAATCTACGACACGTTTATATTATCTGCAAAAATGGACAGTGTATGTATATATCGAGAAACGCTGACTTTCCTCTTTCAACGTTTGTTTTCAGGTTACGAGTTCCACTTTCAGTATCTTCTCTGATCCTTGATTATTACCTTGCCTTATTTTGCTATCTCATAAACCGTGTCTCTCTATCCTTTGCAGTTCAGATTTTTCTATTTTTTATTTTTTTTTTTTTTATAGTCTGTCTAGTTCATACTCGCCATTCACCGTTCACTAGCCAACAATCACCACTCTCCGTTCACCATTTCTGTATACATAGAACTAATTTCTATATACATGTAATATACGCGCAAGACTTCCAGGACTGCAGTGCGAAATAATTTAAAGATAAAAAATTATCTGTCATTGCGTGAAAAAAAAAAATTTAACCGTACAGACTCGCTCACGATGTGATTAACAGGAATGAGATGAATTTAAAATGGAATCATCTTCCCGATGAATAAAATCATAAACATTTACAATGTCTACGATTAGTATTGCACCTTCTATGTCCAAGTTCTATGTCCATGTCGTATAGTTACACGTGTATGTGTATCCATCCACTTTGCACAAAGTATAACCTAGGCGCTAGGAGTGCCAGTGTAAACATAGAGAAAATAAAAGGTTGACTAACCTCTAGCTGCACGCCAAATAGGTCTCTGGACCTTCCTGGTCGAGGCTGTTCTAGCTCGCCCATTGCACCTGTTCGTTCAACGAGACCCATTTTATCTAGCAGACCTGTAACATTAGAAGTAAAAAATACGTCGCGAATTAGTTTTCGACTATAAATTTATTGGTAAAAGGTTCTTTTATTATCATAATTTCTAGATTTTCGAGGGAGTTTCATATAACACGATTATGCTTTTTAATAGTAAGATTTTTTTGTTTTATTTTAATTTTTGTTTTAATTACTTCTTATACCTCAATACTTTCAGTGTTATACGTATCAGTATAGCGGGACTTTGCAGCGAAGCTTACGCCCAGATTACTATCTAAGAGTTATTATCTTCCGCGCGATTATATATAGCCTCTTTGTCTATATATATATATATATATGTTATTAATCATCATATAAGCTAACAGCGACTACTACCTTTAATCGCAGTTCAAGACGCCACTATGATTCAATTTTGATATCTGATTGTATCGCGGGGCGACGAGGTAAGTAAGAAACGTGTACATACATACAAGTCGGAAATATATCTACGGCCTCGTATACTGTATCAAATTTCGATAGATAAATAGTCGCTTTTCCAATCACTTCGATTATGACATTAGGGTGCTGCGCTATGCAAATAAAATTCTTTTTTTATCTTTTTTTTTTTAATGACAAATTTATAAAAGAATTCTTTCGGATAGGGAATTCGATTATCGTTTATATGTGTACGAACGGATCTAGCTTTACACGTAACTCGAAAAATGAAATGGTCATTGTCACGGTCGTATACAGAAATTGGTAAGACTTTGTATATATTACATGTTTCCTTGAAAACGGGATATCGGTAGCTACACGGTGATCTAAACAAGTTACGTAATACCTACCGTCCGACAATGGTTAACGATCTGTATCTCAATACCGTTACAACGTCGAGAACATTCGCGTTTAAACTTTAGTTACAGACGTTGAACGGGCGCGAACTCTCTTAAATTCTAACCAAGAGTAGGTATAGAAAACTAGTGTCTTGCTCTTAGAGGTAATACTAGTTGTACCTGGATTTAAGATCAGGTTAAAAAACCGGCTTTGAACATTTCAGGAAGTCTTTGGACTGAGAGATCGTCCGATATCTGTATTTCTTACCATTTCCGGTTTTGAGACGATATTATAGAGTTTGACCCTTCCGGTTTAACCGAGCAGAAAATACCAAACCGCGTACCGTGAAATAAAAATTTTTGTGTTTGTAAAAATTAAGCGAATTATTTATTTCTCTATCTAATCTATTTATTTATTTTTATTTTATTTTTCTCTCATTAATGAGCTTGAAAAAGGTTGAAAAAAAAAAATTTTATGATAATGAGGGAAATAGTCCTGCCTCGAAGAAACCATTCCACATCGTTATGTTTGCCATAACAACGCCGTAGCAACGAAACGGGTGTCAGGTGCGCCCCAGTCCACCCATCGAACAGCACAATCCTCGTTGACGCCAAGGCTAACAAAGCCTGCTTTTGCGGGGGTGGAAATTTACTAGGAACTCGAGGAATTACACTAATCGGCCGCGAACTGATCCATGAAAAGGAAGTTTGCGGTCGATAGAGAAACGGCGACATGCAACGTCGACGAAAATCAATTTCAAATTCTTTAAGACGATTTAAAATTTTTTGTTCTCATTTTATTAACTAAAACACTTTGCTCTTGAATTAATTATTCAAAATCGTAAAATAATAATTGGAGAACAAAATGAGCAAAAATAAACATATACAAAGACAGGACAACTTCAAAGCGAAATGATATATGTTACAGCTTTTCATATGCTTCGTTGTTGAACCCAGAATTGTTTTCTTGATTTCTGCATAAAGCTATATAATTGAAGTTATATTCTCTTATAGTTATATAATTACAAAACAATTAAGATGCAACTTTCCCACGTTAAAAAGCTTCTGTCTGTTTAGTAATAACGGTACAAAGATGCATTACATTCCACGTGCGGTTTCAAGATCTCGGGATTTACAATCGCTTTTCAAATACTTTAGTGCCAACGTCCTGACTAATCAGCTACTATATAGTGTGGAAGCTCGCGCCATTAATTAAAAATAATTAACAGCAAAGTCATTTTATTATACCTATATATATATATATATATATATACATATTACACTCTTCGTAACGGTATGCTATATGCAGTACCTACCTATTCTCTTACGTATATATCTGCATGATGCGGGTAATATAAGTATAAGTATAACGCAGTGCATTGTCCTTCGATTGTATGTATGTACGAGGTAACACAGTGCACCTTGAAAACGTCGCGGTTAAAATTTTCTGGACTAAAAATCGAACGTATATAACGAAAATTTCGGGGATTTTGAAATGATTCGATGAAATTCGATTAGCCTGAGACAAACAAGCGGGGATATCGGCTGACGAGGGTGGGCCAGACCTGAAACTTTGCACCCAAATCTTTCAAGTTGAAAATCGAAAGAAAAAAAATTTTTTTTTTGTTGTGCAATATTTTTGAAACTAATCCACCGATTTCAGTAAATCTTTCGGTAATTGAAAAAGGTATTCAAGACTTAAGTCTGATTAAATTTTGAGACTAATCAGTCAAGTAGATTAAAAGTTATGCGACAAAAATGTAAAAAAATTTTATTTTCAAGGTTTTATTCTTTGAATAACTTTGAAACTAATAATTGACCCATTGACTCCAAAATTCAATTAAATTTAAGTCTTGGTGTACCTTTTCGATCGCCGCAAGAATCATTCAGATCGGTTAATTCGTTCCCGCAAGGTATCGTACGATAAAAAAACGAAATTTTCGTTGTGCAATATTTTTTAAACTAATGGTTCGATTTTGATGAATCTTGCAGCGATCGAAAGGACTATTCAAGACTTAAATCTGATCAAGTTTTGAGATTAATTGCACGAACAGTTTAGGAGTTATGCGCTAAAAGCATGAAAAAAAATTGTTTTTTAATTTTTATTTCTCAAATAACTTTGAAACTACTCGACCGATCGACTCCAAAATCTAATCAGATCTAAGTCTTGATAAACCCTATCGATCGCTGCAAGAACCATTCCAATCGGTCGATTCGTTCTAAAGATATTGTACGATAAAAATTTGTTTACACGCACACACACAGACACATACGGACGTCCATCCAAAAATATTCAGAATAGCTTCCTAGAACCCCAAAACGTCGAGATCTGATGAAAACTGGATTTTCAAAAATCGGACCGAAACCAATAACTTCCCTTTTCTTTTTGAAAATTTTCAATTTTCATAGCGAGAAGTGAAGAGAAAAAAAAATGGCTAAAAAAAATTGACCTTTGTTTTTTGTACCGACCAACATGACCAGACTTTTTCTGTCTCCTATACATTAAAACCCATCATTGTGTGGGTCGTTATAGATGATTAGTCAATGGCCGCGGTTACCATGGAAACTTGGGACGCCAAATTCCACAACAGACGTGACCTGGCCCCATTATACGTCTTCCTTGGCCAGCCTTATTATACCAAACTTTTCTACACGGGGGTCTCGACTTTGAGATATGGTAGTGAGGTGAAAGGGGAATACCACCTGCGCCTCAGGTAATAATCAGGCAATTAAATACTTCGATTTCCGTTCGATTGGACCAATAACAATGACCGCAATAACGCTGTGATAGTTGAGAAAGGTTATTTCACCAAAACCTCGGCCTTTATAACCCAAAATAATAGACTGAGATTAAATTTTCGGTACTAAAATATTCAAAGAAATTGATTTGGCCAAACCATAACTACGAAATGTTGACGACAGTTTCCTGTCACTGGGATACAGAGCGATGTTCGATTTACGTTTTTTTTTTTGTTTTTTTTTTTTTGTATAATTTATGCTCCATTTCCGCCGGGTTTTAAGCCGCGGCAACTTTCTTAATTGACACAAACTTTAAGGCGAAGGATACGTGGTGAATCGAATTGATCTACTGCATAAAACAGAATGTATAATTTATGTAACATACTCGAGCAGACATCTTTCGACTGCTTATTATATTACGGGTGTAATTTTGTGGACTCGATTTCTATACGGATTAGAATGAAATTTATTTTTATTATATTCATGATGTGACATACAAAATGAATTTTAATTATTTATGTTTCCCTATCGCAGTCGGCTTCTGTACTTACGACTTAATGCTCTGTTGATCACATATGCGATTGTTCAAACGCCGTACAACTCTATTAACTGTTTTATAGGTTCTTATTTAATCTCATTTTCATATCCCATGATAGTCTCTAATTATTCGATGGCTAATTGATTAACGTTGCAGGTCAAGCCATGATGTCATTTTTTTAGAATCAGGGTATTGGCATATCAGGTTTTTTATTTTTGTATTCAGTTTTGAATATCGACACAGATGTTCGATCGGGGATATGGTAAAAATTTTAGAGATATGAATCACGTCAAAAGTTAGTTGATATAAGATTACTAATTAAAGTCGCATACAAATAACATAAATCGTTATTTTAACGACAAATTTCTTATACATTTATGTGAATAAATATTACATCTTAACAGCTATATAATGTAATGTTAAATCATAAAAAATACTTCACCTCAAAACACAATTTTTTATCTACTTCCTAAAATCGTTAAGGTATATACCTTTCAAAATGCCTGCACGAAGAACAGACATCGGAGAATTTTCTCCGTCCCAAATTCATCGATCTACTGTTTATATTTCCTGTATACATATATATATATATATATATATATATATATATATATATATATATATATATAAGTATGCAAACCAAAGTAAGAAATTTTGAACTAAAAATTTTATCGCAATTTCTTCAGTTACCCAATAGATTCGCACCTCTTACGATCATCTTTCTCAAATAGTTGAAGTTACATATGAATCTGTAAATATTGTTTTTGAAAAAATAACCATCTTGTTCAATATATATGTTTCCTGTATACATAAATATATACATATATACGTAAGCAGTACAGTGTAAACGCATAAGTTACATGAAAAAAAAAATATCTTAAAAATGATTATTTCAGCTACTTATTAGAGTTCGTGGTTTTAATAAAAATAAAAAAAAAATCCAACTACTAAAATTTAACTGACTGCATTTTGAAGTACAGGTGTATAAATTGTTAGCAAAAATTTATAATTTGTTCATAGTATAATAATGTGTATGAGATATTGAACAATCGAGTTAACTAACAGCTGTTGAAAAGAAACCAAAAAACAGAAAAAAAAAAGTTGAAAAAAAGGGGGAGAGGGAAAGAAAAATGAAGGTAAAGCCGTTGGCCGGCTGTCTGGTAGTCCGGCTGCTCCTCGTTTCCCTTTTATTTGACCGTTACCGAGACGGGGCAGGTTTCATGACCGATTAAGAGTTTTATTTTTCGTTTTATTTCTGCGGTGCAGGCACCGTCGATGCTGCGAGGTACGTGACCGAGCGCAATGGAAAGTAGTCTGCTCTCTGGGTAGGTTATACTAGATACGAAGCAACCGCGACGCCGACGCGATCCGTCGTCTTACACTCGAGTCGTCCAAACTTGGCCTCCCATATACAGCCAAGTGGGTCATCAGAAATCGTGGCGGTTCCCTTGACCTAGGAAATGATGTCGTGTAGCATTTTTTTTTTTTATTTTTTCATTTTTGAAGGATAACGAAGTTAGCTGCGGGTACAAAGATAATTGGGTCGAGGGAACGCGACTTTATTTCCTTCTCTCTCTCTCTCTCTTCTCTCTGCTCTTTTCCGTTTTTTTTTTTTTTTTTTCTTTATTTCTTCAATTTTTTTTTTTTCTTTTTTTTATCTCTTTTTTGTTTTATATATTCTCTTTTTTATTTCGGAACCGTAAATGTCGACGACGATGCTTTGTCCAGGAGTCAGTCTTCCCGTTTAGGTCTCCACCTCCCTGTAATCAGGTGACTCGATACTACCAGCTACTATACGTTATTTAAATGCCAACGTGCGATACCGCGAAGGGGAAACTAGGCAGGCTTTAAGGCCACCGATCGCTATACCTAGTTACCGTCTATGTATAGTCACTCTTTCTCTATCAGTTCATATTTTATTCTAAAGCATTACAGACGAAGACCAAATACGAAGTAAATTATTTAAAAAATTTTTCAAAAACTGCTACCCTTCCCAGATTCAATTTCTAAATTGTTTAATATTTTGTAAAAACAAAAAAGCTCGCTGCCTCGAGAAGTAGTATCGACGAAATAAATTTCATAAAAATTTTACGAACGATCGCCGAGATATGTTGGGCACGTGTTTAAAAACACATTTTTTCCCTAATTTTACAAAATTTCTATATTTATGCACCAAATTTTGTTGAAATTTGTCGATCGACTATCATTCGACGGTTATTCAGTAACGATCGAACAAAACGACGAACTTATGAATGTCCCACTTTCGTTAAAGGGGCTGCCAATGTAGGAGTAGTAAAAAATATTGATTATTTTGAATGTGTTATTGCAGCAAGAGTAAAGGACGGAGAATCATTACAAAAATAGGGATTGAAAGCTACAGGCTTCTGTTTTATAATAATGGTAAAAAAACTCAATTATCACAAAAATTACGTCCGCTACCTCTGATCAAATAGAGCTCTGCAAAAAACGATTTGCAAAACGGTGACCACGTTTGTAAGCGAACGGAATATCTGAAACCAAAATAAAAAAACGTTTCAAAATCCTAAATGTACTCTCTAAGCTTCTATGAAACAAACTTCTGATTCGACCTTTTATTCCCAAGAAATTGATGAAAACGTTCTCAAAAATCTCTAAAAACCTAATCAAATTCGTAAAAAATTCGTAACTAAGCCAAATTTGAGTTTATCAAAAATCTGTTCCGTAAAAACTGAGAGGATAAAATGACGATTCTAAAACGTCTCTTTTTTTCTGGTTTCAGATATTCCGTTTGCCTATAAACGTGGTCACCGTTCCGCAAATCGTTTCTTGCAAAGCTCCACTCGATCGTACACAGCGGACGTAATTTTTGTGATACTTAAGTATTTTTATTATTATTATAAAGCAGAATTCTGTAGCTTTCGATCTTTATTTTCGTAATTAGTTTCCGTCTTTTACTCTCGTTGTAATAATACATTAAAAACACTCAACATTTTTTACTGCTTCTACATTGGCCATCCCTTAAGATATTTCTTAAAATAAGTTACTCCTGTAATATTTCAGACTCTAGAATTTTAGTGAAATTACTTCAGGGTGAGATATACACAGTCTCAAGTTCCGAAACAAATGAGTAATTATACTTAATGTAACAATTTCTCTATCTGTCCATTATTCAAGTGCGATGTGTTAATTAACACGAATTCGAGTCCGCGATATATACATATAGTGTATACAAGAATTGTTTTATCAAACTTTATTGAACAATCAAGAATAAGTTAAACGGGTGAAATTCTCTAATTGTCTCATTGTAAGTCAAGTGATTGTAGTGGTTTCAATATGTAGTACCTACATATTATATGTATATATATATCTGTATATATAGCCACCTATAAATATCTATCTACATATATAGCATATACATATAATATATATATATACATACATATGTATATGTATAGGGAAAAGCCGGTTCGAGGAAGGAAGTTTTCTATCGATTGCTAGTAGAGTTTTGAGGTCAGGGCGCTGCGCCAACACTGCGGGAACGTCTGCGAATACCAGGTTCGCGTGTCGTTTCTCAAAAGCGAACTACTCCCTACTCTATACAGTTAGTATAGCTAATACTGTACAGATACACACACACACACACACAATCTAACGATTAATCAAACGTAATTAAAGCCTCTGTTTCACGCCAACAAACCTCACTCGGTTTCAGATTTACGATTTTTCTATTACTCCGAATTCTTCGCAATATCTTTTCCAGCCATTTATTTATATACTTCAAACTCACCCTCCTACGAAACTGTAGTTCAATCCTAAACACACACACACACACATATATCTCCGATCGTATCGATCTTATTATTCAAACGACGCAATTTGGCAAAAATAAACGAATAAATAATCAGCTAGATTCAATCTACAAGCTTTTCAACATTTCTGTTTTATTCTTGTCCTCTTTTTAGCTAAAAAAAATCACAAGCAAAGAGGAGAAATGCAGTTTATTCACTCTGTAATGTGAAAGAATTTCGAATTTTATACATTGTCGACATTTTATTCTAACCGAAAAAGAAAATTCCTTCCTGAATGCCGGGAAATAAACCGGTATCTAATTTGCTTCGAACACACGGGTACGGTTCGGTTCGCAGACCTTAGACAGGAAACGAGCATCAGGTGTTACAGAGACGACCACCACCTGTCTTCCAGGAGTCCATATCGTCTGGTTCATGGCCTATGCCAAGTTTCATCTAAGTCCGAAAAGATCGACGCTGATTGGGATGATTGAAGATCATTGCGGTGGGATTAAAGGGGGAAATTTTATCCATTTGACAAATTTTTTAGATTTTATTTCAAGACTATTTAATAGCGTGATTGTTGGATTTTTTGATCGATCATGAGTCTGGAGGAGTGAATCGAATGACATAATTAAAAGTGTTACATGAGATAGATAATCTTTAAGACTTGTATTACCGCAATCTAAATCAAATTTTATAGTATGACAGGTGAGTTAGATGAGTCGTGAAATTTTTATCACATCGTATAAAACGAACCTAAAAATACATCGTAAATTTATATATTGAAAGTTAAATGATCGGGATTTATATTGCAGAGGTATGTATGTATGTATGTATGTATGTGAGGTATTCCATGTCATTTCGACCCAGGTCTGACCCTTAACCTCTCGGATTGGGCGATTTTTTATATGATTGTTCTCACTTTGAAAGACACTCAGTTTATTTTTCTTTTTTAGATTTTTTCGAATCGATTTGAATTTTCTACCATTTTTGAAAACGATCATATTGATCGACACAATTTAAAAATCTGATAATATTCTGAGAAATCCTGTGTCAAATATCAAAATTTTTAGGCTTAGACCCGGAGAGAAAAGATTTTTTCTTTTTACTGTTTTCAAGCTTTTTCCGAAAACAGAACGTTAAAAAAAATTAGAAGCCGGAGTTATTTTACTATAAATGGTTGCTGAAACATTTTCATATGTCACACCGGATTTTTGAAAAAATTTTCAAATTTTTCGGAACCATTTTACCATTTGCAATTTTTTTTTTTTTCTTTCTTAAAAGAGGAAATTATTTCGGTTAAAAGATCCAGTTATAACACCGAAGTTTAGGGTTTAGGTAGATACAGTATTTCTTGCCCAAGAAATATCTCTCTCATCGTTAGAATTTTTTATTTTTTATTTTTCTTATTCTTATTCTCTTTTTGGTACTACGGTCAAAAAAGAATGAGAATATAAACCAAGTTCTCACGGAATCGTTGCAGCTTCACTATAACGTCCACGTCGAAACGTTAACCTTGTTGATCTCCTTCTAGCCCTACACATTTCGACAACTTTTTCACGTCCAGATTACACTCGTTATCTGTACGAGTCTGATTCAAACCTACGCACATATTTACTGGTTCAAAAATTTAAAGACGTAAAATACCAGAAGCTGGAATATTTTCAAATCTCAGATAAAAAAAATCCCATGCAACTTCTTGCATCCACAAAAAAAAAAAAAGTTAAAAGTAGAAAATATTTCGAAAGTTCATTATTTAGGTAAAAACAAAAAAAATATCAAAAAGAGAAAATCAAACCTGAAATGATTTTTTAAAACATTCCAAGATAAATTGAAATTTCAATTTTATTTTAATTTTTTATTTATTCTTCTTTTCTGTTCGGTCTTCAAATTTTTTTTATCAAAAATTGGGTATCTTTCGAAGGGAAGAAATGTAGTCAGAGAAAAAAAATATTCAACAATTTTTTTTAAACACCCAGCCGCAATTATATTGATAGGTATACACCTACATACCTAAATATAAAAGGTATTATGAAGGAACGTCGAATCGATACACCGTTCGGAAAAAAAAAATATATAACAAAAAGGTTCATCAATCATTTCACACAAGTTTCCCTCGTACTTACTATTCACGTTGGCTCTCCCGGCGTAGGTAGTACCTATAGTACCTACCTACTCCAAAAGTACGACGAAACCAATTTATTTACGTTACGTATGTATGTACATACGTGGGAAATCAATAAAATTATTTCATACCACTATACTGTAATTACCTACCAAAATATTGTTCAAAATTCTTTTATACTTTCGTATATCAATTAAAAAATAAATACCTACTATTAAATGAAGTTAATGAATATTTTCCATTCAAATATTAATGAACATGATAATATCCAGTACAAACCAGTGATTTATCATTATTTCAATTTTTCTTATACCTAATTCTTGAAAATCATTCCAAACTGTAAGAAAATTACTACTGAGTTCAACCCTCTGATTGTGGGACCGAAACTTTACGGCTTAGGCGTTGTAGACTGAAGTGTTAGTCTTACTACGGTCGGTGGAAGATAAATAAAAAAAAGTAAACTCTATATATTTCTAAGAAATATATTACCTGGATCAATACCACCTGCGGTTTGTCCTTACAACACCTCGCTTTCGCGATTTTAATATAATTTTGAAAAAGCAAAAGCCTGATCTAATTATTCAATCTTTATTAAGTAACTGATAAGAAGAAAATCTTATAGCAGTTAAATTTTTATTTTTTTTTTATTTTTTTCATCTTTGTTCATTATCCCCCAAAATATGATACCGATTTATAATTTCATTTTGTGTTTCTGTTCTTTTACTATTCTCAATAAAAAATAAAATTTGAAATCAATGGTCTGATCGTACAGTACAGTTGGAACTCAATTCGGCGTGTAATACCTAAGTAAAGAAATTTAAATGATCATAAACGTGTATACACACGTGGGATACCTGAACAATAATTAATTATTATTCCATATAATTGAATTATAGATAAATATCAAATTTTCTATATATTTTGGGATAAAAAAAAATTTCACCGCATGCGATTCGCGCGCGAATATAGTTTAACAAGGTTCGTTGGCGAGGGCCAGCTAGCTAGCTAGCTAGCTAGCTAGGAGCTGCACGAATGACGCAAGGCAAACTATTGATCCATGGACAAAGTCACGCGATTCCCTCGTAGAACGTTCAAGCCTTTTCTGCCTTGTTTTATTTTTGCTTCTTCTTTTTTAACCATTTTTTTATTATCATTATTATTATTATTGTTATTATTCTTTCGCTGTCCTTCCTCTTTCTCTCTCTCCTTCTGTTACCTCCATTTTTATGGGCAATGGAGGGTCCTTCCTCCTCTCTTATACCTATCCTCTTACACGATCTGCCTCGCGTTCCCTAATTTCTTTTTTTTCTAGCTTTTAAAAACCTCCTTAAAAACCACCTCGGTTTCCTCCCCTCCGAAGTTATCCGTCGTCTATACGTAAGGGAGAAGAGGATCAAATGCAACCACCTCAGGAAACTTCTAAAGGGAAAGGAAAGGAAAGGAAAGGAAAGGAAAGGGAGCATAAACGTGGGTTGGTAGGTCACGCGAAGAATGGGTGGAGAAAGTCCAAAAATAGTCGAGGCACTGATAAGACCTTCGCGTAGCTAGCTGCCCATGCCTTATGGTGTAGGTGGCGATGGCAGGTGATAAAGCTTCTCTCTTTCGCCTTTTATTTTTTTTGTTTTTATTTATTTTTTTTTTTTTCCTTTCGTTATTTCCCCCTTTTTTTCTCTATCTTTCTCTCTCTATCATCGGCACAACCCCCGGACGCCGGACGCCGGACGTAGAAATAGTGGCGAGAGGAAGAAGGGAGAAAGGGGGCTTTCCCCGAGCCGGAGAGTGAAATAAAGGCGAGGTCATTCCAGGGTGATATTACCGGCAACCGACCAACCAACCAACAAACCTACCTGCACGCGGAAAGCTACGCCATATACATATACATATACATATATGAATACATGTTTGTTTGCCGTTGCTCGAGACGGAAAGTTAATTAGACGGAGGGCTGCAGCTTTTGTGCAAATGCGGTGACGCACTGACCACCTCATCCTCAGCTGTCTCTCCATTTTTTTTTTTATTTTTTATTTTTTCTTGTTTCTGGTTTATCTTTCTTTTACTCTTTTCAATTACATCGTCGTATCAAGTATAAATCTATTATTCAATTGTCACACACGTATATCTATAGGACTTGAGCTATTGGTCTCTGATTTAGGTACCCCCGAATGCAGAAACACTTTGCTTTGTGATTCATTTAATTAATAGAACAGCTCAGATTTTTTATTTTATTTTTTTTTATATTTGGTTTTCATTATTTCTTACGTTTTTTAGAGCCATTGTTTTCTTACGCGAACGCCTAATCTCCGGTATAGAATAAGTAAGGGTTGTTATTATACTCGAGAGGGTTGTTTTTGCCGATTGAAAATCGACCGTTATAGTGTTGTTAAAAAAAAAAAAAAAAGATTCATCCGAATTATTAATTTATAAACATTTTACTGATCTGATTTGACTTTACCAAAGGAACAGAAAAATTTCTTTGAACAATTTTAACCATAGACGTATATTTCTACCGATAATTAAATATTCGTCAATCGGATCACCTCACGTCTGTTCATACTTTTGAAATAATACTGACGCTAATCACTAGCCCCCCAATTTTATCTACATACATAATATCGTATAATATGACCCCGTAATTGGCTGGTAGATGAGTGATTTAAAAATTGATAAAATTTTATAATAAAAATCTGATTTTTCAATGAGAAACTAAATATAAAACTGTGATACAGTGATAAGATATAATGAAAACTGTAAGATGTCTTCTTTATTTTCTTCAAACTTTCCCAATTACATTCTCCAGGTATCCGTCTTGCCTGTTCCTATACATATAGTTATAAATTGAGTTAATTCCTTATTTTCTTCTCTTATTTGGTCTTGATCCCTCCGACCTTCCAGCGACGACCTCTCCAGTCTCTCCAGAGACGGGATCATCGCCCCTAGTTAATTACAGTAGAAAACTCACGTCAGACTCTCGTAAGTGTCTAGCTATCTGTATCACACGTCATTATAGCTGTGAGTTTCGAAGAAAGATTTCAAATAAATATGATTTTATTATACTGAAGGTTTATAATCTTGGATCATTTTATATATAGTATCATGTATATGGATTAATAGTTTCGAGACACCTTTTTGTTACCTGGCATATTGCGGAGTTGGGGCGGTTTACCCGCTTGCTTGAATGGCGTGACTACCTTTACGATCAATACACTAGGCTTCGAGCCAAACAGTTGTTAAAAGTCACGTGTATCATTACCTATGCAGCTTTTCTCGCTCTACGATATACACCGTATATCTGCATTATTAAGAAAAAAAAAAGATACAAATAAAATTTAAAGAACCCAAAAAAAGAAAGAAAAAGGAGCATTTCTCGAGAACGAAATTATAAGTGTGAAAGAATTGGACACAAACCAACTATACTAACGATTGAAAAATTGAACTTTTTCGTTCCGATTGCAGTGAATGATTAAACGTCCATACCTATAATGGAGATAAAAAATCTGGTCACGAATCGGAATTGCGAAATCAGTTCGATCTCTGCACCATGGCCAGTGTTACAGGTTACTACCCATAAACGCGACAAAAGCGTAGAATGAAAGACACTATCTAACAATAGCCATGGTACATACGCACATACGTATACATCGAACAATGCATCATTCTCTGAATATGTTGGCCCTGTATCCTATCCTCTCCTCTCATCTCTCTCTCTCTCTCTCTCTCTCTCTCTCTCTCTCTGTATCTCTCTTTCTCGCTCTATACGGTTCAAACAACTCTCGCTGATATATAGCGAACCCTGGTTCCCTGACGTCATTTCCCATTTCCGGAAACCAGATAATCGTAAATTGAGCGACAGATACTTCGACCTTACCTATATTGACAATCGTGTATAGTTTGATGCAGATTATAATGTATGTATGTAAACGATATATCTGCATGCCATATAAATATGTCATCGGGTGTAAAATGAAAATAAAAAAAAAAAATTTTATACAAAAATTATAAAGTGCTATGAAATATGGGCGGTTGAATATTTCAAACTTGATCAACCGTTGCTATTAAAAAAAAATAAAAAATACCATTTTTGATTTGCCTGCTGTTTTTTTTTTTTTTTTTTTTTTTTCAGCGAATTAGATGACTTTGGCTCGCGGATTTTCGATGCTTAAAGCTACAAGCTCAAGGCTAGGACAGGTAGAGCTGACTAGATATACAAGTATGTAGAATAAATGTTGGCCTGTATACACGTGGGGGCTGGCATGGCAACGGGGTCGATAGGTACTGCAAACAGTGCCTCCTGTATTATTATTCAATCTATATGTATACATCTAGAGAATACAAACAGGGTAAAAATGTATTATATTATGTACGGTGGTCGGTAGGTAAGTAAGTAGGTAGGTAGGCAGGCAGGTAGGTATAATGTGGACCGTAAGTGTTTTTCTTACTTGCTTTACGAGATGTATGATTATAATGTACTAATTTCGGTATTGTTTTACTATTAACGTTATTATAATTGCGCAAAGTTGTACATTTGAAAAGTATAATGAAAATGCAATTTATTGACGATTCAGTTCATGTTTGGTAAAGAAAAAAATAAAATACAAAAAAATAAAAATAAACAGTAAAATTAACAAAAAAATTAACAAACTAAATTTATCGCTTTATACGTAATTCTCGCGTTTAGATATAGGTATAATAATTCACCTGCGGGATTATAATAGTCGATGGAATCAATTCTAAACGACATACGGGCGCCCACATGCATAGATATACATATACCTATAACATTACACATTCTCATATAAGAATAAGAGAAACATGCGTTAGTGTATATGCACCTGTTTCAGATAGCGAAAGTATATGTATAATATATGTAGGTATGTGTCGAAGGTAAAGGAAAAACTAACGAGTTAATAAGGAATAATAGTAAATGTTATTATAGTGAAGTTACGTAAAAATTTCATTTTTCATAAAGAGATGATTTTTGTTTATTTCTTATAATTTCTTTTCGCTGCACAAATTCATTTGACTAATGCAGAAAAAGGTTATTTACTCATCAACGGTAAAAAAATTTTAACAACTGAAATGTTTGTTTATTTTTATTTTTTATTGGTTTCTTTTTTTTTAATGTATTTTTTTTTTTCATTCATCTCTTTCCTTTCTCTCTATTCATTATATGTATAAGTATACTGTAGTAACTTTGATGCTACACGCAGGTGCAGCATTTAAAAATATTCATAAAGTATATTTTATCGCTTAATTATATTCCTGAGCGTGGTGCAATGCTGCGGACTAATCGCAAGCAACTAACGCATACATTATTGAATATCCGTAAACAAACGTGTGTTGTTTCCATTTCGGTTCAGTTTCTTTTTTTGTTGTTTTTTTTTTCTTCTTTTTCAGTTTCTTGCTTTATCAATATCTGGTACACCTTTGTGTAAAGGGTCTATACATATGTGTATACATATATATAACATTAAACTAACCACAAAGATGAAAGATAATCAGGGAAACAGACCGACTTATTGCTTTTAAGTTGAAACATATTAATAAACAAATAAATAAATAAATAAATAATATTGTTGTTAAAAAGCGTTGATTATTCTTTTCTGCAGTGAATTTTTAATTCGCACTACAATAGTTTATACGTACATACATATACATACACAATTAGGATATGCAAAAATAAAGAAAAGAAATGAAAAAAATCATTCAAAAAATAAATATACGTTTATTAAAAACAAAAACTGTGTATGAATTTATTACTTGAATTCAGATATTTATTTATTATTTTATTTATTTATTTATTTTTTTTTTCTCTTTGTAGAAAGAAATAAAAGTTCTTTCTCATATTATTACAATTATACTATATGTTGAAATTTTATTGACAATCATAATTTTACTAAAAATGTAATTAGATTAATATTATAGGTATATATAATATTTGTCATCACTTTAAACTATGTGTTCTCATATTTGTATAATAATTATCACAGATTACGTATATTTTTTCGTCTTGTTTCATTGAAGACATCTTTTTTGTTCCTTTTTTTCTTTTTTTTTTTTAATTTATTTCTAGACAAATTTCGCGTGATTGTATTATATGTATACATAGGTATATATATATATTGAGATTGTGCGGAATTGGTTTTCAGCAAGTGATGGCATTGCAAGATCCACGATTACATAATACACATCTGTGAATTCTTCCAGTGCCAAGACCCGCCGGAAACACTTTTATATATCATTTTCTTGTAACGCCATTTTTATTTTTCGTTTTTTTTTTTTTTCTCGATTAGATAAAGTCTTTTGCTTTTTGTTATTCCCAACTTTTGGTTTTGATTTTTTTTTTTTTTTGTTTTTGTTTTTGTTTCTTCCTTTTGCCGATTCACTTGTACCCGCACTGATCGTTATAATATATACCGAATTACACCACAACGAAAAATTAAAAGGGATTATGGAATCAAAAAATTGTTAAAATTCAAGAATCAAAAAAATAAAAAAAATAAATAAAACAATAAATTAAAAATTGGGGAAAAATTAAGAATCTAAAAACTACAAATTCCGAAAATCCAATCTACTACTATACTTTCTCATTTCGAAATAACATCCATAACGCAAAAATAAAAATTTATCGCCTTTGTCAATCACATTGACAGTCAAAAAAATTTACCGAAACAGAATAAATTTTTTCCATTTAAATGTCTGAGAAAATTAACTTAAACGAAGAAAAAAATTAAAATAATTCGTTTCATTACAACTACAGACGAGAAATTAGTTTGAATTGAGTCGAAAAATATTTTACCCCCGAATGTAGATATTGAAAAAAATTAAATAAAAAAGAAACGGATTGTTTCTCTTACATTTTCAAATCGTGAGATTTATAAAACCGAAACAACAAAGAAAAACAAAAAAAAACTCCCACCCCTAAATTATCAGTAAAAATCTTCACCCACGAATGGAAGGAGGGTTGACAAAAAAACAAAAAGTTTAAATAAAAATGAGTTTTTAATAATGATATAACTGTTTTAAAAATCGCGAATTTTTTTTCTGCTCAAAAATTACGAAAAATGGCACTACGTAAATACCAAAATATAAAAAATTAAATATATAAGAAAATGAAACCGGACGAGGTATAAACGTACGAAGTAACGCGGTCGGCTGCACGCGGCGCACTAACTTAAAACAGGAACGTTGTTGGCCGAGGGTATACAGCCGGATGATTCGGTTCTGTACTCTTCTGCTTCCGTTACGGTGGTTCCAATGGTTCCACAAGAATGGTTCTTTTCCAGTATTAGAAATTAGAAACGTTTACATTACTTTGCTATATTATGCGTACACGCAGGTATCAGATGGACATATAAAACCTGCCGATTCTTACTCCCTTATAAATTTTTTCCATTTTTCTATTTGTTTTTGGTTTTTTGGTTTATATGTTTTTTTTTTTGATATATATATATATATATACATATTTACATATATATATATTTTTTTAATACAGCTCCTCGCTGAGGGGTTATTAATTAAGCTTCAACTTCTATGAAAAATATTTTCTAACCCGTAACGGAACGAGAGCTGCCAGTTGGCTGGTAGACGGCAGACCTACTGACTCAACGACGAACGAAGAGTTTCAGAATACCAAAGGCCCCGAGGTCTGCAGGAGAGGGTGCGTAAAATTTTCATGGCGGGGGTGAAATTGTGCGCAGGTGCAGCGGGGCTAGGCCTCACCCTAATGTTACTCTAGGCTACCAACCCCAACCCCTCACGATTCTTTCTCCCTAACTAGATTGTTGTGATAAGAAAATAAAAAAATACATTGAAAGCTCGCTCTTTCTCTTTCTATGTGGCTTTTGCGAGAATAAATAAATGAAAAAATAAAAATAAAAACAGTAAATTAAAATTATGATATAATTTATTAAACGAGAAATTACAACTCTTTTTCTTCTCATTTTATATACCTACTGCAATAAAATTTCAAACCGTCTATATCCCTTTGCTCTTCTCTTAGGTATTCGTATATATACTGAACAAATCGTTTGTTCGTGACAATTGCTAAATCATGTCTAACAATAGAAAGAAAAAGAGAAGAGAAAGAAAAAAAAAATATTGTTCCAATCTTTAGTCCTTCCTTTTTCAGATTCAAGAGAAGCATGCCTTATCTCTTTTTGTACAGCAAGTATATACTGCAAAGGAAAAAGAAGTAGACGTTATAGTTGGAGATGCAATTAGATTGGAATGAACGGCATATACTTTTGTACTTTATACGCATGGCGTGCATAGATGGACGGAATATATTTTTTTTTCTTCTTTTTTTTGTTATCGAGTAAAAAACGATTATACAAATTTAGGTCGAGAAAAAAATAACGAAAAATCAATGTCGTGTGTGATAGTTTACATTAAATAATAGTCAAAGCGAATTAAATGCTCATTGAATGTGGATTAAGAATACCTGCAGTAATATTTCGTGCCATAATTTATTTGGGACGTATTTAATTTATCGATTGTATAATAAAATCGATAACAGTATATTTTAATTAATTTGAACTATAATATGACGTAGAAAAATAATTATTAGTAATATTATCTATATTAATTATTATCTCAAATGATATATGAGGCGTAAAAATAAGGAATATTTTCTTCGGAACTTTACATAAGTATCTATCCTATACCGGCACGTTAATTTTCATAGAGCTGAGAAAGCGAGATATCTGTAAATATCCATAAAATATCTAAAAAAAAATAATAATAATATTTCCGTAAGCGCAATAATTGAAATAAAGAAAATGTTTATAGGCTCCCTTTTTCTCCATCTTCTTCTTCTTATTCTTCTTCCTTCAACCGTGACAACATGCAACTCGATTATCTTTAATTCTAGGTAATAATTTGCTCAGCTACGTATTGCCTGTAAGTAATTTGTTGCTCGGGGCGTATATAGGTATAGGTATAGGTATGTACTTACTCGTACTTTCACTGCAAATCGAGTTGTTGACGCGTGCAGTATAAGGGGCCAGGGCACGTCGAGCGATCGTTTGATTAATCACTAAAACACCTCGTTGACAGATTTGTAGAACAGGGAATACACACATTCGTTGAAGAACGGGTTAAGGACTTAATTAATTGATCATTAAGATCCGCGATATTCTAATAATCTTACGTACCAAATCATAATATATTACGTTTAATTATTGAACACAGCGCATATAGTATAGGAAGAACTTTCGCCGATCAATATATGTATATGCGATATAATAATTATTGTACAATACGCGTACAACGTTTATTATACGTTGGTTGAATAATCGATAGAAATGTATTCTCCCCTCTATATTATTCAACCTTCCAATGTGGACTTTTAGTTAGTCAGATACGTAACTAGGTAACCGTATCAAGGACTCGAATTTTCGACGCCGTAGATAATGATGACAAGAAATTTTGAGCTGAAAAGTGATTTTATTCAGTGAAGAGTAGATTAAATTTTTTCGTTGTTACTTTATTATTTTTTTATCCTTATGACAAAATAAAAAAGAGATGATGAAAAAAAGTGTTTTTCAGATAAAAAAAATTTATCCGTTATCGATCGAAGACTAGGGTATAAAAATTGTATAAAAAAAAAAAAATACATAACTTCAAAAGGATATTTATAATTAGTTTCATCGTGTCGCACTTGCGATCAACTGTAAATAATTAGCAGCGAGAATTCCGTATATTGTTCCTTGAAGGATTATGTGTTTGTGTGTGTTTTTGTTCATACATTTCTTCTTTTTGGAGTGAAAGCATTTCGCTTGATCGGAGATCGGGGTCCGCGGAGAGAAATGCGATTTCAAAAGTCTGCACAGTGTGGTATATAATAAACGGCAAAAATCTTCTTGTGATCAGGACGAAGAAGAATAAGAAGAAGATGAAGAAAAAGTGAATGGTCCATTAAAATTCTCGCGGTATTCATAATGTCTAAGAAACTGCGCATTCGTATAAGATATATAGAAATTTTTATATAAACTATGCATATTGGTGTGAGTATAAACTCTGCTGATATTTTTATATTTTTTATTCTCTAAATTTAAGATGAAAAAAAAATAGAGGACAAATAATTTTGACGTTATTTGTGACCATAAATGACCGCGATCTACAAATTTTCTATTTTAGTACCAAGGCCAAGACCTTCTAGTCGAGAAGAAAGCACCTCTTTATCTAGCAGTAAGAGAAAATCAATTTTAAGAGCTGAAGTAGGCAGAAAGAGAGAGAGAAGTTCTTACGATCAGAAAGTGAACGGTTTGGTGTACAGCATAGCACAGCATATAGCATAGCATGCGTGCGCGTGTGTCCTCAAATCTAACGATATAGAGGTTTCATAATCTGTGATAATTAAATGCCTGCTTTCAAATTTGCGGAAATATATATATATATATATATATATATATATATATATATATATATATATATATATATATATATATATATATATATATATATATATATATATATATATACCCATATATATGTATATAATATAAAGTGTGATCGTAGGTATAAATCGTTTTACCTAAAAAATTATAAATTATAATAAGGATGAAAATAAAAAATAAAAATAAAAACAAGAGGAAAGAAGCTTGTTTTAAACAGGAAGCTGATTCCTTTCGTATGGCTCGATATGATAAGATCAAGGTTCAAGATCGCAATCTAGTCTAGTCTAGGCACTGGTCGACTGGTATACCACACCAAAATTAAAGGTCATTGTGCACTTTTAAACTCGCAGTTTGAAACGCAATATGAATATATAAAACTATGTCTCTATCGAGATATCGAGTTCCGTTGCAGATATACCTAAAGTATTAATTTATTCATTGAAAATTGTATAGAATTACAATTATATACGAATCGAATGACGGTTTCTGTATTTATTCATTTTTTTGTTTCTTATTTCGTTTTTACACCTTCAGATCAATTCTTAAAAAAAAAAATAATAATAATCAAAATCTCTGTCTTATATAAATCCAGAAAAATTTTATTTCACCTTTCTTTTTAGTATCCTCAAAAATTTTTCTTTATTATTATAGTTATTTTAAGATAAAGAAAATTCCTAACTGCACACAGCTGCAAATGCAATATTTAATTTGAAAAAAACAACAAAAAAAAAACAAAACAAACAGTTTGAAATTTAAATATATTCACTTACCGTCTAATGATATCTCTTTCTACTCTTCTTTCTGTCTCTGTATCTCTATCTCTCTCTCGGTCTCTCAGAAGTTAGCCTTGGTCATGTTCGCATTGTTGTGTTTATTTGAACCGCTTGACAGCGCAGCTCTTCAGTCCACGTGCAGCCGATTATAATATATTTAAGAATAATAATTTTTAACAATAAAGATATAAAAAAACAAAGAGAACTGTTCACTTCGATATATTTTAAATCTTTTAACGATTTTTTTATTTTTTTTATTATTTAATCCAGAATTGATACACAGAAAAATTTGTTATTAATAGAAAAAAGAAATAAAAATTTACTCTTTTAATGGTACACGTTATGTAAATATTTGGATTTGGGATGGGTACCTGAATATTTGCGAAAACGATTACTTAACTTCACGTATATATATATAATACCAATTATTACTTACGCGATTCATTTACCGGAAAAAAATATATAAAACTAATCAATGTATAACTTGGCTAACGATTTAACTTACAAGATTTAAATCTTCTGGTTTTTTTTTAACTTTTCGGTTTTATGTTTACTTTGAACACTTGTCTCACTGCACTTTATAGTTTTTATTAAAAAATTTTCATCGATGCACTATTAAATTACATATCAACCTATACATATATCCGAATGTGCGCATTCTTAAGTATACGTATTTTATATTTATATTCTGGGTCTGATGGTTCGTAGCTGATATGGATTAAAATCACTCACCAATATACTCTAATCAAATCAGAGTAAAAATGAATAATTTAAAAATTTATCATTCCACAAACAAAAAAATCAATTTTAATACCTAAAGACTACAGTCGGTAATTCTTCAGCCAAATTTATTCCCAATTCGAATATTCCGTGTCTATGATACGCAATGACTCGATTCTATCCAGTCATTAATGAATTTCATATATGAAAAGAATTTAATATCTATATTGTCAATCATTTGAATACAAGAAAAATGAAATTCATTATCTGTGCCGATCAAGTGTGAAATTAAAAATTGGATAAAATGACGATTTTGGTTTTAGCCAAAATTTATATTATTATTATTATTATTATTATCTGTTCGTTCTTATTTTATTTTATTTTATTTTTTCTTTATTTAATAAAACGTGGAGATAGAGATAGGTATAGAAAAAAAAAGAAATAAAAAAAATCTCGTCTTGCGCTCGTAGATTCCCTGTGTGCTGAGTGCCCCAGCAACAAGTGCTCACTGACTGCCGCCGCCATCGGCATGTCGAGTTCAGTAGAGTCCGAGTCACCGGGTTTATACCGCAGCTCACAGCTCGCGCGAAGCCGCGAACAAACTCGAGGCACACCACAACACAACTATCTACGAGAACAGGGGCATAGGCATCTAGATACGATTCGTTTAAATTCCTATACGTATAGTTAGTATAACACAGATTGTTTATACCTCCGATTCGAATCCAGATGTTGCAGGAAATAATTAAATCAATAAAAAAGAATAAGTAAATAAATAAATAAATAAATATGTGTTATTAGACCTAAATTCAAGTTGCTTTAGTCAACATTGCAATGTATAATGTATTTAATTATATGAAATGAGCGATTCTTGTGAACTGTTTTTATTCAATTTATTTATATATATATTTTTTTTTTTTTGTTTTCATGACAGATATGGGTGAATGTATATATTATTGTCGTTTTATGATTTGGAATGAATATTTTGAACTTCTCGCGGACTGATTGCAAATGTATAAATGTTTTCCTCCAACAATAAGCTATTGGGTAATATACTGTAGTAAATAAACTAACAATGTAGATATATAAGAATTTTCTTTCTCAATATACAATAAACAGGATTAACCGTTAGTTTACATAAATAACACGACTTACCTACCGCGAGTCTTTGGATTTATTATTTTCACGAAAAAAAAATAAGATCGATACTTCAATGCCGAAGATTAAACAAAATAAATAAATAAATAAGTAAAAAACTATAACTAACTGACATTGAATATCGAAAGTTCTAAAAGCTCATTAAAAAATATTAGCACAAGTCGTTAATCACACATCTATATACATAATCGTATGATTTGTCGCATTACTTTTACTTTCAGTGGTATTAGGTATACACTGCGGAAATGAATGCAGGTGATTCATCATCAGATGCGCGATTAGCATAATAATCGCATAATAATATCACGTGTAATCGTGGTAGTAATAAATGCGAATAGGGTTGAGTTATGATTGAGCAATTTTATGATCAGTAATAAATATATATTCGTGAATAATGTAAACTAAATTTTAAGGAAATATATTTGAACAGTTGCAGCTGAAACTCAGATCGCTGTTTGTATCACAATAGTTACCGCGTATTACTCAACAACTTGTTTTAATCAATTTCGCTGATCGCTGTGACTGTGAGAGCTTTTTTTTCGCCTCTTTGTTTTATGGTACTCGAAATAATTTTTGGGATATGAAATTTATTTATTTTTTTATCATATTGATGTAAAAATTTTGATTAAATTATATAATTCCGGGTAATCGAGGGAATGATATAAATACGTGCTAATACTAAGTTTGTGCGATTAATAAATTTTGTAGATAATTGATAATTATAGACTTTGCGTGAAAAATAAATCCTTCGAAATTCAAATATTTCGAAATTGTTCATTTAACTAATCGCCAGTTTTTAAATAAGAGCAATTACCGTCGCTTTCTCATCTCATTTCTTGTCGATATACATATACTCGTAACGTAATAATGCTACGTAATAGTAAATGCGAGAAAGCTTATTATCGGTTTATGGACTGCAGTTTATCCGTGACTAATGTTTTTTATCTTTTCTAGCAACCATTTTATCGATATTTAAAATACTCTAAAATAGGATTTATTCAACGCAGGTTTAACGCACTAGCCTTATATCTTGTTCAAAATTAAAAATGAGAAATTAAAATGAAAATTTAGAATAAAAAATTTATTTTCAGATCATCAGAAGTCTTCAATTATTATTTTGAGCGTAAGAAATTTTTGAAGATTTCCAATATGATATAGAACCGAAATAGAAAAAAACTGAATTCGGAAGTTTTTTGTTTTTTTTTTCTAACTTTTCTTGTTTTTTTATACCCCCACATAAATTTTATCAAATTTATCAATTAATTAATTAATTTTATCAATTAATCCGATGTTTTTCGCTAGACTTATTTTTTTGAAATATACCGTAATGTATCACGCAAGTATGTATGTATCTATATTTGCTAATGCAAATAGATGTTATAGTTTCGCGTATTCCATGATGATTATCGTGTAAAAACGTGCAATAAAAGGGTTTTACCTAGCGATCGTTATCGCACGTGTACCTACTCTCTTTTTTATTCAATGCTATCACAGTGAGTGATCTGATCATAGAAATGAGTCTGTTTACTAATAGATCGAAAGTATCTACAGCAGATAACGTTTTTTTTTTTTTTTTTAGTTATTTTTTTATTTTTTTATTCTTGTTTTCAAGAAAATTCGTTCGTTTTTTGAACTAATAAACTAGAAATACGATGATTTTTGTTTCAATTAAATTACCTACTTATAAACTGAATAAAAACATAAAAATTTTTCAAACATACATAGAGTAATACACAATGTTACCTTGACCTCATAATGTCTTCCGTAGACATATGTATTTATGTATTTACACGATCAGCATCGACCAAAGACATCATAATTATATTGCCAAACTTTTTCCTACCACCTTTTGCATATTTCAATTTTTGATTCCTCCAAATTCCAATATAAACAAAAATTAACTCCATTTGTTTTTGTTTTTTTTATCTTATAAGGAATTGATAAAAATAAATTAAGAACCGACTGAAATCTCTCGAAAAATTATTGTCGTGCTTATAATCCTAATAGTTTTGTTCTAAAACTTACCTATATACAGCTAAATAGGTAAGAATAGAAATAAACCTAATTATATAAGATAAAAAAAAAGAGAAAGAAAAACCGAAGAACTAGAGGTAAAGAAGACGGTTTTTTTTTTTTCAATTTTAATAAGAATTTACTATCAATTATCATAATATCCGTTACACACGAAACATACGATCCTAACAGCTATATAAGATAAACTTAACTAGTCGTAAGTTACTTTATAATAGGTATATCACTCTTCACTGAACTAGTTTTCTTAAAGTTCGTCAAGACAAAAGGGAATCGAGGTTGATAAGAATAATATTTCGGCTATAGGAACGAAGGTAGTAGTACATGATAAAATAGAAACGAAAAAAAAAAAAAAAAAAAAAATAGAAATGTGATTAAAAAGCAGGAATAAATTTTCACCCGAATCAAAAAGGTAATCGAGTGAGTTCTAAGCTTTGTTACATGGTTGAATTGTGTAGTTTAAAGGAGGTGGAGGAACCAAAAGAGGAAGTGGCGTTGGCGGTGGTGAAGCTAGAGCCAAAGGAGGAGGCAAAGGTTCACTATTTATAGGATTTAGCGTATGCATCGCTGCATTATACGCTGCTAAATAAGACGGCCAAAGATGAGGCGGTGGAGGAGATCCTGGTGGTGGTGGAGGTGGAGAACGTTCGTCCAACTCATCCAAATCATCGATTGTCAACGGCGACGGAACTACGACTCGAGATTTTTTCAATTTTATTATTTTTACCTGAAATTGAAGAAAAAAACATATCTCAGAATATTTTCTTCTGTCAAAAAGTGAATTGAAGCTAGTTAATATTTTCAATTTCAACACCATAGTTTGAATAATGCAGCATCTACTACACACATTTTCATATTTCAACATCTATTATTGATTGTATTTCGGTTTAATTACCTTAACTTTCTTCTTTGCTTTCGGGGGTTTTGGCTTCTGATGTTTCTTTTTTGATTTTTTAATCTTTAATCTTTTTTCCATTCCTCGAAGAGTATTATGATTTATTATATTGCTATTGCGCAACGGTAAGACTGAGATTGAAATAGGTGGCGGTGGAGAAGGCATATCACCTTCACCACCGCTTGGACTGGTCCCTTCGCCTGGCCTTACACCGTCAGCAAACTGTACAGATTTCCTACTCCTCCTTCTTATGATTTTTCTCTTTCTACTAAGATCTACCTCTTTTTCATCATCTCGTGATCTTCCTGGTATAGATCCATCTTTGGTTTTTGATTCCTCGATTATCGCCTGAAGTTGACTCTCGACTTGTTCTTCTGACAATAAAAACTCAGAGTCGATACTCAGATCTACTCTTTCTCTATCCTCGCTCTGTTCATCATCTTCGTCGTCTTCTCCTGGCTCGTACAAATATCCCGGATTTCCATTCGACATTGACTCTCTTCTGAAACGATTTCAATAAAAGAAATTATTTACTGCACATTTAACAACGAATTTTGTTAAAAATTTCTAACAAACAATTACTAAACATGATAACACGAGATTACTGACGAAAAGACTCACCCAAATCCAGGAGATATCAAAATGCCTTTAGCCGGTGGCGGTAGAAGTGGTAACCAATCGGTTTTCGCTTCCTTAATATCCTTTGGGATATCCTCATTCAATTCTTCGATAGTTTCGTCCTGTTCTTCCGGTTTTTGTTGGCTTTGTAAATATTGCTCGTCCTCGCATAGAGTCATAGATTGTTCCCTGGTTTCCTCGTCTTCTTCATCTTCGACCCCAGTAAGAACAGGAACAGGAGAAGATGGGGAGTGCTGAAGTTGAAAAGTGGCTCCTTCTTGTTGCCTAAGTGTAAGATTTTTTTTAACAAGTCTATCAGCACGTCGTTTTCTCCTCTCAGTTCTCCTCAGCTCTTTCTCCTTCCTCCGTTCTTCTCGAATTTTCTTACGTTCGTCTCGCCCTTTTTTACGCTCTTCTATAATAGCTTCGTAGTTATAAACTGGTTGCACAACTGGTACTAAAACGAAAGAAAAAAAAAATAAAAAACAATTAATACAAAGCCAAAAAAATTCTAGAAAAATATAATAGATAATAGAATAAGATTCTTCCAACTTACTTGGCGTTATCTCTGGCCTAGGGACAGGAATCGGCGAAGTTATACTAGCAGGGATCAGAGTTAACGCTGCAGGTGATGGAGGCGGAACCCCGATCGGAGTTGTAGATTGACACGGGCGATGATAAGCAGGATTTATTGTATCAGATGGAGACGGTCCTGCAGCCCAATCCAGAGTAGTTGGAACAACTTGAAGAACATTACCGACACGTACGACGTGACTAGAACTGGGAACTGCTACAGCAGTTAAGTCTCGTTGTGGTGGAGGGATTCCAGCAAATTCTGATGGTATAACTTGCAAGACGTTGCCAACCTGTGTGAAAAGTACAAAATTATTGTATCTTTACTAGGTATTTTCAGAGTGAAAACGATCTCTTGTATGAAAAAAAAAAGTTTGAACAGATCTAAAAGAATACCTGAAGTACTTTGGCCGGCTGCTGTTGATACGGTTGTTGTTGTAGCTGTGGCATAGCAGTGGGAGGTATAGATGGGTAAGTTGCGATATTAGTAGAAAAAGCTGCAGGATGATATCCGACGTGTTGACTGTCCTGCATAGTGAGCGGGATCTGTTGTTGTTGTTTCTTTTTTATTCCCAACTCCAATTCCAATCTGAAATTCAAAGTTCATTTATTTTATTCATTTCATTTATTCTCATCGAAGAGAAATTTTATATTCCCCTAAATAAAACAGAAATAATAATACCTCCTATCCCAGCTCTGTTAAAAGTTACATATCTAGGGATAAAAGTATTCACCTATCGTCGAGAGAGAGACGCTTAGGAGAGGAGCCTGTTCCGATGGCAGCTGATTGATGAGGTTCTTCTATGCGTGGAGGATACGTTAAATTTCCTTCAGAGTAATAATAGTAGTCATTTGTATTGGAGTTGGTGTTATTTACATAACGCAAAGAACCGTCGTGATTTATACATTCATTGCCTGCCAGGAGCTCAGAATCTGATATTGTAGAATCAGCAATAACTCCAGTAATTCCTGTTACAGTGGAAACTGATTGTACAATTGTTTCTATCCTTCTTCCAGTCGTACAACTTTCACTAAGTGATGGATCATCTTCGTCTCTCGCAAGGGATGGCGATCTAAAGTTATATTTATGAAAATTGCTTATGAGAGAAACAGTTTCATTTACACAGTTTGTAAAATCAAAAATACGATTCTATGAATGAGTTTTCCTGTTTTGAATGTAATAATCAGATAATAAAAGCCAGTAGACTGACCTTGATCTATGTATCCTTTTCATAGACCTCGAACTTCTTTCTGGAGTTCGGGATCTTGATCTACTTTTCCGTGAAGTTTTGTATCGATCTATTAATCCTTTAGAATGTGTTGATCTAGGTGGTGATCTTGATCTTGAATAAGAAGATCTGCCTTCTCGTCCTTCAGAATTAGGAGATTGGGATCTTTCCCTACCTCGCTCTCTGCTGCGTTTAGACCGTGATTCCACGCTTCTTTCTCTGTAAAATTCAGAAATACATGAGGATTTGAATACCTTGTAGAATTAATTAGATACATAAATTGGTGATAATTTTTCTCCTTGAAAATCTTCCGACGATAGTTCTGGGTTTATTAGAAATTAAAATTTCTCAGAAAGAAGCAGGTATATTTAGTGTTTTTTGAAAATGATCAATGATACTGGATATATATTTGTCAACTAATACTGAAAAATCTAAAAACAATGAGAAAGGGTTTCGTTATCGTTATCAAGGAGTTTTGAATGTAATTTTCTGCCTGGATTAAACTAAAAATATTCACAGTTTTGCAAAAACTAACACTTTTCCATAAACGATTGAATTTATAAGCAAGAATTCTTTATATTTGAATCGAAAAAAAATACTGTTATCCGATTTTTTGCTAATATTGTTAGTTAAGATTCATGCGTACATCCGTAATTGAAGTTTCTAATATAAGTCCTTAGTAGAAAAAAGTATCAGCTACCTATGTTTGGTTCTTGATATTGGCAAAGAATTAATACATCCATCGGCTATCTCTCTATCCAAGCTATCACCTCTGCCTAAACGACGCTCCTCAAAATCAAGATCAAATTCATTTGGGAATAAGCCTCTACCGTCATCTTCATCTTCATCATTCCACTGATACTTCCTACTTTCATTGTCTGCTTGTAATCTGAAAATTTCAAACGTTATTGATGAGAGTTCTGAAGTGAAACTTTATATCGCGTGGTAGTCGTAAAATGAAACAGATAATATAGGGCGTTTCTTAAAAAAAGGTCTCACAACTAAGGGCGACTTAAATTTGGAACAATACAATGTTTAGCGAAAAAAATAACAAAGCAAACGATTAACAATGTAAGAAATTCTCTCCTACCTTTTCCGATGCCGTTCGGCCTCTAATCCCTTTTCTCTAAGTATTTCCATCGGGTCGTAAGATCTGTTCTCTCTGTCTCTTTCTATACTATCTCTGTACCTTCCCCGGTCCCTTTCTTTATCCAACTTGCGTTCGACACTTCCAAATTTCCTGTTATCTGTAAACAAGAAAAATAAAAAATGATTTAAATGTACGTACAGAAAGATGCATCGAATCTAAGTCAAAAAAATCCAACAAATTTAGTTAATTAATATAATAAAGATTATTACCATCCGCAGCAGTCGAAACCGGATATCTGATTGGACTTTTAAGGCTTCTCTCTTTCCTGTCTTCAAAGCATTTGAATTTATTTGCAGAAATGTCGTCATCTTTGAAGAATTCTTTGTCTTCCTTTTCGTCAAGTCTGTCGCCAAGTTTCATGATCTTTTTATCCCCGTCTCCTCTTCTTTTAGGACTCCTGTCACGATCTCTTCTTCCCAGGGGACTGCGGCTTCTGCTTCGTTCGTTCAAACGTTTACCTATGTTCGGGCTTCTTGATCTGTTTCGTCTACCTCCAGTTCTTCCTTTGCTTGGACTAGTTCGCCGCCGACTGTCTCCTCTGTCGTTGTATTTACTATTACTGCGATTCCTACTGTCTTGAGTTGGGGTTTCGAGTCGCTCTCTTTTACCCGATTTATCTCTTTCTCGAGTCTCTATTCCTCTACTTCTTCTTCTATCTTCTCTACTCCATCTATCTCTTTCCCTTCTTTCTGGACTTTTCTTCCTACGATCTCGAGATCGCGATCGTGACCGAGACCGAGATCTAGATCGAGAACGTGAACGACGAATTGTTTTGTCCATTTCTCGTCTTCCTATAAGAAAATCGTTGTACTTATCATCTTCCTTTCTCTCAACTTCCTTAAACTTTGATAGATTTTTATCAGTTATTTCACTCGAAAGCCCCAAGAACTGTTTGGAATCTATGACTCTCTCTTCTTCTATGTCAGCTGATTTCTTGACATGAGAATTCGTGGAACCTAAATTCTCTTCTCCCAATTTTTCTGCGCCATCGATCCCAGATCTGTTAGAAACGAGCAGCTTGTTTTCAAGATATTGAGTTTCTGGTTTCTGATGTTTTTCAAATTCATCGATCGTGTCTTCGTTCTCATCGCTGGGCAGAACATTTGTTTGCAAAACTTTCTTCTGAATTTTAAATGAAATAGTACCCTGAACTATGTCTGCCTTCTGTGTCTCTAGATACGATTTAGATTTAGTCTCGTTTGTATGTTGGAATAAGATCTGTTTAGGTATTAATTTCAAAGGCGATTTAAGCTTCTCGTCCTTTTTATCAGCCTGTATAATAGGATAATCACTCTGCAAATCATTCTCTGACTCTGTCTTATCGTGAGAATCGCTACTAGATTCATAATCAGCGAATATATCCATGGAATTCTTGACTTTCGTTCTTTCTACAGGGGTTTCTACGCTGGAGCTGGAGACAGACGATTTATCAGAATGTTCAGGGGTCGTTTTTTTCAAATTATTATCTTCGGACTCCCATTTTGACGGTTCTTGTTCACTAATCAAATTATCACTGATGTTCTCGTCATCGACCTTTGGGGATAAAACAACGTCGTTTA
This sequence comes from Macrophya annulata, assembly GCA_963924015.1. NCBI lineage: Eukaryota > Metazoa > Arthropoda > Insecta > Hymenoptera > Tenthredinidae > Macrophya > Macrophya annulata. The sequence continues at coordinate 9,526,101 of OZ001260.1, forward strand.
TCTTAACTTCGGACTGTAGATTTTGCACAAGTTTTTCTGTTAGATTCAAGGAATCAGCGATCGACTCAATACCGCTGTTAATATTTACGTTGGAATTTTGAACTGGAGGAGAAACAGGCATTGGAATGCTGGAAACTTTGCCTATAAACATAGCTGGAAATTCTTCTGAAGGTAGCGGAATATTTGATATCAAGACGGCTTGCTTTTGCTGATCCGCGTCACTGCCACTAGAAATATCCATATCCTGTAAAAATCGTGCAACGCTTAATATTAGGTAGGTAAAACAATTTCTCAAATAAAAATAGGAAGTATTTTCGTGTTATTTTGCTATGTAGAACGAAGTTAAGTGTGCAATGAATTAATATTGTTCTTTTTTACTTACTTCAGACCTCTGTGAAAGCGCTGGAGAACTTGGACTGTACAATTCCAAGTTGTTCCTCTTTTTCTTCGCCACATTTTCAATTCTGGATTTAGTCTCTTGGGATGTTTCGTCAGAATTTTGGGAATCTTTCTCTGATGCTTCAGACCGAGTGTTTGTGAAGTTCAATTCAATCAGAGAACTTAAAGAGTTGTGACTTCTGTCTTCGTCTTCAGTTCCCCAAGGCCTTTGTGATAGCGTCTGGCTTCTTTCATCGTTTCTTTTGAAGTTCTTAGCCTCATACGAATCGCATAATTCACCTAATTTCTTAAACTTCTTTGTTGTTTTATTAACGGTTGATGATTTTAGGGTGGCATCATCAGGAGTCAGAGTAGAACGTGCAAAACCTTTGTCATAAGAGGCTGATTTGACTGAGAGTTCGTCAAAAGATGAAGCTGCATTTTTCACCCATTCATTATGTTCCTCTTCCCACTCTATCAACAAAAGCTTATCAGTTTCACTCTTTTGTAGTTCCTGCACTTCTTTCAGATTTTTGGATTTGTTCGAACTACCCTCAACATCCCATCGACTCTTTTTGTCTTTCTTCGGTTCACAGATATCTTTTTTCTTTTGCCAACCTGCCTCAACAGTCTTCAAAGTTTCACGTTGATTGGTTTCAATTATATTGAAAGTTTCCCCCCAGCCACTTACAATATCTTTACTAGCGCTCAATTTTGTGCCTCCGACCTCTTCCGCCTCCTCCCAATCGCTAGTTTTATCCTGATCCTTGTTTTCCCAATCTTTACTATGGCCTATCTTTGATGATTTAGTTTTCTCGTATCTATCATCTTTGTTGAGATCTTCTTCTTGTCTAAGTCTCGGAGTTTGGACGTCAGTTTGATTGGAATAACTCTTGCTATTCAATACTTCTTCAGTCGGCATTATCAACCAGTCATCTGCTATTACTTTTTCATTTATTTTACTTCTATTCTTATTTCTATTCTGGTCAGCAGCATTCTGATTATCTTTATAGTAGTCTTCGAATAGTCGATGTTCCTGCTTCTCGCTCTTTCGCTTTTTGTTTTTAATATTTGCTGGATCTCCCTCTTTTTCGATCCATGGGACACTGTCTCGACTTTCAGATTCCCAACTTTTTGTCTCATTTTTCATTTGATCCTCTGATCTTTCTACATTCCTCCACTCGTCCTCGGTCCTCAATTTTACACTTAGATCATCCGTGTCCCATTTATCTTTAGATTTACCTTTCTTCTTGTGTTTGGATTTCTCTTTGATAAGCATCATGGCTTCTTTTTCTCCTTCTTCTTCCTCCTCTTCCCATATCCTGATTGCTGGTAATCTACTTTGCTTTTTTCTGTGCTCTTTACCACTCTCTCTATCAATTGCTATATAGGTATCCGTCTTTTTGTCATACTTTATACCTTTTTCAATCTTTTTATCTTGTTTAGATTTCTTTTTCTCATTTGACTCTATATTCTCTTCCAGGCTATCAACTTCCCATTCATCGGTCAAACACTCCTTTTTTTTATTCAGATTTTCGAGCAATGATAGAGATGGAACGTTTGAATTATCAGTCAAACTAAAATCGTCTTCTTCCCATTCGCTGCTATTTCTTTTAATTTTTCGTTTTCTGTCTATACTTTCTTTGAGGAGATCATCTTCCCGCATTATTTGTTGGGTCATTCTAATGCTTTCTTTTTCCCATTCTTCCAAAAGTCTAACTTCTTTTACTTTTTCTTTCAGCTTGTCTTCCTGTTGCTTCTTGACCTCATCTCCGATGCATTTATCCTTTGAGTTTCTTCTCTTTTTTCTGGTAATATCAGTCATCAGTGTTTCTTCTCCGTGTAGTATTTGTTGAGTCATTCTCATACTTTCGTTTTCCCATTCCTCTAAAAATTTATCTTGGCTTCTGTCGATATTCTCTTCTCTTCCAACCAGTTTTTTCTTCTGATTTTGCTTTCGCGTCGATTCAATATCTTCACTAACCGGCTCTTTCTCCTCTTCAGTCGGAATTGAATTATCATCGTAGCCCCAATCTCGTTCTTTTGTATTGCCAGCCTCCTTTTCCTTAGCATGTAAAACTTTCAATGCTACATCTCCCCTTGTAAAATCAATCTTTTCTTCCTTGACTTCCCTTGTTTCACTCAATGACTCCCTCCTATCGCCGGCAACTTTTTTCTTATTTATTTTCTTAGCATCTGAATTCTTTTTCTTTGACTTTTCATCTTCGTTATCGGATATTCTTTTCTCACTTTGTTTTCTCCGCGATAATTTCTCGTCCTTTTTCTTTCTTTTTTTTGCTTTTTTATCCGAATCAGAACTACTTGAGTCCATCTTGGACCTCCGTTTACGCTTTTTCTTAACAATGACCTTCTTTGGTTTTTTTTTAGACTTCCTCTTCCTTCTGCTTTTCTTTCTTCTGTCATCTTCGCTAGACGATTCGCTTGTTTGATCCTCACTACTGTCCGATTCTGAACTTGACTTTACCTTCCTTTTAGATTTTTTTCTAATCAACTTTCGTTTATTTTTTTTCTTGTTTTTTTTAGCGCGCCTTTCTCTTTCCTCTTCATCCTCGTCGTCCTCAGAATCTGAAGAACTCGACGATGAAGACGAAGATTCACTGCTCGATTTTCGCTTCTTTTTTTTCTTCCTAGAATTTTTTTTATCAAAATTTTCATCGCTCAGTTTCTCCTCCTTGATCTTGACATTCTCCCAGTCGCTTGGCACTGATGGAGAACCATCAGATTCTTCTTCTTTACTGCTACTTGCGTCTGCTTCAACTACGTTCTCAGACTTGTCAGATTTACTTTCAGTAACTAAACTCGACTCTTGACTATCTTCAAATTCATTAGGACTTTCCAGCTCACTGTCTTCCACATCATTCAATTTATCAGTAGATGGAATTTTCTCATTAATTCTCTCCAAGTTAGACGATGTTGCGACATTCGTGACTGGAGATTTCTTTAGATTGAATTTATTGGACGCCAACAAGCCGGGTAGCGAATCTACAATCAAAAAACATAAAAGATATATCGATTACAAATTGTGCAACTATTCAAACAATATAAAGCATGCATCCAGTTGAGGAATCAACAAATAGCTCACCATTTGCAGGCATTGTACTGGAGCCAGAAACTGGGGCAGGGACATCGTTGCTGACCATTTTTATAAACTGTTCATACTCAGAGACAAGTTTCTGGTCTCCTAAAGATGCTGAGGAAAGAGACGACTCTCGATCTTCTTTGTTGGTAATGGCAACAATTTTAGTTAATTCAGGAATATCATCACGATCACCTGAAGGAGAAGATATCTCATCATCAACTGGAAAACTGGTGACTCTATCCAAGGGTTCAATATGAGATTCTGTTGGAAATTCAGAAATTAAACTGCCGTCTTGTTTAGCAGTTTTGTCCTTGCGTTTCTCAATGTTGACTATCTCTTTGAATTCGTCTTCAAATATCTCAGCTTTTCCTCCAACATCTTGTACTACTTCTTCTGATTCCTTGTTTGTTTCTTTGAAAAAAACAACCGGACTACCACTTTCCCATTTGGATTTTGAAGGGGCAGTCGATGCAGGCAACAACAAAGCTTTATCCAAAGATGTTGCATTCTCCATTCTTTCGTACCAACCACAACGTTGATCGGCGTCAATTCCTTCCGAAGGATTAACCCTGAAAGAGAATGAATAGTAGTTTAATTTTGAGTAACTGTATCAGGTTATCTATTAAATTAAATCAGAAAAAAAAGAAACCTACAAACGATGTGAGAAATTGTTTTTTCAAGGCCTACGTGATTTTGGGATAATGGTGTGATATAAGGAAAAGTAAACAAACTAACTGTAGATGATTGGCTTCGCATATTAGCCGCATTTTATCTCGCCGATCAGACGAAACGGCTTGATAAAGCTGTTGGCGATTGAATAAAAGCGATACTCGAGGATTTTCAGAAAATAAGACGTGAGGTCCACGCCCCCGCTTCGTTACTTTAACAGCCTCAGGAGGAAATTCTCGCGGTCCATCTTGTCCCTCAACTATTAACGGATAACGTTTTAAATGGTGATCACCGATCATCAACATTTGATCAAAATGCTCTGCGTAATCTTGTGCTGTTCTGAAAATAATGATTTCCTTCATTGTAAACTCAATGAAATTTGTTCAAACATAGTAATTAAAGGTTCATCGAAAATCACAGAAGATACCTAATTTTATTTAAACGATCCTCTCTCCTTCGGTTCACTATCTCTTCCAGAGAAAGACGGGACTTCTTTAGCTCCAACCAACTTTTACATCTTACGAATTCCCTCTCTTTTTCCTTTTCTTTTTCCTTCTCCCTTTCCTTTTCTTTCTCCTTTTCTCTGTCTTTGGATACATAGACTCCTGGCGGAGTATGAAAATCCTTTCGATCCCTCTCTTTTGATCCACCTTTTTTCCTTCTACTATCTCTACTGCCTTTATCCTTATCTCTTTTGCGCGAATCCTTGTCTTGAGAAAGCCTGTGAGTTGACTGATCCTTGCTAGTCCTATCTTCCTTTGATTTGTGATCTCTCTCACGTTCCTTGCTGTACCGTCTCCTCCTTGAGGTCAGAGAAATAATAATAATAATATAATAAGTGATAAATATATATCACGTACTGAACAAAAACTCGTACTGAAAGCAAAGAGTCGAATGCATATTATCGACAAAATCGACATGAATATCATAGGCTATCAACATTTAATGGGATATCTCTAAATCTACATGGTCTATTGTGATTTCAATAAAAATTTAAATAAGATTGATATATACCTTTCTGAAAATTTCCGTCCGGGTGTTGATCTGTGATCATTTTCTTCGTCAGAGTGATTGTAACGTGGTTTTTTCCACCTCCCTTTCCCGCCGCTGCTACTTCGTCCACTCGTTTCCTTTTCAGCATTTACTGCAAGTAACAAACAAGTTTTATGTTTAATTAAAATAACAATTATCAAGCCGTAAACTGAAAGATAAAAGTTTAATACTTGTAAACAATCAAGTTGTACATAAAAATGATGAAACATGATTACTTACACGAAGGATTATTATAATCTTGTAGCCCCTTGCTCATTGACTCTTCTCTAACGATTTCTTCAATAGCTGGTACTCTGTCTTCTATAATGATGCAATATAACGATTTAAAAGACCATAAAATATCAATAAAATTGCATATATAACAGATTTTTATGTTACAACAGCGTACCATGATGTTTCTTAGACTTTCCGCTACTGCTATGTTGCTGTTGTGCTTCAAGTGCTGATTCGATCTTTAACTTAGCATCGTTCAACTCTTCGAGTAAAGATTTTACCTTATCTTTAGTCTTTCCTTTTCCTTTTTCACTTTTCGATTTCAAACGGTCCGGAGTACGTTGTTTGAAACTTGTATCAGTTTTTCCAAGAACAGCATCTACCTTAGCCTTGGGTTTGATAGGTTGAACTTTGGGAAGAACACCAAATCTATTTGCAAATGCCATTAGACGTTTCTTTGCTTGTGCTTTACCCAAGACAGGCTTAGGCGTTTTAGGACTATCTAATACATTAGTTGCTTCAGCAACCTCCACGGTATTTGTCTTTACATTTGTCTCGATTTTTTCAGGTGTTTGCGGTGTTGGAATATCCGAAACATCGAATGAAAGTGTGTTTTGTATCATTTGACTATTATCAGACTCAGAAAGAACTGCTTCATCTGGCGTTGGATCATCGGGAGAGTAAGCATCGTCGTCTTTACCTGGTGGATCCGGCTCTGTTTAGAAAAAAAAAATTTAATACTATTTATAAAAATGAATAGACTGTGAAGAAAGATGAGTCTTACTGCAAAAGGTAAACAGAAAATATTAAAAATTCCACAAGTTATTCTCTCCGGAGAAAAATCATTGATATCCTGATTTGAACACACTTGAACAAAGAATTCAAATCTAAAGATACTTATTTCGCGAACCTTGCGTTGTGCCTGGGGCTGTCGGTGTATCTGTTGAGGCTTGATAATTTCTTGATGAGTTTAAACTGGGATTGAAGGAAGGGTGAGCTTGATAATTAGGATTGGATGGATCTTGATAATTAGTCGCATATTGAGAGGTTTGATTATTACCGGAAAGATAGCCAGGGTGTAAAGTCTGCTGAGCATTCACCCCAGGACTTTGTAAGGTTGGATTCTGTATTTGCATGAGTAACGAGGCTTGATTCAGAATATTTTGAAGATGTGGACTCTGTGGGGTAACTGACGGACTCGGATTTGCAGAAGTGGGAGTTGCGGCAAGATTTGTACCAGGATTTGGCAAAGCGGTCATTATCATCGGAGGTCTTGGGCCTCTAAATGGTAACATCGGTCCTCTTGGTGGTGGCACCTGACCAATTGGCATGTGGCCTCCAAATCTGAGGAATAGACCATTATGTATTAAGTAAAAAAAATGAATATATGAAGAATATTTGATGAAATATACACCATATGATTGTCAAAAACTGCATTCTTTGACTGAGCTAATAATAGATAATGAAAGCTACCTTAGGTTTCTATGCTAATTTATAGGATTACGTATTCAAGGAAATACAGTCGATTTTATAACTACAAAACCTTCAAAATCAATTAATATGAATCAGGTGGCTCAGCTGAAACGAGTTTATAAAAAATTGTTCATCCTATATCTCAGAAAATTAGCAAACAGTTTATATTTTTTATTTTTAAACGATTAGATGATCATCAGCAAGTTTATTTCGGTGTTTTAATCGAATCGACCTCCGTATTATCCGTAATTTATCTCACCTAGGCATACGCATGGAGCCCATCATTCTGGGTGGTGGATTATTCATCCAAAAGCTCGGTGGTGGTAATGGATGTATATTTCTAGGTCCAACCCTTGGGTTAGTACGATTATTATTTAGTGTGTTTGGAATTCTGCTGTTTCTCCTGAGTCCATAAGGGTCGTCGTAGTCATAAGTTCCCTCATATTCGTACGAATCATCATATTCATAGTTATCATCATACTCATACTGATCATCGTACTCATAAGAATCGTCATTGTCGCAAGAATCTTCATTATCATATTGACTGAGTAAATTTTCTTCCTGATTTTCAAACTGAATAAGAATTTCAGGCTCTTCATCCGCCTGCCCTTCAGAAGCAACATCCTCCTTTTCAGAGTCTGTGTCGGTTCCTTTCGGCTTTGGCAAAAGCGGTAATTCCTCTTCTCCTGGAACCGCGACATCCCAAGTGTGTTCAAACGGCTTATGGATTAATATTTCCTCACGTATTTCTCTCGTAGTTATACTATTTTCATCGCTTTCGCTGTCTGGAGGACTGCTCACTTTTTCTTCATCCATTCTCTCATAACCTGTCCCGTTACGTAATACATTTAAATTAAAATATTTATTGATCAGACCTCGAGCCACTCATTATTATTCTCTCAAATAGTTTCTTTATTTTTCTTTAATTTATTTTATTGCACGTTGACAATAGCGTCATCTGAATTTTAACCATTCAGTAAATAATCTAGACACTGATTGACCTGTTCACAAATATCATAAAACTATTCACGATAAAGAATGCTTATGCCTTGAAGAGATGTAGCTGACGTTTGTTTGCTTTTAATTTTTAGAACGAAAAATAAGTGAGATTTTTACTGATTTGTGTAAAGACAGATGACTCAAATAAATTACTTGAGGAGTAAGACCGAGAAATTGTTGTGAACGAATAATTGTGATCGAAAAGTGGCTCAAGTTTATTTCAGAATTTTTGATATTGATATAGTAATGGGTTTGATTAAATGATACCGTTTTTTTTTTTTTTTTTTATTAGAATTAATACGTTGGGTTTAAAGTTAAACAAGTTTTTGAGGATGTTATTTAACATTTAAAACGATCGTAGACAAAAAAAAAAAAGAAATTTATTACAGTGTAGATAGGTATACACATACCTCAGTTGTAACAAAAATATTAACGGTGTTACAAAAACGACTCTTACCTGTAGTTGAAAATAATAGAATATCGATTGACCTCAATCAATTAATAGCGACTCAAGGTGTGAAACTCTCTGTGCTTTACTCGTTTTTAGGAATTTGATTAAGCAACAATCAATTAATATTGTATAGATTAAAGATTTTGCATTGCAGTCGGACATGTTTGTCGATCGACACGAAGTCGGCTTGAATCCAGAATCGACAACTCACGATATATGTGTGTTGTGAAGCTAGCTTTGAATTGCATTAACGTTTAAGCGCTATATTTGAATGAAAAAAACTTTATTAATACGAACGCGAAGTCTTCGAATGCAAGTAGAAGTTTTAAGAAAAAATCATCCCACATTTTACCACGAGGGATAAAAATTTTATTAAATTATTAAGGCACGTACTTGAATTAATATGTAAAATAAGAATGTTGAAGATTTTTTTTTATTCACATTCCAGCTTTTTGTTTAGGTAGGCCGTTCTGAAGATATATAGTTAGACACGAAAAGAAACATTTATGAATAGTTAGACCGGGTGAAATGAATAAGAAATTGGCGAACTTCCAATATGTGAGACATCTAGTAGCATTTAGTAGTACGTGTCGGTATTTTACGGTAAAAGCATAAAAAATTGATAATTTTGATTGTGTATAAATATAAGTGTTGATCTCAGCGATGGCTGGGTTGTAAATTGTGACCCAATATAAACTGATGTCATATTATTTTCATCCAACTAACACTCTCGTATAATCGAATCGGTCTTCTTATTAATTTCAAACACCTAACTGCTGTCAACTTTCATTCAACATACATACCCATATAAATAAATGTGCAAAAATGTATTTCCACTCATGTATTTAGTATCTAAAAACTGCAGGTAGGACAGTTTACAATATAATTCAAGTCTAGAAATGGGATTCTCATCTAGTCTGCAAGGGCAGGCTTCTCACGAGGCACTCCTAGGTAGACAAGATGCTGAAATTAAACTCCTCGATACAATGCGAAGATGTTTGACCAATAAGGTGAAATCAGATCGTGATTATGCCTCAACAATATCGTCGTTAACAATACAAGGCAGAAAAGTTGAACGCGGTGAAGATCTTGCTGGCAGTTTAATCGCCCAGGTAATTTCTAAAAAATATAAAAAAATACGTTGTATAATTGCTATTTAATTTCCTTACCTCATTTCTATGCCTAAGTTGACACTTACAATTACCACTAAAAATGAAACAAATATTTTATATCTAGAGCTGGAAGGATATAATGGATTCGGTAGATCACAGCGCCAAGCTGATCAAGCAACAGGCTGATTTAATGGAAAGTGTTGTCGTCGAGCATATAACTAGTTTACATGCGGAGAGGAGACGAGCCCGTAAACTTTACCAAGAAGAACACACTTGGCTAAACAATCAATTTCAGCAGGTATGTTATTTGAAAATGGTATAACTGAAGAGGTTTTTTCATTATTACTATATATTGTTGCTTTTAATAAAACTTGGGGACATGAATAAAGGTAGTTTATTTTTCTCTTGAACAATCATCAATTAGAGTTGTTAAATGAAAATATTGTAACATTATGAGATATAATAAGAGAGATAAAAAGAATGGAAATTATTTGGTGTAATTTGGTATTTATTTATCGTTTGTACAGCTGACCGAAGATGTAGCTAGAAAAAAAACTGAATATCAAAAAAGTTTGGAGGTATACAAATTGATGAGATCTCGCTTCGAAGAACATTACGTTAAATGTAAGTATAAAGATATATCTAAAGATCGTGTATACAGACAAGTTAGCATGTCTTTCGTTTTTTGTATTTCAAGAAGAATGATTTTAATACACAACTTATTTTTATTCAATAATTTTACAACTTTAGATTTAAAACAGAATAATGCTTTGCTTCTAGTTTCTTTATTAACATTTCTGTAGTTCTACAACTTGATATAATATATACTCCAATTTAGTTAATAAGCAATTATTGTAGTAATGATTAATAACAATGTAGCCGGACGAGGTGGGAGAAAACTGGATGAAGTTAGAGAAAAGTATCAAAAAGCATGTAGAAAACTTCATCTTACCCACAACGAATATGTTCTACTTCTTGGAGCAGTTACAGAATGTGAACACGATTTACGAACTTCGTATCTACCTAGTTTATTACAACGTCAACAAGCTGTTCATCAAGAATTCATTGTAACATGGTAAGGAATAATTTATATCTTACGAAATTTATGGAAATGTAAATATGAGGATGTATTACAGCAGTGGAACTTGCGCACTTTCAATCTAAAATTACAGTTTGAGACACATACCATTTCTTCTTATCAACAATTTATAAGTCATCTTTTTATCGGATCAATCTTTATTTCAAATGAATTTGTAAATTCCAAAAGTAGTTATTCACGTTTTGTTTCATAACAATTAATGCAATAAACGTGTGTTACATGCTGCAGATTATTCATTATAAGAAAGATGTGAAAGGTGAATATTGTAACTATTGAGTGTTGGGTAAAATATATTGGTTGTATTTAATTTAATTTTTAATAATAACAGGAAAAGTATTCTACAAGATATAGTCAAATACTCAGACTTTACTACGGAAAAGTTTCTGGAAATTCACACTAGGATGGAAAAAGCAGTTGACGCTATAAAACCTATCGACGAATATAAAGATTTTATTGGAAAACATAGGTACGGTTTTACAAAAGTTAGCTGTAAATTTTGAGAACTATTTTTAGCGAATAATTTTACCAAATTGAGCATGTCTATCTTCCTGTTATCACTTGATTCGCAGAACACGCCCGGCATCTCCGATGAGATTTACTTTTGAAGAAAATCTTGTTGACGATACATCTGGAAAGCTGCTGCCCAACAAGTTAACTGTTGATAATTTAACGATAGATTGGTTACGTAGCCGACTCACTGAACTGGAAACTTCTCTCAAAACTACACAGTTGAATAAACAAGCTTCGCTATCGCCTCCGGAACCGATCTGTGATTCTAAGTATGTTATGATGAGTATAAGAAAGTTTATATTAATCAAACATATACAAAGAACTTGATATTTAAAACAGTACTTATTATTTATTCGTTAATTTGAAACAGTGTCTACAAATCTTGGCAATGGGTTTATGTTTGTGCATTTTTATTGCATGTTGACTTGAATTTGATTGTGATTTGTGTAAAAAAGCTGAAGGGTTTTTGCATGTGTAGCTATTTAAAAACTGAATATTACATCCGTAATACGAATTCGAAAGTATAGGAATTTGCTTCGATAATTGTTTGATCAAAATTCCATCAACTTATGATATTCTCGTTGGATTTTTGCATTTCAATCACTACAGCGATCTAAAATCCAATTGATTATGACACATTTATTCCATGTTTTTAGACATCGTGTAATATGTGTGCAAATGATTGGATATTATCTCAGTTCATTGTCGTGGTCGTTGTCTGTAATAAATAAAAAATGAAAAAAAAAGAAAAAATTAATAAATGAATGAAACCACAGCGGAAGGGCTACTTGTGTTTGTCTGGGAAAAACTTACGTTTGGAATCTAAATTCAATATTAGTTTGTAAAAGTTAAATGTTATCTTGGACAGAATATTAAGTGTCGATTACTCACGAGAAAGGGAAGAGCTCCGACAACGATGTCAGGAGAAGAAATTACTGAGACAAGCAGAAGTAATCAGAGGGGCTCTCAACGAACTTGGCTGCGAAGAACTACCCTCTGGTTGCGATCTATCGATGGAAGGATCATTTACCGAAACAGCAGTTAACAACAAAGTGAGTTATACCCCGAATTCATTTCTCATCCCCATAATCAGTTTTAATAACATTCTTTCGCATTGAAAGTCATCTATGGCAACCTTACAAAAGGATATATGCCCATGGATCAACAATAATGATTGAAAGTTATCTATTGTATTATTTGTTGGACGTCAACAGTTGAAACTTGGAAATTGGAGAATCAAATTCTCTATATTTTATAACTAGCATTGAGTATTTCATTGAATGTTTAAACTCGTTATAATTCCAGAGAAATACAGTTCCCGACATTGGTTTCTTTACATTGCGCAGAAATCAGCGTCTTGTTACGTTGCTAAAATCGCCGTTCAAATCGCTACCATCTATAGACAATCAAAAGAATGGTCTAGTTAGAGCAAGTAGCGAAGGTCGAACAATCAAGAGAGACGATTCTCCACCGGTTGTATGTGCCACACGTACTGTTTGTTTATTTTAACAAACGAATGTGCCTTGAATGTGTGTTTGCGCAACCTCAGTTATTTTTGAAATTTCTTTTCTTTGTATTTATATGACTAGTCATTACTTCGATCTACTTAAAATCAAAACGAGAACTTAATCAAAGATTCGAGACATCATTGAAATAATTTATTCAAATTCTCAAAATATTTATTTGACATTATATTTGTTTTGCCATTTTATTCCCAGTTCCTGATTCAACCTTTGGATTTCTTGACACTAAACTTGTGTAAATGTTGCATACTTTATGAATTGCAAAACAGGGAAGTATTGTATTTTATACAAAAAAAAAATACAAAAACAATACTGCGAAGTACAAAAAAATCTTGATCAGTAGCCGTGTGCTTTGTTCTAGGCTTCTTATTTTACGTTTAATAATATTATCAATATACATTTATTCTTATTTTCTCAGCATATCGTATTTGGCAATTTAAATGTATAGTTTCTTATCGATTGTACTATCTCTTTAGAAGCTTCCATTCATGTGTGATGTATTTGTGCTCTATCAGAATAGCATGCGATTTTCTTAATTTATTCTACTTATGTATGAAAATACGTATTCGTCTCGGCTTTGACACTGGAGTGTTCACAGTTCTTGTAAATTTAAGTAAATACGAATCGAATAACACGCCTAAATATTTTATCACAGGTACCGGTGCGCGGTGTCTGCAATTTAAGTAATAATCAAAAAGGTGGTGGAGGTTTGATAGAAGAAGAATGGTTTCATGGTGTTTTACCCCGTGAAGAGGTCGTACGGCTCTTAGTTAACGAAGGGGATTACTTGGTGCGGGAAACTACAAGAAATGATGAATGCCAAATCGTTCTATCAGTTTGTTGGGATGGTCATAAACACTTTATTGTGCAAACCACGTCTGAGGTAATTGTGGAAACATAAATAAAGAGGAATTTTTAGCTCTTATTATCAGTCATATAACAATTCATGCAAAAATATTGAAAATCGAAAGTTGAGATATTTAAGATGAAACATTCTGATTTCATTCTTGACTTTAGGGACACTTCAGGTTTGAAGGTCCGTCGTTTCCGTCAATTCAAGAGCTGATTGTCCATCAATGGCAATCCGGCTTACCAGTAACTAGTCGATCTGGTGCTATTTTGAGAACTCCTATACTGAGAGAAAGATGGGAGTTGAACAACGACGACGTTATTCTTTTGGATAAAATAGGCAGAGTCAGTATACTTTTATTACACATTTCCATTAATTGCTTTCAAACACGCGGTACAATTTTAATTGAAAACAAATTTCATAGGGTAATTTCGGCGATGTGTATAAAGCTCAATTAAAAACATCAAAGATTGACGTTGCTGTAAAGACTTGCAAGGTAACTTTACCTGACGAACAGAAAAAGAAATTTTTACAAGAAGGACGAATTCTAAAGCAATATGATCACCCTAATATAGTTAAACTCATTGGAATCTGCGTACAGAAACAACCTATTATGATCGTTATGGAACTGGTACCAGGTAAACATGACAATCGCAATAAATTGCAAGGTTTATTCAATATTTTTATACAATAATTAATAGAACTCTCTCTAACTCTTACTGTTATGTTACACCTACTTTAGGTGGTTCCCTTCTGACTTACTTGAGGAAAAATGCGAGCAATATTAGTCAACGTGAACAGCTTAGAATGTGCAAAGATGCTGCAGCTGGTATGTGCTATTTGGAGTCTAAGTATTGTATTCACAGGGATCTGGCAGCTCGAAATTGCCTCGTTGGTGAGTAAAGCATAAGTTATTTAATGCTATAGTTGATACACAATGATTTTCCTATCCTAGCAAGACCTATTTTTCGTGATTTTATCATTTTAAGTCTTATTCTTTCTTTGCAATTAAAATATAATGAGATTTATGAGTTTTAAATATTTTCAGGGTACGAGTCTATAGTAAAAATATCAGATTTTGGAATGTCGCGAGAAGAAGAAGAGTATATTGTTTCAGATGGGATGAAACAAATACCAATTAAATGGACTGCCCCAGAAGCTTTAAATTTCGGTAACTACTAGTTTGTTTATAATTTATCGTAACGATAAATGATTTAAAATGAATAATGGTTATCCAAAGCAAAGATACATTATTTAGTCAACTTTATTACATTACAGGTAAATATACTTCTCTTTGCGACGTATGGAGCTATGGTGTTTTGATATGGGAAATATTCTCTAAAGGAGGAACCCCGTACAGCGGTATGTCCAATTCAAAAGCACGAGAGAAAATCGATACTGGTAATAATCTAATTTTTTAAATATTTTTAGAAAGTTAATCCGGTTAAATTGAAACGTTTCATTTTAATATAAACAAATCTTGTCACTTCGCTAATACAACATCAGACCCATGAACAACAGTAGAATCAATCATTTATTAAACTTAGAATAAAGATTCTGATCTCTACAAATGTTTCTTTTTCTATATTTGCAATAAGTATACAACTCAAGATAAACATGTACTTCCAGGATATCGAATGCCTGCCCCAGATGGTACTCCAGATGAAATGTACAGATTAATGTTACGCTGTTGGGAGTATGAGCCAGAAAAAAGGCCACATTTCGAGGAGATATACCTTGTTGTAGAGACCTTATCCCAAGCACTATAATAATTAACCCAGAGAATTATATATATATATATATATATATATATATATATATATATACACACACACACACACACACACACACACACACACACACACACACACACACACACACACACACACACACACATATATATATCTAGACTGGTTTTTAATGAACATATAAAACCTTTATTGAACACAATCATATTCGATGCATAGAGCCAAGTAGTAATCAAGTTTTTTGAGTAATCAAAAATAATCTCATCGATTTGTTAAAAAAAATATTTTTATATTTATTATTAGATATTTTTTCTTATCGGTATATTTATTTTACCTAATGGATAGTTGGTATAAAAATTTTGTCTTGTGAGAAAATTTGAAATCAAAACTTGATAAACAAAACATACAAACAATAATATGCTTGGTTAATTTAATTTGCTTTAAAAACTTGATTAACATGCGGTGCATGTGACTTTACTCTACAGTAATACTTAAACGATGGACTTAATTGATATACCATCGCATCTGAACATCTTCTCACCCTATTTACACACACACACACACACACACATCCATCCATCCATATGCCCATGTGTATAATATCGAGTGATTGCGCCTAAATTACTGACTGCATTGCTGATTCGGTCTGAAATAAAAACTTGATTTACGCTTGATCATTCGAGATATATACAGGTATGCAGCTTTTTAAATAGTGTGCGTTAAACTTTATCTATTATTTCTAGGCCGCAATACTCGTCTGTAATAGAAGCAGATTTATATAATTTTTTTTTTTTTCTTTCAACAAGTATTTTAAACAATGACAATGTATACTAAGTAGATAAGTTTTATATTTCATCCTATAATACTAATACCTACTATTATACATATAATGTAAAAATATTTCGAAGAGTAGATCTTCATTTATATAAAGTATATTGATTTCAATGCTAATTGTAGCATCTATAATAGATAAATTAGTGTGAAGAGCAGCTTATCATTAGAAGTATGAAATTCGTACATTTCGTGATAATATATGCAGCTATTTTTGAAAGTATTTTATTTACAGTATTTTAATGAATTGCCTTAAAGAAATGCAGGAGATAACATTATTATTATTATCTTTATCTTTCAAAATATTATTAACATGTATATAAATCAAACACTTTCTATTTTTTACAATTGGAAGTACAATTATAAATGGTGAAATGTTAATTACGAATCTTGATATACCTAGATATAACATAATTGATGTATTTCTATGAACGGTTTCATATTATTTATTCGATATTCTCATTTCGACCTGAAATTAATAACTCGAATCCTGTTTTTTTTTTAACATCAATTACCGTTCGTTAAAAACGTTGATATTAATTCTTGATGACTATTTAAAGGAAAATAATTTATCAGTAATACGAAAAAAAAAGAAGATATGATTAATACCAATATTAACTGAATTCTATTTGCCAAAGTGCTGAGCTTACTATTATCGTTGTGTTCAGTTGTTGTTGGACAAGCAGATTATCTGTTTGAATTGATCTAATGTTGAAAACTGAGTATCAGTGCGTGTGTATTAATTTAATTATGTAACTTTCCGTCGTATTGATATTAATAATTACCGTTGTTGAAAAAACAAAAAACAAAAAGCAAAAAAAACAAAAAATAAAAATATAATATTGATTATTGATGTGTTATAAGTATTTTAAATATCAGGCGCTGTCATTTTTATAAGTTTTATCTTTATTGCTGTGCAATATAACAATCCTTTATACAGATTATATTCTTTAAAGTTGCCTTGTATCTGAACACACTGAATCAGTCAAGTATGAAGAAATCTAATAATGTACATTATTTTATATAAGTAGATTATTGTTTTTATTATAGCCATTATAGGCAAGAATTATAGTCAGTTGATGTTCATTTAATTGTTATATTTTATTCGTTTGATAAGTCTAACATTGATGGAATAAAAAGTAATATTTTAACAAGAAAAACTGTGAATCAAATACCTACTTACTTTCATAATCAGTCTATCCCTTCAAATTATCATTTTGCTAAAAAATCGTCAATCAGCTTTGAGAAGAGTTTTCGAATTAAAAAAACGGTATGACATTGTAATCAATTTAAATAAATAGCATCTTTTTATTTATAAATACAGTTTAATAAGTTCATCGCTGACGGCAGATGGAGTGAGTATACCAAGATCGGTAAATAAGAGTGTTATGTAAGACGGAGGTGTATAATCTACCAACGGATGCTCTCTGCGCAGATCTTTTTTCAGTGTGCTTGCCGTATACTGTGGGCATAAAGATCAAGTGTTAAGATACTTCATCATAAATTAAATTATGTCACATATTTTTGCAACATTTTAATAACTAAGGCCATAGCAGAGTGTTACTTTTAACTTGCAGAGAATGTGTAATTGTGACTTCAAAACAGAGGGAAAACCGACTCTTGAATATGCTTTTATTTTAGTTCGCAAGATGTAGTAAAAAAAAGTTTGCAGACTGAAAAGTTTGCAATGTTTTTAGTAATAAAAAAACCAAGTTATAAAGTAATTTATCTTGTGTTTAAAACTTACCTTGAATTCGTTAGGGAGATCGACTTGATTGAGAGGATATATTCTAGAAAATTTGTAACTTTCTGTTAAAACGTAGAAAGGTTTTTTTACTTCACGAGCGGACATAGCCATTGTATAAGTTCCGACCTGTAATTTATAATCAGAACAATCGTCAACAATTTTCGAAGGGGCAAATTGAAATATTGATTTTTTGATCAGTTATAATGGTATTTGTGCAATAATTGCTTGCAATAAGACTGCCACGTTACCTTGTTGATTACACCACCACTCTCTGCGACTCCCTCAGCTCCAACCATTACCATATCAACTTGTTCCATTACATATCCCATTGCCGAATCAAGTATCAATGTACATGGGACCTCCAAACGAGTTAAATCTCTGCACATTTCTTCTCTGTATGTGAAATAGTTTGAAATAAATTAGGTTTCTGTTTACTTTGGGACAGAGCAAATTCCAGATGTGATACCATGAAATGATGCCCATCATAAGATGTGCTAAAGTGTAATAAAATTGGCAAAATCTCATCTTATTGTTAGAGAAAATGTAATATCTTACCCACTGTTGTCCGGCGAAGAAGCAGTGACGTAGACCTCGAACCTTTTGTTACTAGCTGCAGCTTCTTTCATAGTTTGAAGAACTACCCTCGATTTGGAATGTGTCAACACCCTCTAATCAGTGGGAATGTAATAAGTTAATCTTTTTTTATTAGTTATTTCTCCTAAGAATCAATATTTCTTTTAATTTTCTAGCATCCAGAAAATCATAACAGTAGTAGAAATGTCTAGATAAATTTTATTCATCAATTTATAATGCATGAAAACAAGGTAATCAAAGTACAAATGGTTTAATATCCTGGAAATTAAAATTTTAATCAGAAACTCAATGAATTTTCTTTTGGTTGCTATCAAACAAGATAATTTTTAAAGAATCACACAAATATCAATAAAGTCTGCAGTTTTTCAAAGAGTGAAGCATGTTATAAATACAATTTTAAATGCATATTGACATTATATACAATTTATATACTTACAGAGCCATCTATTATAAACTGTGCTGCTAACTTAGCAACTTTACCACGTGCTGCGAACAATTTATCATAGAAAAGCTTCCCTCGTTGTATCATTATCCCTTTGCAATCTGCGAACGACTATAGATAATAATCAAATAAATGAGTTATTCAATCATATTTTTAAAATATTTTAAGTCCGTTTACAATCGAATAAATTTCAAAACTGTGTATCATAAAAGTGAAAGTAAATTAATTCCAGAGGCTTCAAATTTCTTATTTTAACATTTGTTTTTAAAGGGAAAATACTCACCGGAGTATCTAAGGTAGCCAGGGTAATGAATCGCAAGAATAGTTCGCATCCCGAAGCGATACCAGTTACCGGATGATCTGTAGAACGCATTGTTTCCACTGCGTTTTGGAGACAAGAATGAAGTTCCTGAACTGTTTCAGCTAAATTTAACAATAATTAAGATAACATCTGGTACATTACCGATTTCAAATCCTGACGTGAATGAAAATTCAAAATGAAAATTCGAGTGCACATAATTGAAGAAATAATTTATGTATACATTCAAAAATGACGAAAGGGGTAACGAAACAAGAAAATAAAAATAAAAATACTCACAGTCGGAATGCTCAAGGACTTTGAGAAGCGTTCGTATCGCTGCCATTCCTGCAGAAATATCTCTCTCGTTCTTCATAATGTCATTGAAAAATTTGTTGATGTCTGTAAAAGGATTTTCTATTAAGTAGAATAGCAATTGATAATTTTGTTGGTTAGGGTAACGTGCATCGATTTATTTGTTCTAAATACCCATTTGATTCATGTCGTATATGTTATTTGTGCGATCTTGGCTAAATTGACTTTCAGAGTTTCTTTCACAGGAATATAATTGTAGTTGGGAAAATATGAAATTATACCGTGAAATAAACCCATATGTGTTTTTGAGGTTAAGTTAAGACAAGACGAGTGACGACATGAACCTCGCGTTCCGTACAATTTCTTTTTTTTTACTTTATGTTCAATGGGTCTTATTACTGACGCGTTTAGGAACGCACGTGGTAACCAAGGCCATGAATGAACAAACTTTTCTCCTGATTTTTGATAGGAAATCCTGCGATAATTGGGTCAGAAGAAACACGTGAACCGGTACTACCGCTTGTACTCGAGTTTTTAACAATCGACACACCGGTGTGAAAACTAAAAAGTGAATTAATTAATTTTAATCACGACGGAAAGAATGTTCCATAAGTATATAAAATTATAATACATTCTCTCCTTGTTACTAACTGTAATATGTGATAATCGCGTTATATAAATTGAAATTATAGTAAAAATAAAATCATACATACATAACAGTATGACATGATAAAACATAACCTAACCTAACCTAACCTAATAAATTAAAGATTGTTTGTTTGTTATGACGATTTGAAGGTTTTCGAGATCATACTTTAAGTTCCTTATTTTAAAGTGTTTCATCGTCCAACGTAAGCGAAAATTCTTATCATGCGATCGGCTCGAAGTGTTATGATAAATGAGGCTATATATATTCGATATATGTTTAATTTGAACGGTAGTTTTAACTTAGAGTAAATTACGCTTAATACAAGTTGAAGAAAAAATAAATAAATAAAAATGAGTAATAATCTGCGTGAAATCGATCTCGATGATCCAAGATTCCGTATTAAACCGTATCAACAAATGGTAGCTTCGTGTACCGGAGCATTAGTGACATCGATTTTTGGTACGTATAAATTGATTTAATTATGTCTATCGATTTAAGATTTTTGGTGATTACCAGATATTCATCCAACATTTGTTATCTTGACAATTTAGTAACACCATTAGATGTGGTTAAAATTCGTCTTCAAACGCAACAAAAAGCAATGCTCTCTAACAAGTGCTTTTTATACTGCAACGGACTCATGGATCACTTGTGCCCTTGTCTAGACGAAAAAAGTCCACCTTGGATGCGTGCCAATGGAAAATTCACTGGCACCCTGGTCTGTATTACAATTTTATTATTTTTTCACCAACATTTTTAACTAAATTACAACCATCTCAACTAATAACGTTTAAAGGCAAATAATTGTTGCCAAAATGTACCAAAAAACGTATTATCTTGCTCTTAATTTACTTCATTTTCATCCATTTTCACAGATTACTTAATTCATTGCTCAAGTCTTGTTTTTATTCAGAGTCTAGAATAATGGTATTAAATACTGACAATGAAGTATAGGGCTATAATCATTCTGCACATAGAATTAGTTCCAAGATAAGAACTGAAATATTGACTGAAATTTTTATTATTCACAAATACAGGATGCGATAACCAAGATTAGTAGAACGGAAGGTGTGTTATCTCTGTGGAGCGGGCTGAGTCCAACACTAATTCTAGCTGTACCTGCAACTATGATATATTTTGTGTCTTATGAACAATTGAGAATATTTTTTAAGGTATGAATTTCATAGTTTCTTAATCAAATTGATGATAAATATGTTTAAAAAGAAAAGAACTCTGAGCATAATCCTTATTCACTATTACTTGAAAGAAATCATATACTACATTTATGTTACAGGATACTTATAATAATAGGCTGAATAATGGAGCTATTAATTCGACCCAACCATTCTGGATTCCAATGTTAGCTGGCGGTACAGCAAGGATATGGGCCGTTACTTTAGTCAGTCCATTGGAGCTCATTAGAACAAAGATGCAGTCTCAAAAGCTGAGTTACATAGGTAACACTATGATATCGAAGATAAATGAGTGTGTGTGTGAACATTGATGGATTTTTTTACTCATTATTTTATTGTTACTAATTGTTCTTTTACAGAAATTGGACAAGCCTTGAAGACGGTTGTTAGATACAGAGGTATATCTGGTTTATGGATGGGTCTTGGTTCAACTTTATTACGTGATGTACCATTCAGCGCAATTTATTGGCTCAATTATGAATTTATTAAACAAACATTCAGAAGCACCCCGCATACGTTTACATTTAATTTAGCAGCCGGAGCTATAGCTGGTTCTGTAAGTTGGATATTCTACTTTTCATGGGAATGCAAAGTCAACCAATCAATAACTCATGGTCATTGTTTCTCTAAATAAAAATCTACAGCCACGAACTATTCAAAATAAACCAATGTTAATAATAGTGACTAATCATATCTAGTTCGTTTTTCAATCTATTGATACACCTACTTCTTAATTCTTCTATAAACGGGATAACGTTCTTTTTATAGATAGCGGCTCTATTTACAATTCCATTTGACGTCGTTAAGACACATAGGCAGATAGAGATGGGTGAAAAGGATATCTATTCAGGTAAATATATTGAAATCAACCGTTATTTAATATTCTTATTCATATCGTTAGTAGCCTGCATAATATTTGACTTGAAATGTAACAATTCGTTTGAATTTAAGTATTACATTTTAATATTTGTGATTCTTATCATGATGTTAATTTTCTGCACTCTTACAAACACATCTTATTTCTATTAAATAGAAAAACCTGGGCGAATTAGCAACACACAATCGATAATAAGAAGAATCTACAGCCAAAACGGGATCAGAGGGTTGTTCACTGGATTGACACCTCGTCTTGTCAAGGTTGCTCCAGCTTGCGCAATTATGATAGCTACGTTCGAACATGGGAAGAAATTTTTTCAATCCTATAATGCAAATCAGTTTATAGAACGGGAGAGTGAAGTCCAGTTTTTTAAACACAAAGAGAAAGATATCTCGGAAAAGCATTAGATTATCTATTTATATTAATAATATATATTGTATATAATGAAATAGAAATATGATTTGAATTGTGAGCTGGTATTGCGAAATTCATATAAATTTTAACTGATGGATTAAATGAACTTTCATCAATTTAACGAAGAAAATGTCATCGAGTATTCTCTCAGTAATTGCAAATCCTAAATTAAGATAAAACCAAAAAAAAAAAAAACCAACTAAAATAAACAAAATCGTGATTTAATTTTTGCAAAATTTTATTCGCTGCATTAATTAATAACAAATTAGGTAAATATAAATTTCAAGGAAAATAATTATTAAAAAAAATTTATTCAGCAAAAGCGTTTTTGGTGTTAATTGCATAGTTGCATAGCGCACTTATAAATCTCAAGGTTTTTTTATTCTAACAGGCGGCGCAACTTTCATAAGTTCACACAAGTGATTTCTAATTGGTCGAAGTACTGTCACAGACTGTTCCCAATCAGTTGAGTTCAACTCATTTAACACACTTGCAAGATCATCTTCTGAAAGATCCATATCTTCTCCGTACAGAGTTAGCGCTTCATACGTACGTATTGCTGTTATCTTTCGTACACTCATGAATTTGTTGCATAAGAATATACTCAATTGATTGAAAGCTTGTTTGCTCACGGGACTTCTTACCTACAAATAAAACAGACAATTACATTTCTGAAAGTTACTTACACCATTATTGTAAATATCTAAAAACGGGAATAAGAGAAAGACCTGTAAAAGTTGGCAAAAAACTCCAATACTCCTGGTCAGTAGTTTCATGTTGTTTATAGATTTGATCTCTCTCTTTAGTAGCGTCAAAAGTCGTTGAGGAAAATCACTCTCTGGATCGTCTAAGATAAATTGAATTGAACCAGAGCTAATCCAACGAACCATAAATACCAGGAGAGAAGTTATCATCCTTTCGTTTTTGTGACTTTCGTCAAAAATGTCCAAAACTTGATCACATAACTTCCGTACAGCTTCTTCGTCAATCTCTTTCAAGTAAGAAAAGAAAGACATGCTTGAATGCTTCACCTAGATTCAAATAACAATGTAAATTATCGCTTCATGGTATGACATTAAAGCCCTGAAATTTTCTCCAAAGTATATTCTTGTCTACTTTACTCACCAACGATTCACTCAATCCACCAACGCTGTATATGATACCACGTAGTACGGCTGTTGTATAAGATGGAAAAGAAAGCATTCTAACAAATCGTGGGAAAGTCATTGATTCCATTCTCCAATCTATGCTATCTCTGCACTCAGCTAATGGAAATAACTTCTTTAGATCTTCATGGTATGGAATATTTGGTAGTTCTGGATCGCTAAATCAAGATCATTATTAATTATTTCAGAAGCAGATCTGTAGACGATAAAGAAAATTTCTTTATTTATAATTCAGACCTGTGTATCAGTCCACTGAATACAGCACCAGCTTGTGCTCGAATTCTATCAATTCTCTCAACAGCTTGTTGTGCAATGCCACCAATTATATGTCCCATAACTTTTTCATTCAATACTGATGTTAATTTAGCATGTGATATCAGATTTGTTAGTTGCTAGAAAAAAAGTTAACCATGTTGTAATGCTAACATCTTAAAATGCATGTAAACAGAGTTGAATCAATACAAAGTATTAACTTACCTGAAGACCAGCCATAGCCGCTGCTCGAACCCAAGCTCCGATATCCCCTCTGCTGTCCATCGTGTATTCGCCAAGAGCAAGTAAATAACAATCGTAGAGTTCTTGAATGTACGGTTTCCAAATTTCTGTTATTATAAATGAAAAAATTATATAAATATTAAGTATAAAATGTCATTGGCTGTAATACAATGATTTTAAAATCCAAGGCTCACCTAATTCTTTGATTCCAAGTGTTTGACAAACCATTGTGAGCGAATGAAACGCTTCTTTTCTACTCTCTGCCCATTTTTCGGTCTGATCTGATATGTGTGCGCATGTAATCAGTCCTTGTATCGTGTCCTTTACTCTCTCTCGTAAAACGAATAATGGAAAATGTCCTGCCGATAAAAATATGTAAATCAATTCAATGTGGATAAGGACATTAAACAAACATTCTAAGTTTTAGTGAGTTTACCTATAGCCCGAGCAAATCCCATTCTGTTTACTTGATTATTGGACGTCAAATTATCTAGATAACGATCGACTATCACGTTTCGGGCTTCTGAACTTATGTGAGCCGACGTATAATATTCAGTGAAGAATTCAGAGTGAGCTTCTGCTGCTTTCAATCTAATTCCAGCTACTTCATGGCTCAAACATTCTTCCAATAAACTCTGCCAGTCGTCTGGAGGAACAAGAATAAGTTATCATTGGGATAATTTGAAATATTGGAAGCTAATTTATCAGAATCAACAACATGAAGAAAAAGTACAATCTTTGGCAGCAATTTATCAAAAGTTTAGTTAACTGCGGCTCATATTGCACATGATTTTTCCCCACTTACTAATTACGTCGGTAGAATGAACGGGGAAATGAACACGGGCACATTTTCGTATGAGAACGGCACACGCCTGCTTTATCAACTCTCCTCCTAATCCTTTGAGTTGCCCTCGATTCCTGAACACTCGTACTATATTACTTATTTGATCTACAGCTGGTTTTCCTGAAGATTATTAAATCAAGTTAAATTTTACGTGAGACATATAGGTAATTACAGTAACAACATTCAGTACAGATATCGACACTAAGATATTCTGTTCAGTTGTAAATTCGATTGCTAATGTTCGGTAGAATTTGAATGAAAGGTATATCGATTGAAAAATAAGAGGAATAAAGTATCTATATAGTTACCAATAATGTTTTCGATTTTGTCATCTGAATTAGCGTTTAATGATTCCAAAATTTCAGCAACAGCTAAAACCGACCCGTGCCGAATGTTCAGATCAATAGAGCTCAGCATATCCAAAAGATTCGGTAATACCGTTTCAACAATGTAGCGAGGATCTTTAGGCGTTAAATTGCAAAGAGCCTGAAGATGAAAAATAGTTATGAAAATCTGAATATGTGAAGAGAAATAATTGAAAATTATAAATTGAAAATCACACTTTGCTGAGCGTTGCACCAACCTTAGCTGCAAGTTCTCTAATCGAAGTGTCCCAATGCGTTACTTTTCTTGAAAGCAAATGATCTATCAAAGGTTTTGTGTATTCTTCATATTGGGCTATGTGGACGCTAAATAAAGACATTCATAAGATTATTAGCGCTGACTATTAAACTCTGGAATTATATGAAATTGTTATTATTCAATTCCAAACAACTTGCCTGATCTTCAAGTAAGCGTTACTCCGTACGCCCACCTCAAAGTAATCAGCAACTGTGAGGATGTCTATTCCATATGGAAAATTACCCTGTCTTCCAACGTTTTCTTGAAATGCGGCTGAAGCAGCTCTCCGACAATTTATCTGGTGCATTTATAAAACTCTTACTTCTTGTTACTCATTAATTTTTAGATTAGGGATATGTAGCTATAAATCGATATATTTTTTCACATTTATCATGTGCATACCTCTCGATCAAAAACAGCTACAATAAGCAAAGTAGCGGCAATCTGATTGACATAAGGCTGTAAAACTTCAGATTCAAAGGCTCTTGCAAATGACCAACAAACGTAGCAAGCTGCATCCCTGATTATAGATCCTACCGAACCATAGGCTCTGGGTTCATCAAATACCAAAGCCTGAAGAACCAGGGGAATCACATCGCCCAATCGATGAGGTAGTAACAATCCTCTTCGCCCTGCAACACGTCATTTATAGTTAAAATTATATTAAAAACGAGAATAAACATGCCATCAGTTGATCCGTTAGAGATCAGACAACACTTGGCGTCTGTACCATTCAGGAATGATATTTAAATTTACCCAATTCAGCTAATGCCAGGCAACCGCCGTGCCAAGCAGAATCAGACTCACGTCCAGAAAACAAATTCAATACAAATCCTACAACTTCGTCAGCTAGATCAATGGGTAAGCGCGCTGTTACACGGCCAATTCCTTTTGCTGCAGACCACCTGATAAATAAATAAAATAAATAACAGTTATGAATGTTACATGGTAAAATAGACACCCGAATTAAGATGATGGTCGAAAGTGATCGAATATCAAATGAAATACGTCAGTTAAACAGTTTGTATCAAAGAAAAAATTTGTTGCAAAAATTCGTACAATCATATCGAATATTTTGTTTGATTCATGTCATTAGAATCAGCTGCCAATTTTTCGTTTCTTTAAAACCAGATAATACCTTATTGTAATAACTTTGTCTCTAAGGCCTTGTATAAGTTGTTCAATAATTTCTTCTGTGGCTGGAGGAATGTCATGTTCTTCAGTTTCTTGGGGAGATGTTTCATTCGTATCTCCTACGCTCATAGCTGCAGTATTTTTTTTATTCTCAGACAGAAGACTTATTGGTTTACTTGCTCTCTGGTATCGCCAATCAGCTACTTTAGCTCTCAGAAGAACAAAGCCTGAAGTAATGTATGAAAAATGTATTATTATATCCAAGATCATGATACCAAAGACAGTTTGACAATAAAAGCTGGTTTTGCTTTTCTTTGAAGTTAAACAATAATATTCACTCATGTGTTTACCAATTCTCTGTATAACTTTCAGGCCAAATTTCCTAACAAGAGCATCTGGATTATCGCTCAGCTTCAGTTTCATAATTTTATCCAAAAGCATTTGACTATATGGCTTGAGATCCTCTCTAGCACAGTGTTTCAATATAGAAGAAAGAATTGCCAAGGCTCTGTGGGTGGTGCAATCGCTTTCTAAGCTCTGAAATGATGTGTCTATTATACCAAACTATACAATCTAAACTAAATAACATGTGAATATTGTGAAAAATATATTTTCAATGAAATATTGAAAACTAAAATACATTTCGTCAAACATAAGACTGAGAACTAAGTACAAATTGTCTGTAAATTTATTACCTGGCAACACCACGTAACAATTTCTTCCAGATATAATTTCTTAACGTCAGAACGATTCAGAAAATTGGCAATTAAAAATACCGCAGCAGCTGAACAAGCATCTTTTGCTAGGCAGTATAATTTGCATAACTTCAATATCCTAGAAAGGATTCAATGAATGTGATAAAGAATTTAGATTGAAAAAAAATTTAATATTATTTTTTTCTCCCACAGTGTTTTTCCAAGAAAAAAAAATTAATATATAGTGTGATACCTATTAGTAATTGTCTCTTCAGGTTTCACATTATCTTCAGTTTCCAGTCGAGATAAAGGAAACGGTATTTTTGATATTATCGAAAGCCAAACAAGAAGTACGTATCTTGTTTCCCAAGTAAGAACATCGGTTGGGTCCTGTTTTTCTAGCATACGAAGTACAGGGACGAGGTCCATTACCTAAAGCGATTAAAATTGATTTTGAATGAATGATATTGAAAAATAAATGAATGAATAATTAGAGAGTTTGTAAAGCTTACCTCATGAGGAAGATAGGAGGCAACTTTCTTGTAAGTCTTAACAGACATGATGATAAATATGTATTTAAAAACGTTGTGTTTAACGCTGTCAGAAATTTCCTCATCTTTAATAATCGCTATCATCGATCCCAATATATCATCCAAATATGGGTCTAGCAGGTGCGGTTGATCCTGATACTGTGATAGTATAAAAGTAAAACGATCTTGATTTTTTTCGATAATTGCCGGTGTCAGATCGGAATTTCTTAACATTCCGACTAGAGCTGTGACCTCGTCTATTTCTTTGATCATGTTATATCCACAGCCCATGCTTTCAGGGTCAGGACCATCGTTGAGCACCATTTTGGTTATATTAAAATTGTCAAAGTTTGTCGCGCGTGCGGAACGGTTCGTTGAAATCGGCAAATAATAGTTATCTTTATTTTTCTTCCAGTTAAGACAGAACAATATACATGCTTTTCAAATTAGGGAAAATTGTTCATAGTCATTTGCTGCCGAAACATTTGTTCGTTACTTCAAAGCAGAAATAAAATTTTCTGACAGGTGACAGATGGTCACGTGTTCCGAAATTGAGCGATCGGCGTGAACTATTTTTAAGCTCGATTTACAATAGTCGCATGCACGTTTATTTCTTTTACTCAATGGTTTAATTTTGTTTTGCTTTGAGGTGGCGCAAAGTTTCATTGCGTTAGTGCCACTTACCTTGCCGTGTTTGATAGCAGTACTAAACAGTCCCGTGCGAAAATTGGCGGTAGGACGGTTGAACTTCAAATGATGTTTAGTATTTTAAAAGAATGTGACTAAAATTTCCGAAATAATAACTTTGGAAATCTGTTTTGTAGGTTTTTATTACATTGATACATATAAATAATGTAGATTTATGAGCTTGGCTTTGGTAAGTGTTTTGATACGATACGATACTATTGCATTTACAATTTAGATATATCATGTAACTGGAATATATTTACGTATAAATTGATTATTTACAAATCAGGGTAAGTACAATGAATTCACAAGTTCTCGACGCATAATTTATATATACAATTGTGGTAGTAGAAACAAATTGAATACATTGCAAATTACCGTATTAGCCATTATGACATTAATGTAATTATTTTTAAATTCGATCTCATGTGATAGAATACATTCTTTATAGGAGAAAGTAATATCCAAACGAATTTTTTGTAATAAGTAAAACGAACGAAGTCGTTGTCGATCTGTGGCTCCGCGATTATTTCACTAAAAATCTCTAAACTTTGTATAGAATATCTACTATACGTATGATGTATACCCATTATCAGTAAGAATCTTTCCAAGTTCAGGGTTTTTTGGAGCAAGAATGCGATCGGGAAGAATTATTAGCCCGGAAGTGCCAAAGATCCTGTTATTTAAACTTGAAAATTAAATGGCTTTGGAGTAGACCTTAGAATCAAGATAGGAATCTGGAGTTTTGGCTATGTATTTTTTCTATCTATTTAGAGATATGTTAGCCATGGGAGCATTAAAATTTCATTATGTATCATCATTTTATGGACCTGGAGCTGTATGACATTGTTAGCACAGCCAAGCAGCAGGTTAAACTGAACAAACATGGCGGCTGTGTCGCGCGTCTGTGCAATGCCGTGCGACTACAGCGCCAAAAAGTTTGCCGAGGTTGATGGCAGTACTAAAACAGGGAACTAGTCGTCCACTGACACTAAAAGTATTACTATATTTCAGTGTCCACTGATCTCTCCTTGGCTAGATTTGAGGCGTTGCTCATGCACGCGGTGCATGTCTGTGTTGGTTTGCCCGCAGAAGGGGGTTGTGCGGTCTCGCCGAAAACACTCGATATATGAAGAAAACTCCCTAAAGTAATGGTGAAGTCGTATTTAAATAACTGTGAGCTTGTTTACCAGGTAGAGAGAAACCTGAGAGAGCCTAGGACAGACTAGTAAAGCTTGGTTCCGTATGTCCGTTCCGTGAAGCAGGTAAATGATAGATGCAGGTAAAGATGCGCGCTCTGTATTATCTGTTCCGCCGTCAAGATCTTTGTTTTGTTTTCCCAATGCGAACTAGTCGAATATTTCGAACTATTCGAACTAATCGAGGATTTGTATTATTCGGTTCGACTTTCGTACATTTTATTGTTGTTTCATTATCCACCAGTTTCTATGCTTGCTCAGGCGTTGATATTATATACTAATACTGTCTATATGTATAATAGATAAATACTATTTATTCAATAGATGTAAAAATTTCAATTATAGGAGCGTTTGATTATGTTACTTTGTTAAAACTGTCACAGTCATATACTATACATATAGTCAATTGCATCATTTTTTTGTATATTTATAATTTGATAACGGTTTGAAGTCTTCAAATAAATTGAATACTTATTATTTTATCTAACATCATGAAAAACAGATGTTGTGTACTATAAATTACTGAACACAAATTTTTTCGGAAACTAAAAACATTGAACTATAACTTTTTTATTGAATACATTTGTTGCTTCAATTACATTCATTATAATGGCCATATAAAAAATAAAGCTCAATGATAATAAGAATGGAAAAAGTAATCATTTAGATGTAAAATATTCCATAACATTACTCAAATTTATAATTTTATATTTTATTTGTCAAGCTTACTTCAGTTATCTGATCTTCGTGCTTGGTGAGAATATTTACATATTTTTCGGTTAATTTTATAACTACGAATATCAGAAACAATATCTGATCCAAGTTATAAGCGAGTATAAAAAACAATTTTCATGCAGTAACCAAATAGAGATTGACAAAGAATAAATCAAAAATTATAAATTTTGTGAAATGTTATGGAATATTTTACATCTAAATGATTATTTTTTCCATTATTATTATCAATAAACTTTATTTTTGATATCGATTATAATGAATATAATTGAAGCAACAAATGTAATTAATAAAAAAAAAGTTATAGTTCAACGTTCTTAGACTTGAAAAAAATTTGTTTTCAGTAATTGATAGTATTTCAAAGTACACATCTGTTTTTCATGATGTTAGATAAAATAATAAGTATTCAAATTATTTAAAGACTTCAAACCGTTATCGAATCATAGATGTATGTACAAAATAAAATTTATGCAATTTAATCTTTTCTCGAGACTCGTAAAAATTTAATTCAGTAACATTCAAATTTTTCCTTGTAGAGTGATCATTTCTGAAGAAGAATCAACAAGAATTAATGAATTAACTAATACAGTTCAAGAGAAAAAAATTAAAACGTAAAAAGTACGAAAATCTTGTGTTATTTAAATGGGAAAAGTATATTGCATTATAGGCAAGGTTTATTGATATATAATTTTAGTTTCAGTGTAAATATGACAAGATAATTATTCTAAACTGTGATGACTGCAAGAGGAATTCCAAATACATTCATGATGGAGGAAATAAGATGTGAGCAGATTGAGACGTCGAGTGAAATTGGAAGCAAAATAAAAACCGAATCAATCACAGAAATAAATTCCACTCTCTATGAAAAAGATGGAAAACTAGTAGAGCTAGACTCTGAGTTACGGGAGCATGTTTGTGCAGTACTGAAGAGGATTAAATATGAGAAGACTGAAGTAGCTGAGGAGATTGACCCAGGCATATCATCTGAAATTTGTGAAATTTCAAGATCAGACCAGAGCTTGGAATTTTCTGGAATGATATACGAATCTACTGATTATACACCTTTGACGTCACTGTGCAGACTTTGCGCAACTCGAAGCAATTCCATGGTTTATATGTTCAGCCAAAATGAATTGCACGATAAAATTATAGAAAAGATTCAATACTGCTTTCTCATCGAGGTTAGACTTCGCTTTGTAATAATTTGATTATTTAAAAAACAAAATATATTTGTTAAACTATTCTTACTGATTTTAAGACAGAAGTGTTCATGATATATTATAATTTTGTATCATTTGTAACACAGGTAAAGAAGACCGATACTCTGTCCAAAGAAGTTTGCCACCTGTGTCTAGAGAAACTTGAATTGTGTTATCAATTTCATAAAACTGTGAAAGCGGCTGAGAAACAGTTACTCACTTTCGATGATGGACGATGTAATAAGAACAAATATAAATCCTCCGACCGGGATGCGCGTAGTAACATTATCAACCAACAGGCCATGCTGCAAGAACTCCCAAACACCAATACTGAAACTGTAGAAAACAGCACTTTATTAACAGATTCAATCCTGAGAAACGAAACATACTGTACAAACAAACCCAACGAAGATAGCAGGACAGAGAGTTCAAGCGATAAGGGTTCTCAAAGTACCCATAATTCTTTACGGACTTCCCATTTGCATGATATGGATGAAAAACTAAGATTCGAAATAAACCACAGTCTGAAAGAAGAGGCCAGAAGTGATGAGAGCGATGATGATATTGTCGTTCGTGAAGAAGTGTGTAATAGGCGAACGTCAGCAGAGCAAAATATAATTGGTCATGAATTAATAAAATGCCATAATTGTAGAGAAACTTTTGAGACTGTAAATCAATGCCTCCCAAACTCGAGCATTCGTGCCTCAGAAGGTTACTTTCCTTGCTATTTGTGTACTGCAATTTTTCGAACTAAACAGGACTGTAACAAACACAGGCTAGAGCATAAAGCCTCTGTATTTTCCCATGCCTCGGAAGAAATTATTGCTCTACAATGTAAACGTGATTTTAGATTTGAATGCAAATTGTGCAATAGAAAATTTCGCTCAAATTACGAACTGGAAGTGCATAACAAGACTGACTGCAGTAGGCCACTAGTATCAACGAAAATGGAATTTTCATGCACGTACTGTGGACAAAGATTCCGACGGGTAAGGATAAAGATGAGGCGAGAGACTGATAATTTATTTTAATGGATATCATAATCATTCTATGTCTCTTCCTCGATTATAATACAAAAATTAGATATGTTGTAACAAACGGATTTGTATGCCCTGAAATTCCAGTTAATTACTTGTTTTCCAGAAAGGAGATCTGAAGCTTCATCTGAGAGTGCATACTGGAGAACGTCCTTATCACTGTGACGTGTGCGGTAAAATGTTCAGAATTAAAGACATCAAAGATTCCCATCTAAGAATATATAGGGGTGCAAGACCGTTCAAATGTTCAAAATGTAACAAGAGCTTCACTACATCTTCTATACTGATGGTTCATTCTTTAGTACATTCGGATGCTAGGCCATATAATTGTCACCTGTGTAATTTATCATTTAAAACTTTAAGAGGCAGAGATACACATTTGACAATACACAACGGTAACAGACCGTTCAAATGTTCAAAATGCGAAAAGAGCTTTCCTACGTCTTCTGCACTGACACGGCATTCTTCAGTTCATTCGGATGCTAAGCCGTATAATTGTCACCTGTGTCATTCATTGTTCAAAACAATATACGCAAGGGATATACACTTGAGAAAACACACAGGTGAAAAACTGTACCAGTGCGACATTTGCGGTGTTGGCCACACGAAGTCGCTGTTCCTACGACATAAAAGACTTAGGCCATGTCTCAAGACATTGGCCGCTAGAAGTCAAAATTGACATACAATTCATAAACATGTACTATTGGTGTGAGCTATAGAATATTACCGCATGTTTTTTTATTTATAGATTTAAGAATTCTATTACAAATAAAAATAGTAAACGTGTAGAGCAGAGTCTAGTGATCATACTGCATACTGACAAGGGAACATCGCCAAGTGTCTCCCTCCGATTTCAACGAAATTTTGAGAGATTGTAAAAGGGGTGAAAATATTTGGCACGTATTTTTTTTATATCGGTTGAATTCCATCCTAAGGGAGTGTAATCAACCCCTGAAAATTTCAAATTTCGCTATTCCATAGCTCCCGAAAAACAACCGTCCGAAGATTTTTGGCTGACGAGAAGGTACTGAGGGTTTTCGGGGTTTCTGATTCCAAATCTGCGGTCAGAATTAAAAAATTCAAAATGCAGGACCCAAAATAGCGGACCAACTTCACCCAGAATGGTGCAAATTTGCTCGGAATTAATTAATTGTCTTTACAATCGTTTGTCGGGCGCTTGTTGGTGAATGATGGACTAATCCGGACGTTTGACAGTAATCCGTTGATCAGAAAACAATTTTTTCTTAAGATTTGCTTAGGGAATTTTTTTAGTTAGCCCGCCCCGATCGTATTACTTTTGACTACAATCGTTTGTTGGTGATTGATGGATCATTTCCACAAAGAAAATTTGGATATTTTCTCAATAATCGCAGAAAAAACAAAAAGCCGTTTTCCGAGGCTTGTCCCGTCGGAGGTAGCCTAAATTCTTGTTCCGTGTAGGATTAGGGATAATGCTTTGTGATTCAGAGGCCCGTAGTAAAAAGAAAACTATTTTTCCTCTGCTGAATGAATTTTTGTCAGTGCAATAATTTTCCAGTAATAGCAACAAATAATTAGCCAATCAGCAGTAAGTTTTAGCGTACAAGAAGGTACAAAGTTCGAAAATCACCCGTGCGTCCGAGTCAGCCTATAATCTCGAGCGAAATGGTCGTGTTGTCTTTTTTTTCGCAACTACGTTAAAACTGACTGCTGATTGGCTACTTATTTGCTGCTATTGCAGGAAGACTATTGCATTGACAAAGATTTAGCAAAGGAAAAGTCGTTTTCTTTTTACACAAGGAATCACCCTATGCAGGTTTGTATGACTCTTTACTGCCGTGAAAATCCAAGTCGTTCGAAAAAATAAGTCCAGTTGCAAGTTTCTAGATTTGTCCAGCAACGTCTGCTCCGACATCACATGGGTGAAAAAAATATTACGAGTAGCTCAAAACCTTGTCAATTAATTTTGTATCACGTTTAATAGAAAATATTAAGAAAATGCTAGATACAAAAATGGTAATATTAAACTCGATGCCCTCTGAAAAACATCTATTTCATTTGGTCACGTTGAATTCTCGAACTTTTAAAGTTATATGAGTTGATGTCAGGTTGCTGAGGTTATCAAGATTGAGGTTATGAGTCATATACACAATGTCATGTCGATTGTGATATTCGTGATTATCAAAGGTATTCATTCGTAGCATGTATTTTATAATAATAATAATCTAGTACGTAATTAAGGCCGTAACCTTGTGTCTGTGAATGTCCCATCTGTGAACCGTTAGTGAACTACTGTTAGTAGGCAACTATGTACTTAGACGAAAATTCCCATTTGAATCCTTGAATATAAATTGGAAACAAAATTTGATGGAAAAACAAAAAATGAGAAGAAAAATTTGGAGAAAGTGAAACTTCCCGGGTCATTTTAGAACAAGTACCGGCAGATACAAATTGAGCATCAATGCTTCGATAGTAATTTAACTATCAACCTGCTGAGTACCACATACTCAAAAAATTTTCTCTGATT
This sequence comes from Macrophya annulata, assembly GCA_963924015.1. Taxonomy (NCBI): domain Eukaryota; kingdom Metazoa; phylum Arthropoda; class Insecta; order Hymenoptera; family Tenthredinidae; genus Macrophya; species Macrophya annulata. The sequence continues at coordinate 9,561,484 of OZ001260.1, forward strand.
TAATTCTTGTAATATTGAAACTCCATTCAGTTATTTTAATTTCTAATTACAGTAAAACCTCTATAAGTAGCCACGCGATCACCTTCTCCTCCACATGCACTGTCACAAGCACAAGCGTAAGTTTCCACACTCTGACTGCGGTACACAGTCAGATACGCCCTGCCTTACTGTTCGAGCATACTTTCAGTTGGTAGTGGAGACTCGCTGTATGTGGCCAATTTTGAGAATTTTCCTCTCTACCCCTAGCATGTGGCCACTTATAGAAGTTTCACTGTACATAGTATAGTTTGATTGGTTTGGAACTATATCAATATGAGCAATTCGAAACTATATCAATATAAGCCATTGATCATCCTGACTTTGTATTACATATCTACATCTCACAATTTCAGTTTAAATATGACAAGATAAATTATTCTAAATTCTGATGACGACAAAAGGAATTCCAAATACATTTATGATGGAGGGCACAAGATGTGAGGAGATTGAGACGTCAAGTGTAATTGAAACCAAAATAAAAACCGAATCAATCATAGAAATGGATTCTATTTTCTATGAAAAAGATGGAAGACTAGTAGAGCTAAGCCCTGAGTTACAAGAGGATTTTTGTGCAGTAATGGAGAAGATTAAATATGAGAAGACTAAAGTAACTGAGGAAATTGAAAGAGATTATACTGAACCAGCCGCTTTATCTGAAACTTGTCAAATTCCAAGATCAGAACAGAGCTTAGAATTTTCTAGAATAATATCCGAATCTACTGATTGTACACCTTTGGCGTCGCTCTGCAGACTTTGTGCAACTCGAAGCAATTCTACGGTTTATATGTTCAGCCAGAATGAAATGCAAAATAATATTATAGAAAAGATTGAATACTGTTTTCCTCTCGAGGTCAGTTTTTGCTTTGTAATAATTTGATTATTTGCAAAAACAACACATGTGTGTTAAACTATTATCACTGATGTTAGGACAGAAATGTTCATGGTATATTATAATTTTGTATCATTTGTAATGCAGGTAAAAAAGACCGATACTCTACCAAAAGAAGTTTGCCACCTGTGTCTAGAGAAACTTGAACTGTGCTATCAATTTCATAAAACTGTAGAAGCGGCTAAAAAACTGTTTTTCACTTTCGACGATGAACAGTGTAATGAGGAAAACTATAAATATTTCTCCAACCGGGATGCGCATAGTAACATAATCATGCAAAAACTGCCAAAAACAGATACTGAAGCTCTAGAAAACGGCACTATTTTATCAAATTCAATATTCAGACAAAAAACGTACTGTCCAAACAGACCGAATGAAGAAAACGGGACGGAGAGTTCAAGTGATAAAGATCTGAGTACTTGTAATTCTTTACTGACTTTCCCTTTGCACGTATGCAATGATATGGAAGAAAAACTAAGACTCGAAATGAAGCCGAGCCTGAAAGAAGAGGGCAGAAATGATAAGAGCGACGATGATATTGTCGTTCGCGAGAAGAGCAGAAATGATAAGAGCACCGATGATATTGTCGTTCGCGAAGAGGGCAGAAATGATAAGAGCAATGATGATATTGTCGTTCGCGAAGAGGTCATTAATAAGCGAGGATCTACTAGGCAAAATATTATTGGTCATGAACTAATAAAATGCCAGAATTGTAGAGAAACTTTTGAGACTGTAAGGCAATACCTTGCACACTTGTTCATTCATGGCTCGAAATGTGGTTACTTCTCTTGCTGTTTATGTGGTGCAGTTCTTCGAACTGAAAAGGAGCGGAATCAGCACAGGCTAGAGCATAAAGAAGATGAAAATTTGAGAAGAGGAGAAGTGCAGACCAATAGCGGTAATGAATCTCTAAAGAAATCTCTCAGAGAGAGGAATCTGAATACTGAAATAAAACTGAATAGCAAGATTAGTAGTAAAAATAAGTTACACTGTAAAACATACAATGAAGATATCGATTCTGAGAAGTCTCTACAACAGAGACGTCAGTACATGCTCAGTGTACACAAACAGCATAAGAAATCATCTCTCAACATGTGTGAAGGAGAGCTAAGGTGTGGCATACGTTCAAACAGGATTGTTTGTACTTGAATTGAAAAATATATGAATAGTAAATTAATAGTTTGATTAAAGGCTGACCATGGGTTAATTGTATCTCACATTACAATTGTGTTTTACAGTGCTCCGGAAGAAATTATTGCTCCCCTAAGTAAACGTGATTTTAGTTTCGAATGCAAATTCTGCAATAGAAGATTTCGTTCAAATTATGAACTGGAAGTGCATGAAAAGACTGACTGTAGTAGGTCATTAGTATCAATAACAAAGAAATTTTCATGCCTACACTGTGGACGAAGTTTCAAACAAGTAAGGATGAAGATGAGAGAATGTTAAATCATTTTAATGAAAATCACAATCGTTCTATGTCTCTTGCGCGATTATAATGCAAAAATTAAGTTCGTCTAACAAACGGATTTGCGTCCCCTGAAATAACAGTTAATTACTTGTTTTCCAGAAAGCAGATCTGAAGAGTCATCTCGGAATACACACTGGAGAACGTCCCTATGGCTGTGACTTGTGCGGTAAAATGTTCCGAGTTAAAAAGAACAGAGATGCTCATCGTAGAATACACTCTAATAACAGACCGTACAAATGTTCAAAATGTGAAAAGAGTTTTAATACGTCTTCTGCACGGTCGAGTCATTATTTAGTTCATTCAGATGCTAGGCCTTATAGTTGTCACCTGTGTCATGCGTCGTTTAAAACGTCAAATAAAAGAGTTGTACACTTGAGAGGACACACGGGTGAAAAACCGTTCAAATGTTCAAAATGCGAAAAGAGGTTTACTACGGCTTCTATAATGAGACGTCATTCTTTAGTTCATTCGGATGCTAAGCCATATAGTTGTCACCTGTGTCATTCGTCGTTTAAATCGTCAGATAGAAGAGATGCACACTTGAGAATACACACGGGTGCAAAACCGTTCAGATGTTCAAAATGCGAAAAGAGGTTTACTACGCGTTCTACACTGAGACGTCATTCTTTAGTTCATTCGGATACTACGCCGTATGGTTGTCACCTCTGTCTATTATCGTTTAAAACAATAAATGCAAGAGATGTACACTTGAGAGTACACACAGGTGAAAAACCGTACAAGTGCGACATTTGCGGTATTTGCTACACGAAAAACTCGCTTTTACTACGTCATAAAAGACGTCAGTCATGTTCCAAAAATTGGCCGCTAAAAGTAAAAAGTGACATACAATTCATAAGCCTGTAATATTGCTGTGAGCTGCAAAATAAATACCTATATATTTTTTTATTTATAAACGTAAGGATTCCATTTCAAATGAAAATGGTAAACACGTAGAGCAGAGTTTAGTAATTATACTACATTTGTAAGTGTAGTTAAAGAGCTTAGGATCAAAAGGGTACATTTATAGTCTTAACTTTTTTACAATAAACGGAAAAATAACTGGTTATTTTCTAATATCAACTCTCAAATTGATTTATTTGCATTCTCAATTATAGTACAGATTATGTACAGATGCTCGGAAAGTTATTGTCCAATTTTTGTTCCTTTAAGCCTAGAGGACATGCATTTTTTTCTAACTCCTACGTGCTCATGACTGGGATAGGTACCCACCCCACGCGTTCTTTGTGGGCACACTGATCAATTTAACCGTAACGTAAAATCTCAGTACAATCTCATTGGTTTTCGACGAGGAAGAGAATGGTGTATGGCAAATTTAGTTTCATTGAAATTTAGTTGGTGAAAAATCCGTTTAAACGTCGACATATGCCGAAAATCAGCGAAAATCTCATTTTTTCAACAAAACATAGTTTTGTTTCTGATGAACTGAATTTCAAATATCGCACGTCGTTTCAACGAAGAAAGATTCAGCTAATATAAAAAAAAAAAAAAAAACATAGTCGTACTATGTTCCATTTAAAAAGTATATTTATTTCGGGATTTATTGGAAATATTCCCTTTTAATCAACATTGATGGAAATATGACTCTTTGATTTTAATTGAGGAGCCTAGGATCGAAAGATAACATCTACATAAATTATTAAAAATTATTTTTTTATTTAATCCGACGTAAAATACAAAAATACATCAATATCCAGTACCTATCCATTTTTGCCGATACGTAGCTCATTTATTAATAAAGTATATATGAAACATACAATTTGGATCAAAAGGTAACATTTCTTCATTGTTTGAAATAAAGTTCATTATTATGATAGGAACTACGTATTGATAAACACAGGTCTGAATTTCGATGTATTTTTGTATTTTACGTCGGATTCAACAAAAAAAATTTTTAAATTTTATAATTGATGTAAGTGTTACCTTTTCAGCCTAAACTCCTCAGTTACTCAATGTATGAACCTCAGGTAATAATTAATCGGGTTATCGCTATGGGATCTATAGCAACCGATTATCCAAGTAGATTATAAGAACAGATGAAATTCTATTTTATGGTAAACCTTTTACTTGTATAATACCTTATGACATAACACATACAATTTAATTTTCAATTATAGTACGAAAACATCTGTAAAATAAATTACTGGACACTAAGTTTGTGATTTCAATCTTAACAACTATAATTATTAGCTTATAAATTAATGTCCCCTCCGCCTTCCAGTCAATATACCCAAAAATTTGATGATCTCATTCATTCATAAAGTTTATTTCGTTATTGATTTGAAGTACAATGAAAGTTCTATATCTTTTTTATAGCATACAGAAGAATTATTTCATTTGGTTGGGTTGAGAAGTACACATCATGAGGAGCATACTCACATTTTTTAAGATTTTTTACGCCGCTAAATCCGAACACATGATTATCCGAAATTCAGAATATTGTAGAAAATTCAATTGTTTAAACGGCGGTAACAAGAAAAGTATGAAGCGCATAAAAAATATCAAGAGATCAAAAAATGTTTCTTTAGTGAGGTACTTTCTGAAAAGAAATGGAAACAAACGGTTTTTTGTGGAAATAACCAATTTGTTGCAGTGGATACCTACAGAAGCGTAACTGGCGGCTCGATTAGAAAACATGATATCTCAAATTGTAGTAGAAAGCCATATCTAAAATTATGATAGAAAACCACGCTATCTCCTATGTTAAACCGGCCTTGTTTTATTCATATCAGTACCTGGAATTTTCGGTAAAAGACATTTAGTCTCAGAATTTAATAAAAAATCCACCCTGAATGATGGCCTGAATCACCCTATATAGGTAGAGGAGAGAAAATCAAAAACGATATGCAAAAAAAAACATACACTTGCAATAAATGATTTTTATATTTTCAAATAGTCTGTTTACGTAAACTACGAACAGAATTCGTATATTCATTACAAATTATTAATACTATATACAGTAACTGCGCATAGAATTTGTTTATTTAGTACAATTTTCCAGCATTATCTGTTACAAACAGTCAATGTCATCAAGTTATGGTATTTAAAATACCTTTATAAGTATTAATATTAATAATAATAATAATGATTCTGAAACGACATAAGTATAAGTACGAATTATAACAATTTTCGAGTTATTCTTTATTTTTCAGTAATAATTTGGCATTTAGTGATTCAATCAGGTCTGTTAAGTATTCGGTTCGCTATTTCAAAATAGTTTTACAATAAATCTGCATGCGTATTGCACAATAATGTAGCAGATAGTGGCCGCTTGTAGATGAATTAAAATACCCTAGATTATTGTCATTTAAAAATCTAAGAACAAGTCATTCACTTCATTACATGTTTCTACTGAACGATGTTCCTATATCTTGTAGTAGTGTTTCTATTTTATTAATTGATACATCCGTCGTAAATTTACATACCTCATCAATTTATTTATGGGGAGTATCTTGCGATTTAATTAAGCACGGCTATAATACGCGCAACAATTACTTAGTACCATTTTTTTTTTTTTTTTTTATGCCGAGCTCAAGATCATAACTATTATTCAACAGGAACATCGAAACTTTTAAATACAGTTAAACATACCTTTCAACTTTTGTTCAAATTTATTGAAACTTTTCAATGGTTATTAGCACAGCCTATCTGAAGGCACTGTAAAGCCGATAAAATAAGCAATCGTTAATTAAATGCACATGAAGTTAGCACATGAATTACACGTTCATTAAATTGCTAATTATACTATTTTAGTATATTCCTGATGGTTGTTGGCGAAATAACAATAAAAATTCAGTAACTTTATATCATTCCAATAGAGGTCAACAGGAATTAATTCATAGATTGTTTTCTTGATCCCAAAATAAAGTGGGTAACTAAATAACTGTTTTTATAATCTAGTGTACCACCCAGAAATACATATAAATTGCACTCTAGTGCCAACGATGGTGAGTGAAACTATATTTCCCAGCGGTACTGTACAATTTTCTTTGAACAGGTAACTGCTTTCCAAGAATATAATTACAATTTTCCGATAAATATGTGTTATATAAATACATTGCCGTATTTACACGAAAATAAGCCGCACCCTGATTTTGGAGAAGGGTCATTACCGGAAAAACGTTTTCATACTCGTATAAGTCGCGATACCGAAACGGCATGGTACTAGAATCATCCACTAGATCACACGAAGAGGCGTTAAAATTTGAATCTCAACACTACTTTGCGCATGTGCGACCGCTATGAGAATCACGGGAATTCCCGTGCTGCTTTTTTGCAACCAATAATTTTTTTATAACGAAGTAATGATATCTTATACGTTATAATTATAGATAGGTCGCTTTAGTTACTTGACCAGAATATAATGTATATCGACTAAACAATGTATGTACCTGCCTAATAGCCTCCAGTATTGTATACGTATATCTATCAATATAAATTTGTATTATTATTATTATTATTATTATTATGATTATTATTATTATTATTATTAGTGTATATGTAGAGAAATATATAATTCTATAAATGCCATATTTCTTTATTTTTCATTTTTAATTATCATTATTCTATGTTGATTAAGTAATCTTTTTCTCTTATCTGCATATCATCTGCATTACCAATTAGATTGAAACACGTTAAAGCTATCATTTTTTTTTTGGCACTGAAAATTTTTCACAAGAACCTGATATGGCTGCAGTTTGCGATTTTTCTATTTCAAACAAAACTTGACTATAATCTTCCCGTTATTTTTTTGAAAGCATCAGTCTTGATAGTCACTGTTCACAAATAAGGGGATTAACATTTGTGACGGTTTTTGAAAAGTATAAAGTACTCTTGATTTGGAAAATAATTAAGTATACACGCGATGAATAAAAGTTAAAATTATTCGCCCAACTCTAATGAAAGAGTTACGTATTTTTGTAGCGTTTAAAAAATATGTTTACGGGCTCAGTTTAAATACTCTAATAATAAGATCATTCAAATGTTTTCCTAAAACATTTCAGTGAAAGAACTGCCACTCATCTTTTATAAGTATGTAAAACAAAAAAATCAAAAAAACGATATTTTGGCAACATATTGACAAGTAATCTGGATACGGTCAGCAATAGACAACGTATAATGAATATAAAAAATTTTTACTTATTTTCACATGTTGGGAAACCTTGTGTAAGCTGTATGACTAGATGTAACGCGGCAAGCACAACCAATGACGAAAAATATCGAAAAAATAATTAATATTACCCCAACGACGTGGTATACTAATAATTGCATAAACCGATTTGGCTGCCACAATATTGTAAATTCTACTGTTTTCTCCTGTGTGTCTGAAACGTAAATTGAACAATACAAGAATTAATTGTCAGCCTTGAAAATTTGGCTCAATATTTGAATAAAATCTCAAATTATCTTTCTCATATAATACCTACCAACATAGGCTACTCCGTAACCAATATGAGGTGTGCCCATTCTATACGAACAAGTTGGTATTTGAATTTCGTGAATATCTCCAATGTCCAATCGCAGTTGATACAATCGATTTTCATGTGGTGGTAAAATCTCAATATCGCTCAGCTCATCAGTCGCTATGTCCAAACTGGTATGCATTGCTTTATGGTCATGAGCAGTAAAAATTAACTGTGGCGATAGCTTCTTAACTACCTGAATAACAACAATTAAAATATGTTCAATTGGTCGAAACAATTCGATATAGGGAAAGCTGCAATTTAACCATACACAGATATTGTACTTTACAAGCAGTACTAGTCTTAAATCATAATATTATTACACTTTGGACAAAACTGCCAGGTGAAAACAATAGCGGCATATGACTAAGAACAATATTTGTTGTATTCCTTTCAGCATAATCATTTAAAAACGCGTCATTTGGTGCTCCAGGAACCGCATGAGTCAGTCTGTTCACCTAACATAGAGTAATGATCATTATTATTGTTATGAAGTGTACCCTAAAATCATATACATACTGTATTGAATCGTGAAGAACCGCTTAGTTTACCTTAAAAAAATTCAAGCTTTTGTAAGTCAAAGTATCAGGTTGGCTATAGGTGAATTCAAATCTATCGGAAATGTGAGAAGATACAGAATCTTCCTCACCGCCGATATCATTGTCTCCGGGTAAGTAAATTTTCTATAAAATAGAAAATTGAAGCATTTTTTAAAGTCGTTATTGTTTGGTTTCACACTAGAACATTGATTCAATTGATTATCTGGTAAATTAAAAAATAAAAAACTAAAACATACCATGACATGATCAGGCGTTTGAAATATATAATCCAACCTCCGTTTATATTTCTCAAAATGTTCAGCAGGTGCAATATGACCCTCATCCATTAAGTCTCCAAGAAAAGCAATCACATGTGGTTGCGAATGCCTTAAAGCTCTTGAGAATGTCTTTCTTAAGTAACTGAAAATGTAAATACTATATTTATAATTTTCCAAGTAAAGCATTAACGTTTTCAAGCTGGCGCAAATGGATGTGTAAAAAGATCCGGAAAAATAATCTTACGATAAAACATTCTATCTCTCCCGGGCAATTCAATATGTTTGCTGTATAAATTATGAATAGACAACAATTGCGACTAAAATAAATGACTGTTAATGTGTTACTTGTTTCCTTCTGTACCATATATCATTAGATGGCGATTGATTATTTTTTTTAAATCAACATCTACAGGATGATACTTCATTCTTTTAGTGCAAGGAGAGTGGGAAGCGAGGGCACAACGGTTGGGTTTGTCCGATAGCAGCAAAATTGGCCTAAATGTAACAAATAATAATCTAAAGCTTTATAATTATGTTTAAAGCTGTTTGTGCTGTTCTGTAAGCCAGCTGCTCTTCTTCTTCTAGAAGGATTAGAAACTTTCAAATGCTTAATACTTTATTTTGATTTTCGACTAGCTAGAGGGTTACTGTCTCATGGTATGTACGAGGGTGGTCTGAAAAGTTTCCGACCTTAACGTCATAAGAGCAGTATGTTTAAGAGGTCGGAAACTTTTCAGACCACCCATGTATAAAATTGAACAAAATTGAATGAACAAAATTACCTATCGCTATCCCATATAGCCAGTGATGAACCAGGATAATTTTCATTTTTAATACCCAATATTTGTGGATCTGCTACAAGCAATATCTTAGTGCAATCTGGACAGTTCCGATAAGCCCAGTGTAGACTTTCAATTTCATAAGCAATGTATTCATTGTACGCTACAGTCATTCCAAAGATTAGGGTAACAATGGCAAGTCTGTTTTTTATCCTGAAAAATATAAGCGAACTATGATTATCAAAGATTCATTAAATCTCAGCTAATAAGAATGAAATAGAAATAAGATATAAGATTGTCGAGTTTGAACATTCAAACACCTAGTAATATCGATAAATGCTAGATATTATTACTCTATCGAACAAGTAATGAATTATATTCACCTGCTCCTCCTCATTATGATTTAGTTGCTCTCAGCGTAAACGACAATGATATTACGTATGTGTCATAAGATTAGATTAAAAGAGTAGAAAGTTGTATTAAGTAGTAAATAGCTCATCACACCTGAGGTTATTAATGCGTGGCTTTAATATATATTTCGCACATTTTTGTAATATTTTTAATCTTACGTCACTTGTTAAAATACGTAACAATAATTCTACCTAGTTAGCTGTTATTTTAAGCTGTCCAAAAAAGACGGAAGTTTTGTAAACGCTGAACAATTATTCGTACTGTTACGTGTTTATCTTTTAAGAATTGTCAATGATGAAAACATAAGTGGCCTAGAATGTAAGATTAATAGCCACTGATTAATGAGATTACAATTTGAGTTTCACATTTGGGGTATTTTAAAACTGGTAATTTATTTGGTAAATCTTATATCGTAAATAAAGGCAGTGATCTATTCTCACGGAATAAGTGAACTCAGGATATACCGCTCGAAACATCACATCAGGTTATCAAAATGACAAGTTCGGTGATTTTCGCTATACCGTTTGAAAAAATCATATTATAATTATTGATCCATACGCTTATCCTTGCCGGAAGTAGTATTTAAAAAATCATAATATCGATTTTATGTCGATTTCGTTTTTATTTTTGTTCCCTTACTGGCTCGTACCACGATCTTAATAGAGAGGCATCCGCTCTCTCTTCTTCCATAGCAGACCGCCTTAAGTATAGGCGCACGGCGAGAGGAACGGACGTTACGAAGAAAGGTAGATATATCTATACAAAGATGCATAGCTCTGTCTCAACATGTAGCAGTCGAGTCGACGCACAGACTTATAGAATAAACTGCGCGCTCCGTGCGAGGAGGTGAAGACTTGATTAGAAAGAGAGAGCAATAGCGATAGTAATTCTGTCTCCTTTTAGCAGAGTAAGTAGTAGGGGAAGACAGGTGAATATCACATGCATACTCCCTTATTCCCCCTTTAGCCGTATAGCCGCCACTCATCGCTGTGTGCGAAAGAGTGGGAACTACTGTTGCACTCTTTCTGTCCTTCAATGTGGGCTTCAGTCGGACCGTAAGAGCGTGCAGTCTATTCTATAAGTCTATGGTCACTACACGTAATTTATCCCTGCAAAATCCTTTTAAAAAAATCAGGTGAGCCGGCTGACCTTGATGGGCTAGCCCTCGAACTTCCCGCGCCAGATTTGTTTCGCGATAAGAAATTATTAAAATCTATTCAAGTAGGTAATAAAAATTGTTCGCTTAAGTTATACTAGTAATGGTCAATTCAGGGTGGCCACGGTTAGGGAAAACCTGGAAAACCTGGAAATGACAGGAAATTTGAGATCGGTCAGGGAAATCAGGGAAATATCAGGGCATTCTATTATCAGTCAGGGAATTTTTTCTATTTGGTTGCGATAAAAAATTTTTTTTAGCTATTTCATTGCCGTTAGTTTACCACGAAGTTATTAGCCTGAAATGTCATTTATTGTTCCGTTAATTATTTCTGATTTCTTATTGAAATTATTATTAATTTTTATGCATTACGCCACTGCTGATTTATAATCGTTAGTAGGTGTAATAATATAATTATTTGTTTTTGAAACTTTGTCTCATAGGAAAAAGGGAAATGTCATTAATTGCAACCTCGGAGTTAACTCGTAGGTGTTAATTAATGTAATATATTTGTTTAATCGCAACCGCGAAGTATAAAACTTGTTGGTGTTGATTACATGGTAAGGATTTTTCAATCGTAGCCGCGAAGTATTTTACTTGTCGGCGGTAATTAGATTATGGGTAAATTACTTATTTTAATAATCGTTAAAATTGACCGATTGACTTCAAAATTCAATTAGATTTGAGTCTTGGTATACCCTTTCGATCGCCCCAAGAACCATTCTAATCGGTCGATTCGTTCTAAAGATATCACACACACACATACGCGGGCTGGCGCGAGCTTTTCCGTGGTGATCGGCGGACCAGCATCAGTCGCTGCCAGGCAGTGGCTGAAGAAGGTTGGAGTGCAGTTGGTGGTTCCGTACGTTATTATTCTCCGTCAAAAGTTCAAAAAGTAAATAACCAATAAGGAAATGAAGAAGAAAGTTATTATTGTGTGGTAAAACCGACGCCGGGGATGAAAGAATAATTGTCAAGTGAATTGGAAGTGACGTTCTAAAACCTGTGTATAATTTTGTGAACTGAATTTGTGTTTCTTTGGCCTGCAAAACCGTCGCTGACATGTGAAAAAAAGTAAGAGTGGTTCAATCTTGATATTGCACGAACGTTAGAAGTAAAATTCAAGTACGAGCAAGTAATTTATCTCCGTTTAACCCGTTTTACAAAAACATACAATTCCGAGAAAAAATTTTTTCACTTGTTGCGCCGTCAATTACTTTCGGTAGTTTCCTTCGAATATTATATCTAGCAAACGATTGTGTATAATTTTTGCGGAAGATTATAATAAGACTTGCATATCAGATTGAATAGTATCGTAAATTGTTCGCGATTGTGGATTGGATCAGGGATTGTTTACTGCGTATAATTTTAAGTACACAATACGTAACAAAGTCTTGACGAGGAAAATGTAAAGTAAACACGCGCCAGTGGGTCTCGCACTACCAAATGTTTTTTACATTTGGGAAAAATTCGATAATAAACGAACCACGGTTATTCATTAATTAACGATTTGACTGAACTTCTAATATACCGCGATACTTTATATTGATAAAAAAATTATTTGATTACAGAGACAAAGTGCAGCAGGTCGTAAATGCAGATCTCGGGCAGTTTGAACGGATAAAATCTCACCGATGAATCAAGAAAAAGTAAGCCAGTAATCATAACGTTAGTTATAATTATTTTACATTTTTATTAAAGTTCAATTGTTAAGAGATTGTTGAATATTTTCAAAAAAATTTGTTTTGTTTTCGCTTCCATCCGTCTAATATTTTCCGATCGATAGTTTAAAACCCAATACATTCATTTGATTCATTAAAATTACACAATATATGTTTGGCTTGTTTTGTTTTATCTCGAAAATATCGCAACGCTCATTGTACGAATATTCGATTGATACATCTTTTTCATTTTTTTTTTTATTCATTTTTATTTTTGTCCTAGTCAAACACGTTTTGCCAACATCTGCCAATTACATTCCTGTGGGATCAAAGGCGGACCAAATACTGCAACGAAGCTGACGATTACAATACTGATTATACAGCGCTTCGGAGCAGGTAAAATACAATTTCTTGATTGATTATTTTCCTAAGAAATATATGGACTAATAATCAGTGTGCTATTATCGTGGACCTAAATTTCTATTGACTAATTGAAGAATTGTCCACATACATGAGCTCCCTTGAATATGTGACCCTTTTTCTTACATGTATAAAATCAAATTTATATAAAATTTATTCCTTACTTTACTCATTGCTCTTCTTATTTTACAGAAAATCGTGTCAGCAGGCCAATCCTGGCAATTGGAGCGACTGAGAGGATCGGAGGATGACTTGGCCTCAAGGATGGGCTATAGATTGAGGGAGATTAAGGTGAGACTTGAGAAACTTCTTCATTAATCTCTGGTCTCAATATCTCTATAAAAGATGTACTGAAAGAAAATGACCATCGTCTGTATCCAAATTTTTATCACGGAAGTTTGTAATTTTCTTTCAACACAAGTCTTGACACAATCTGACACCTACAGGAAGGAATCATTAATTAGATTTTTTGAGTAAGTAATTTAAAAAATGAGATGATAATTTTATCCAAATTTCATAGACATGTCTCACTGCATTAGGATAAAGATTGAAGACGTTTGTCTAATCGTGCGTATTGTTTCGCATACGTGTAAGTCGAAGTTCTTAGTTATAAATATGGTTCGCAAAATCCGCCCCAGACCCGTATGCGAAGTCGAATTATATTCGGGAGTTATGAAAAATTTTGTATAAAAGATCGAGTTATGATGAGAATTTTCAACTTATGATAGTGAGAGTAGCCGAAAACAATAGTAATTGTAAGAAACTCTGGAATTAGTAAGTTTATTTTTACAATCGAACTTGAATTTGTCTATTAATTGATAAATTTGTCTTAAATCAGATGAGTACGTAATAGGATCATGCACCACTGTGGGTGTGCAGAAAATGTGGAGGATCCAAAGAAAGGAAATCTGCAAGACAAAGAATGAACAAAATAATCGTCGTACATATTGAGGCGATATTACTCTACATTGCAACAACATATTTTTATTCTAATTGAACTAATTTTCATACTAAAACTAAACTTGCCCCTCGAGTTATATGTCGACTGTCGGGTATTTTTAACTTGATTGCGTGTGGAGTAGCGTCGTAAATCCACACTTGGTGCATAATAATTGATCTTCGGACGTCAATCGTGTATGTTTTGTACTTGTATTTTTTATTTTTTTTTTTTACAAATTAGATACATAGATAAGATTAGATTATTGTCATGAATGAACATAATCGTAGCTTGCAACTACATTACATGTACTATCGATCGATCAACGATACGGGTATAAAACCGATTAACGCGGTTTTTCGTTTACACTTGGTGCATAATAATTGAAATTCGGACATCGATCGTGTATTTGTCTCTGCACTTGTTTTTTTTTTTTTTTTTTTTTTTACAAATTAAAGAGATACATAGATAGAATTAGATTAGAGAGTCCTGGAAAGTAAGTTTCTACCATCAAATAAATGCATACATACATGTCTTGTTACAAAACAAACAGTAAATATTTATATAATTTTTATTCGGTAGGCTTAATAAAATGAAATATCGTTTCATCTGCACCGCGGCATCTGCACCACATCTGACTCCGCAAGAGAAAGTACCGCTATTAAAGTTCAAGGCCGTTACTTTTTCCGCCAACGGGGTCTGAAATGGTGTCGCCATCTCGTGGTCGAAGTGACAAACTACTTTTGTCGGTAAGATTGGTATTCGCCAAATCGCGATACCATTTCACACCCTGTTCGTGGGGATAGCAGCGACCTTGGACTTGATCAGGGATCAGTGGCCCTCGTGGCTTCGGAGAGTTCATATGGGAATAGCGTTAACGAGACACGATCGACAGATATCTGAAGAGAATTACTTTGGACGCAGAGAAGGTGTCACAAACCGGACAACAAACTTATTGAGGAAGAAAGATTGTTCCTACTAGTATTTAAGTGACTTACTACAGTTTCCGTAAAATTAGTTCTATCGGATAGTATATTATTATTATTGTAATATGAATGTGATTCATATATTATGATCCACAACACATAAAATCAAGTCAGAATCGACTGGTGGATAGTTATACCTGGTCATTTGTAGAAGACGTATTTTTACACGCGATAAAACAATATTTGGCAAAAGCGAGAGTTTTCCCGCATTTTTCGAGCAAATAAATTGATCCATAACACGAAAATTCCACGAAGTTAGAATTGACCGAATGTTTGTGTAACGATTTTCCGAGGGTGTTAGTTCGCGCGATCCAAGAAGCATCCCCGTACATTTTTTCCCTAAGTAGGAATTTGTATCACTTTAGAAATTCATATTTCTGAAATCACGCGAGTGGACAATCCCGAGAATGGTTTTTTCATATAATTTTTAAAATATCTGTTTCACTTTTTGAATATGTATCGATAATCTGAGAGAATGCTTCCTCCTCCGTTCTAAATCATATTCGGCAGAAGTAAGAGTATTTTCTGGCGAAGTTCGAGCAGCGCAATGATAACTTGTATGCCAGGGAGCAAATAATATTTAAACTGGATCAATTGATAGTATAATAATAATATAATACACTAGATCAATTGTAATGGATACATGTTTAATTTCTGGAAATAATTGTAAATTGTATGTATGTACATACATACATACATACATAGATTACTTCGACAATGAGTAATATTGTATTATTGATGTAGCAATAAATTCTGAGATATACCAACAATCGATTGCATCTTTATTTTATACCTTTCCTTTCCTGTATCAAAGATACGTTATTGAGATTTCTAGAAATCTTGAGTAAAACATTGGGTGCGCCTAATAATATGCAATCTCAATTTGGACATCGCATGAATGACATACGGGTTGCACGCAATGAGGCGCAGGGGGACAGTTTTGAAAATGGCGAGGGACAGTTTGGAAATATTTATGTGATCAGTTTTTAAAATTTTAAGTCGGAAAATTGCTCCTGGTATC
Organism: Macrophya annulata; assembly: GCA_963924015.1. Lineage (NCBI taxonomy): Eukaryota > Metazoa > Arthropoda > Insecta > Hymenoptera > Tenthredinidae > Macrophya > Macrophya annulata. Next base: position 9,577,551 of record OZ001260.1, read on the forward strand.
AGGAGAACATCTGACCCGAGGAGGTGTGCTGAAATTTTTGGCGGGAAAAATCAGGAGCGTATGTCTCAGCAGGCACGCAATCAGATAGATACGTGTCTCTATGCATGTCTTATTCGCTCACAAAAATTGGAATTTTTGTATTTCAAGTCGAAAATTACTCCTGGTATCAGGAGAACTTCTGACCCGAGGAGGTGTGCTGAAATTTTTGGCGGGAAAAATCAGGAACGTATGTCTCAGCAAGCATGCATTCGTATACCTAGATGCGTGTTTCTATGCATGTCTCATTCGCTTACGAAAATTGGAATCTTTGAAATTTTAAGTCGCAAATTGCTCCTGGTATCAGGAGAACATCTGACCCGAGAAGGTGTGCTGAAATTTTTGGCGGGAAAAATCAGGAGCGTATGTCTCAGCAGGCACGCATTCAGATAGATACGTGTCTCTATGCATGTCTTATTCGCTCACGAAAATTGGAATTTTTGTAATTTCAAGTCGAAAATTACTCCTGGTATCAGGAGAACATCTGACCCGAGGAGGTGTGCTGAAATTTTTGGCGGGAAAAATCAGGAGCGTATGTCTCAGCAAGTATGCATTCGTATACCTAGATGCGTGTTTCTGTGCATGTCTCATTCGCTTACGAAAATCCGAATTTTTGAAATTTTGAGTCGAAAATTGCTCCTGGTATCAGGAGAACATCTGACCCGAGGAGGTGTGCTGAAATTATTGGCGCGAAAAATCAGGAGTCTATGTCAAAGCAGGCACACATTCAGATAAATACGTGTCTCTATGCATGTCTCATTCGCTTACGAAAATTGGATTTTAAAAAATTTTAAGTTGAAAATTGCTCCTGGTATCAGGAGAACATCTGACCCAAGGAGGTATGCTGAAATTTTTGGCAGGAAAAATCAGGAAAAATCAACTTTTTGTTGCATAGCATTAGGCGCACCAAATTTTGCAATTTAAAGTTTCCGTAAATTGCGCCATGTCTTCTCACGATTATTGAGATTTCACTGTCAACGTTGTGTCATGTTTTGTACAATTTGTAATTATTTCTCACAAATAAATATGTATACATATACGAATGGTAAATTATCAACGATGTCTCTATTTACTTATTGCTGTACAAGTTCCTATAGGTATAGTATGTATAGTATAAACAACATTTTGTCGGACAGAGATTTTTCTCAGGCATTCGCGCCAGTGGTTCGATTGCCAGACAAAAATAACTTGATTCCGAAAATGTACATACATACCTCTTATTTAACATCTAATCATATGTCTAATACGCCACATTTTCTCCGCGTTGGGAATATTTCTAATGAGATGTCTATGAAAGTCGTCACAGATCTTCCATATCAACTCTTCTCGTAGGATATTTAATGAAGAATATGATGGTTTACTATAATAATGCGTGTTCATTAGATCAACAATTTCAAAACACGGTTATTGCATTTAAAGTTAGCTCCAAGTACGATGGTCATATAATTGTGTAATATTTAGCACTTTTATAATATCCACATCATGTATGTACAAACTATTTCTCAATAAAATCATAACCAGGCTATACTAAAACTATAATTATACTTTAAACCAATCGTTGTTGGGACAAATCATACAAAGGTATAATTAATAAGTAGATTATTTGCGTATTCGTTTTGTTTTTAAAAGCGGGCTGTTGATTTCAATTTTTCACACGAAAATACTAATAGAGGACAAAATAATTATTTCCAATATTGTTTTTAGGGGAGAATAAATCTCGAGTGTAGACAGTCAAATTAGACAACATTTACTGTTTTATTGAATTGATATTGTTATTGATATTGTTTTATTGTCTAATTTGACTGTCTACACTCGAGATTTATTCTCCCCTAACTACCTGTCTACGGTCAAGAATTCACTCATAATATTGTTTTTGTCAAGAATAATAATCCAACAATATAATTTCGCCGCGTGAGTAGTCGAATAATTTGTGCTGTACAAATCCATGTTGGTAAAATATATTAATGACTCTCCCTAATTCATGAATCCCTGTATGATCTACTCTCTATTTATTGCGGACTGTTACAAAGTAGTGGGATATCACCATATGTATTTATATCGGAAATGTATAATGCGAATATTTCATACGGTAATTGGTAATTAAATTATTATAATCTTACACATTCAGTCATGTTGGATCTGCCGCAAAGTTTCATCGAACTATTCTTTTAAAAATACAACGAGTTTCGATAAATATCAAAACATTATTGGCCGAGGTAATCAGATCCGTTCCAACATTCTTGTTTGTTCTGGAAAATTGAGTCTTTCCATTGTGGGATTATAATATTATTATATGAACTACTCGGGTATAGCCTGCTACATACAATAACGAGTTTATCTATTACTACTTATAGTTGGATTTACAAATAATTTGTAATAATCATTGATTTCACCATAGTGTCACGTTGTATTTGTTTCCAAAATTTATCGAGATATAATTAATCGAGAGGGCAAATTGAATCCTACAAAAGTGTTGTTTATGCAATTATATTTTGTCTACTGAATCAGACGTAACTATTTTGTAACACGAAGATACGGAGAAGTGACGTCACGCCGACAGTGTATATCAGCTTGAGAGCGTTGGGAACATCGACAGACACAATCTAAAAGAGGTGAACTCACCCGGCTTCCAGAAATATCCAATATAAAGGAAGAACGAGAGAGAAGGAAGTGTCTCAACTTTCACACCGCGGGTTGTTCTAACCTCTTGATAACGTTATCCTCGTATCCTATGCTAAAAGTATAGAACTACTACTATCTACCAGATAAGTTTACCGAAAGGTTGGAACAACCCGGCCTTAACTAGTGTATTTTCATTCCAAATGAAATCAATCAGAGAGTTATTCAGTCTTGTTGTAGAATAATTCTTGTAATCTTGAAACTACTACCAGTCATTTTAGTTTCCTATTCGTATCGCATGATCGGTTTTAACCTAGATCAATATAAGCATTTGGTTAACCTGAATTTGCATTATAGGTATATCTATATCTCACCGTTCAATATAAATACGACACATAATTATTCTAAACTCTGATATCTGTAAGAGGAATTCTAAATACATTCATGATGGAGGGAACAAGGCGTGAAGAGATTGAGACTTCGAATGAAATTGAAAGCAATATAAAAACCGAATCAAGCATAGAAATAAATTCGATTTTCTATGAAAAAGATGGAAAACTAGTAGAGCTAGACTCTAAGTTACAAGAGGATTTTTGTGCAGTAACGGAAAGGATTAAATGTGAGAAGACTGAAGTAGCTGAGGAGATTGAACCAGACCCATTATCTGAAACTTATGAAATTCGAAGATCAGAACAGAACTTGAAATTTCCTAGAATAATATCCAAATCTACTGATTGTACTCCTTTGATGTCGCTCTGCAGACTTTGCGCAACTCCAAGTAATTCTATGGTTTATATGTTCAGCCAGAATGAATTACAAAATAATATTATAGAAAAGATTGAATACTGCTTTTCTATCGAGGTCAGACTTCGCTTCGTAATAATTTAATTATATGTATATAAAAAACCAAACCATGCATGTTAAACTATTCTCACTGATTTTTAGACAAAATGTCCATGTTATATTATAATTTTGTATCATTTGTAATGCAGGTAAAGAAGACTGATACTCTGCCAAAAAAAGTTTGCCACTTATGTCTAGAGAAACTTGAACTGTGCTGTCAATTTCATAAAACTGTGGAAGCAGCTGAAAAACAGTTTCGCACTTTTAATGATGGACAATGTAATCAGGAAAAATATAAATCTTTCTTTGACCGGGATGCGCATGGTAACATAATCAAGCCACAAGCCACTCTGCAAGAACTGCCAAAAACAGATACTGAGACTCGAGAAAACAGCACTATTTTATCCAATTCAATGGTACGAAAAGCAATGTATTGTACAAACAGACCAAACAAAGAGAGCAGGACGGAAAGTTCCAGCGATAAGGATCAGAGTACCTGTAATTCTTTACTGAGATTCCCTTTGCATGATATGGATGAAAAACTAAGATTGGAAATAAACCAGAGCATGAAAGAAGAGGCCAAAAATAATCAAATCAATGATGATATTGTTGTTGAGGTGTTTAATAAGCGAACGTCAGCTGAAAAAAATATTGGCCATGAATTAATAAAATGCCAGAATTGCAAAAAAACTTTTGGGACTGTTAATCAATGCCTCACACACTCAAGCATTCATGCCTCAAAAGGTTACTTCCCTTGCGGTTTGTGTGGTGCAATTTTCCAAACTAAAAAGGATTGTAATAAACACAGCCTGGAGCATAAGGAAGGTGAATATATGAAAAGAGGAGTGCAAACCAATAGCGGTAATGAATCTGTAAAGAAATTTCTCAGAGAGACGAATCTCAAGGCTGAAATAAAACTGAAGAGCAAGATTAATAGTGAAAATAAATTACATTGTAAAAAATGCAATGAAGATATCGATTCAGAGACGTCTCTCTATGAAAGATGTCAGCACATGCTCACTGTACACAAACAGCAAAAGGAATCATCTCACAACATATGTGAAAGAGATTTAAGGTGTGAAATACGTTTATACAGGATTGTTGATACTTGAATTGCTTCATATATTAATAATAGAGGAGGGTGGGGTACAGCAGACCCCTTAAGAAAATTATATAATTTTGATGACTCAATGCATATACATAGCCAATATATCTCAGTCATGGACGGATAAAAATTTTCCAAATGTGGGGCACAATGGATACCCCTCAAAAAATCATAATCAGAATTTTCACTCAGAATCGATTTCTACCTTACAATATGATTGATATTATTGACAATTCACTAGTGCCATACATTTGTATATGCAGTGTGAGTTTTCTCCGGGTCCGAGACGGGAGGAGCTTATATTAAACCAATACTTATTGTTTGAATGCTAATTACCACACAAACAGACTTGTTATTGTGTAAGAGAAGCGAAATAGGGATTCTCATTCATACGATTACAAGTATGGGTAGAATAAGCCCCTCCCTTCTCGGACCTAGAGAAAACTTACCTTGTATATAGCTACGCGATAAAAAATAACGTTGTCTTGCATTCATTTTTATAAAATCACAATTTTTGTTAAGGGTGTCCGTTGTGACCCAACTTTCCCTAAATTGGTAGATTAACCAAAGGCTGATTATCGATTACTTGTATCTTAAGATGCAATTGTGTTTTACAGTGGCTCGGAACAACTTACGGCTCTTGAAAGTAAACGTGATTTTAATTTCGAATGCAAATTGTGCAATAGAAGATTCGACTCAAGTGATATACTGGAAACGCATAAGAAAACTGACTGCAGTAGGCCACTAGTATCAATGAAAAAGGGATTTACATGCGCGTATTGTAGACAAAGATTCCGAAAAGTAAGGATGATGATGAGAGAGAGAATGTAAATCCATTTTAATGGAAATCACAATCATTCTCTGTCTCTTCCTCGATTATAATACAAAAATTAAATATGTCTAACAAACAGATTCACATCCTTTGAAATTACAGTTAATTGTTTTCCAGAAAGGAAATTTGAGGACTCATATAAGAAGACACACTGGAGAACGTCCATATAGTTGTGACTTGTGCAGTAAAATGTTCAGAGTTGAAGACGAACGAGATTCTCATCGTAGAAAACACATGCGTGAAAGACCGTTTAAATGTTCCAAATGCAAAAAGAGATGTACTACGTCTGCTGCACTGAGGAGTCATTTTTATGTTCATTCAAATATTAAGCCATATAGTTGTGACCTGTGTGATTTATCGTTTAAAAGACTGAGCTCAAGAGATGTACACATGAGAATACACACTGGAGAACGTCCTTATGAGTGCAACTTGTGCGGTAAAATGTTCAGACTTAAAGACGTCAGAGATGCACATCGTAGAAGACATACGGGTGAAAGACCGTTCCAGTGTTCAAAATGCGATAAGAGATTTACTACGTCTTCTATACTGACGCGTCATTCTTTAGGTCATTTGGATGCCAAGCCATATAGTTGTGACTTGTGTGACTTATCGTTTAGAACATTAAATGCAAGAGATGTACACTTGAGAATACACACAGGTGAAAGACCGTTCAAGTGCGACAAGTGTGGTGTTAACTACACGCAAAACTGGCTTTTGCGACGTCATAAAAAAAGTCCATGTCCCAAGACATTGCCTGAGAAAATTCAAAACTGACTTACAATTCATAAACATGCAATATTGGTGCGAGTTGCAGAATATTACATCACATTTTGTTTATTTATAAACGCAACGATTCTATTTCAAAAAAAAATGGTACATATGTAGAGCAGAGTTTAGTAATCATACCACGTACTGAGTATAGTTACTCAATCTATGGACCTGAGTTAATTATTAATCGGCTTACAGACCTAACACAGACGATTTAATTTTCAATCATAGTATAAAAACATCTATAAAATAAACTACCAGACACTACATTTCTGATTCCAATCTTAATAATTATAATTATTAGTTTATGAATTAGTGTCCCCTCCGCCTTTCGGTCAATATACCCAAAAATTCACTGATCCCGTTTATCAACAAACTTGATTTCGTTATTTCTTTAAAAATCGATCAAAGTTCTATAACTTTTCTATAGAACATAGAAAAATACTTTCAATGACACAGAAGAATTTAAACGATATTATAAGGGCGCTTAGACTAGCGTAATAAATTAATTTCTAAAAACTCGAATTAATCAAGATTTCCTTTGACTATTATCTGATAACAGAAATTATATTATAGTTCTTGAAGTTCTTCTTGAAACAAGTTAACACAATTTTGAATGATATTTAAGTAAAAATTATGCAATTAATAAAATTCATTTAAAAAAATATCAAATATGCCACCAATCAAACTAATCAGCATTTAGTTCTTTTTCTTGACAATAGACGGCGGATTTTAATGCCATCTAGTGGAAATGTTTGGTCCCATGCAGATTGCAGCGTACGGCGACAGCGGGGGAGAACGATGCATATTTCACTATTTTCTTTAGAACACGGTAATTAATAATAAAAAGAAAAAGATTAGAACGTGAATAAGATAATGCCAAATACACGAAGCAAAGATAAGATATTGCCGACGCATTAGCATTAAGAAGTATTTACATACATACATATTAAAGGTATTTGAAAACTAAATGTTCAAGTCATTGACACGCATATATTATTGTCGTGGATCAACATTAAGATTTATTCCTCTAGTAACGAAGAGATTATTGTGCAGTGAAATAGTCGATAATAAAATGGTTAAATTTCTGGGACAATTGGAAGCGACAAACATTGACAAAGACTTATTTGAAAAGTATAAATTCAGCGTTGATCAACTAATGGAATTAGCTGGTCAAAGCTGTGCAATTGCCATTTCAAAATGTTATCCTTTACAATCAAACTCACCGAATTCAATCCTAGTTTGTTGTGGCCCAGGAAATAATGGTGGAGATGGTCTAGTCTGCAGCAGACATCTAAAGCTGTTCGGATATGAGCCAGAAATTTATTATCCAAAAAGAACAAACAACAAACTCTACCAAAATCTGACACATCAATGTATAGAAAACGGCGTGCCATTGTTGGACAATATTTCAGACTTTAAACCTTTGAACAAGTACCTGGTAATCGTGGATGCTTTATTTGGATTTAGTTTCAAACCACCAGTCAGAGAAGCTTTTCTAGGGATCATGGATGTTTTAAAAACCACAAATGTACCAATATGCAGCATTGATATTCCTTCCGGTTGGGATGTAGAAACTGGCCCATCTGACGGAGACATTAATCCTGAAATGTTGATATCGCTTACTGCTCCAAAGTTATGCGCTGCTAGTTTTAAAGGAAAATTTCACTACTTGGGTGGAAGATTTGTACCTAAAAATTTAGAGCTTGAGTACAAGCTGAATCTTCCTAAATATCATGAAACCGATTTGGTTGTTGATTTGAAATAAAGAATTTTTTTCACACTCCGTAGTAATGATTTTTATGCAATTTATTCCCTTAACCTTTATGAAACATTTATCATTCATTCAATAGTAGTTTAGGAACTAAACAGCAATATGTTCATTTTCTTCATTTAACTATGAGGAAAATAATTATCATTCTAGTCGCAGATAAAGAATTTCATTCCAACACAAGGTAGCACTACTAGAAAATATTTCTTTCAACAGTTTGGATAATGTATGAAAATAATTTGAAAAACTTACTGAATTAATATGGCAGTTTGAGATTTTATATTCTTTTTTTTTCTTTTTATTTACGCATCTTTAAATGATGATAATTTTAACATTTTATGACAATATTATATTATAATACAACTAATATAATAACACGCCACCATTACATTATGGTAGAGTACGGTTTTGGGTGCCAATTTTCAAGCTATCGTTTTTTTATTTTCTTACTATTATTTATAACAACTTTTAGCTCTTTTGTATCCTTCGTTCAAGTACTGAAATCTAACTACGTAATGCAAGACGTAATTTATACATTTAGCAGTCCCATGGAATTACAAATCTGTTTTATTTGGTACTATTATTTATTCCCAACACTAAGGCGCATTCAATCAATTACAAATGTGTTCAAAGATCAAAGTGGTATGTAAATTTTTTTTAAATTTTATTCTTATAGGTATAATTTGGTTAGAATAAATTCATTTGAATTTTAGAGAAATTTTTTCCAAGTATGCTAGAAATTCATTAACAATGAACTGAATTAATGTTACATAATTTATCATTACTTCAATTCTCAGTTGTTACATTTTTTTTTTCAATTAACTCCAGCCTTATCACCATTTGGTAAATGCTGATTATCGGACAAGTTATAGAATATAGAATTATCAAGTTTCGCAATTATTGTACTGTATATATGTTAATCCTATTCATAGCCCATACATTATTATTTCAGGCCGATCTAACTAAATTAACTGTATTTGATAGAGTATAATACTTTATTGTCATCCTTCAATTTCTCAAATACTCTCTTTCTTGTAAATTTCATCAAATTTATAGCATTAAAAATTACATTCACTTATCAAATAACATCCATTTATTTTTTATTTATTTTTTTTGTTTTTTTTTTTCATTTTTGTTGAAAATCACTGTAAGTGAAGTAACGAGCAATATTCTAATTATTAATAGCTGGAATTCAAATTTTCTTCAGTTGATAATTTTTTCAATAATCAATTGCTTCTCTTGCGCCGCACGCTGGAAACATTTAATTTTATGGAGTAAAAGTTGAATAAAGAAACTCTTATTGAGAGTTGGTAAACGTATAAATGAAATATATTTATGCTTACATAAATGATCTCATAAAACTCACTATTGATTGTTAAATAATGTAAGAATTTAGGATATTACAAGATCGACTGGCAAGAAGTGGTAGATAATTGAAAAACTGATGATCATGAGAGATCTGTTTATGTAAATAAGATTATGTAAATGAAAAAAGTAAATAATATGCTTTTAACTTTTGCACTTTCCTCTCTTTAAAAATACTTATAAAAATGCGTAATTGAATAACTATTATGCAATAACAAGGTTTCTTTTTTCGACTTTTATTTAGAATATATCATATACGGCCTACACTAATCGAACGGCATTCCAAAACTGCACTCTCCCAGATGAAAAAAGGCACGAACTGGCGGAAAAGTCGGCCTAACTGTATAATATTTTTATTTATTTATTTATTTAGTTATTTATTTATTATGGATGGAACTTTGTCACAATACAATTTTTATTCCATGCAGTAAACGACAACAATGTCGATGTGTGTAAATGCCAGTAAAGTAATGCCGGCAGTGCCTTCATTGAATAAAAATTTCATAATCTGTGCACCAAAAATGTACAAATATGATAAATCTATCTAATAAAATTGTGTGAAAAATTAATCTTACGAGTCGTAGTGATTAATTCAAATCGAAATTTTGTTTTTTAGCTCACGAAACTGATTTCTTTTTTATTTTGTTTTAATTGAATGTATCTATTGCGGGCACTGCCTGCGCTGCGTAACTGTAATTTCCATATTTCCCCCTTCTGAGTACGTATTGCATTAAATTTGACCACTTTAATATCAATATATATATATATATATATAAATATATATATATATATATATATATATATATATATATATATATATATATATATATATATATATATATATATATATATATATATGTATATATATGACAATTAAATGTATTTATGTATATAATATATACCAATTTTATATTTATATTATTATATTTAATGTGAATTCCTACAGGTATACTATGCAAATTGTAGGTTTGCTCTAAATTCTAAAAGAAACGGTATATTATTGTCTGTGGTATCGAATAGGTATATACAATTTATTTTTTTTTTATTTATTAATATTATTATTTATATATATATATATACTTATTAATATAGTCATGGAAAGCTCAACGGCATGACCAATAGTTACTATACGCAATTTAAAAAGAAAAATAGTTATTTAGACCAAAAACTCTGTAATCTTTTCACTTTTCGTCATACATATTGTACTGAAAAATAACATATTATATATTCGAATATGCATCAAATGTACAAATGGGCTGAAATAACTACTTTTGATTTCACCTTGTCCAAATATTTAGTAACTAGGTAAGCTCGGTCGTTCACGGAAGGCATCGTATGGTGCTTGTATATTGTTGATTTAACAATCTTAACAACCAGGAATTCTAGAGAGCGTCACAGGTGGGCAGGGATGAGGGTAGGGGGAGGAGGGGTAGAGGTTTGTGTTAAATGGCACTACGCGAAAAGAAAATGCAGTTATAAACTGAAACTATTTAGTCATTTTTCTTAAAGAGCATTTTTTACTTTGATTGCGCAACCAACGTTATATGAATTAACGAACGTTTAAAACCGAGCCAAACTTGTTACATGCGACTTAATTTATTTCGTTTTAATTATAAATCGTCAAGATAGTTGGCAGCGTATTCTACAAGATGTTTTAAGACATTGATGCAAATCCTCATGCAGCAGTTGATCAGTTTTTAGTAAAAATAATACTACCGCAAAAACTGCGCACGCAACTGCGCAACCCTTTATTGATATCCTATATATTATATTATAATTATATAAAAATATATTTCTTAATAGTAATAACACTATTATAAATGAGTATTATAAGCATTATTATATCTGATGCTTGCTCGTAATGTGTACACGATGCCCAACGCGGATAACCGTAGCCTTTGTATAAGGAAGTACAAGTTTAGTTTAGCAGCATTTTGATAAAACGCTGTATATGGCAATTAATTATATTTGGTATTATTTATAACAATATCACTTATCACTTCTGTTACGTGTAAATAAAAAGATGAATAAACTGTTATAAAATACGTTCTCGAGTATTATCTTTTCTGGAATATACTGTTTTTACATTCACATCTTAGAAACAAAATCATACAAATATCATAATATTTAATAGTACAGTATTGGAAGCATTTAATATCATACTTAGGTTTAATAATAATTAGGCCTCCGATATCGGTGAAGAAATATTACAAACATATTTTATTTACTTTTTTTTTTTCAAACAGAAAAAATTAATTTCCATTTATCATTTCACTGCTACCTTTACTATTTATGTATAATAATGCGTTATCTCGATTTTATTGACCTATATGCCATGTATCCTGATGATGATAAGAAATTATGCAATCAAATTTTTCCGCGAGTGGAAAGAAACAAAAAACAAAGTTTTCAAAAACATTAGATCCTCGCGAAACTATATTCTCACAAGAAGCAAAAAAAAGGATTGTTTGTAATTTTTCGAAAATGATTTGTTTTTGTTTTATTAATTTTTTTTTAATCTAAAATTAGTGTATATTATTGTTCAGATTCATTATTGTTCTTGATAAGCGCAATGTCAAAAAATACTCTTACGCGCAATATTCATTCACAGATGCCCCGGGCCACTAAAGCTCAACTATAATAATGTAATAATAAGTTGTTTTTTCATTTTTTTCTTCATCTTATTCTTTTATTCGAGTTAGAGTAATTTAAGTCGAGGAGGCGAAACGTGAGATTCTTTATATACTTCTTTTTCTTCTTTTTTGTTAACCAGGGCAAGATCTTTGTATTAAGCTCTACTAACTGTATGTCTAGACATATTAAAATTCGTTATTTCGATTCTTTTATAGTAATTTTCACTTGCTCGAATCAAGTTTCCTTGATACATGAAAAAAAAAATCCTAATCCTTCATTTAATTTATTTTTATTGTTCATTGCTTGATGCACATTTTGATTTTAATATTCATAGTTTTAGCTTTAAAAAAATATGTATTTACAACAAATTGTCAGCAATCTTTGTATTATTTAACGGATCGGTATCACATATCGAATAAAATTGTGTTTCAATCGATGTGCTAAAATATTCAAACGTTTTCTTATCGCTACTATTTACTTTTCCCACGTTACACCTTAAACTCAATCACTACGGAATGTGTAATCCCAATTTATAGTTATTATTTTTCATTTACTGCAACTGGAACTTAAGCAATTAGAATTTGACATTCATAGAAATGTACAGAAATGTACAAGATATATTATTCATTTTATCACCGAGATAAATAAATTAGTAAAATAATTTTCAATTAAAATGTGATTCTAAAAATTTTAATATTCCGGAAGTATATGAAGAGATAATGTTCTGATTGTATAAAATATATTTGTCGAATTTTCTTTAAGGAATGTCGTTAAAGTTTTGAGGATGGGATATTTGGCTAAAAAAGAAACAAAAAATAAAAATACAGTAAAATAAAGAAAAAACAGAAGTGGGATAAATAACCCAAGAAAAAGCACATTCTTCGATTGCAACAAATTTCGGTTTCAAATACGTGTACCTGGTTTTAAAAATTCGGGTAAACTGCATCCAATCATATAATATTTTCTTGCCACATTATAATATGAATTAAAAATTCTCGTATAGTGCGAGTAAATATATAGCCTGGCACTATGTTTATATTATATATATATTTTTTTTCTTGATTTAAATGTAAATCGCACTCCTCAGCGAATGTATAGCTAACAAATTTGTACATTAATTAGTTGTTGATTTTTTTTTTTTTATCGTTATTTTTCTTTTTTATTTATTTACTTTTATTTTTATTTATTTATTATTGTCACGGTATATATAATATTTTGTTAATAAAAAATAATAAAATATTATGTATATTATTATATTATATATAATAGAATTATTATTGCATTATGCGTTTTTGGTACCGTTACGTGTTGTTTGGTTGCTTATACATATACATATGTATACATATATATAGCGATTAGCCGACGATGGTAGTTAAATCATGATCAATATTTCATATTCGGTATGAATTAAAGTATTACGATAATTATCGTGTTATAGATACTTTATTCGTTAACCGAAATGCAAATATCGAGACATGATAAACCTGGCTTACCAGCTCGTGTTAAGCTTAGAAATACTTGGGAAGTACATACAATATTCTTAGTCAAGGCTCGTCAAGAAATTTATACAAATTTAATTCCACAGTGCATTTTCACCATAAGATTGAAATTATCGATCTTTAGTGAGAGTGAAAACACTGTTTGGTTGAATGACTCCAAATATTTTGACTCAATCGCGACGTATTCAACTCGTAAAAATTACGCCTTGTCAATGTCCGAAGAAACTTTGCCAAATACGTTAACACGAGGTGGTATTTATTAATAAATGAAATCTATGCCTAAGTCCTGAATAAAAAGATCTCTACGTACTTGGTTGTGCGTATTAGTAGATCTTTAGTTATCGAGACATATATTTATTATCTCTATTCTCTGTAGGGTTTGCAGTATGAGTAACGGTGGTTCATATGCTGGCTATAAGAACCCGAATGAGAGAAGCGCTTTAGGCACTTGGAGCACTGGAATGGCTTCTCTCCGCTATGCAACCGCTTGTGTTCAGTCAGGTGATGCTTGTGCTTAAATGCTTTTGGGCATTCTTCACATTTGTATGGCCTTTGACCTAAGACAATATGCAAAGATAATTGATTTTCAAACAATTGAGAAACAAAACATGTATTAAGTTTTCCCATTGCAAAGGAATACCTAATTAACTCCACATTGAAGAAAACTATATTTTTATACACCGCCTCAAATGAGAAAAATCGAAATATTATGGTACAATGTTTCCGGGTAAAACAAATAGCGTTATGTGTGATGTGAGCTTACCGGAATGTTCGTATTTGTGTCTCGCTAAAGAACTGTGCTTTGAAAATGTTTTATCGCATTGGTCACAGAAGTAAAGACCTTCTTGCTCAGTGTCACCAGGTGCTGAAACTTCTGCCTGCGCTGCTCCATCGTTCTCATTTTTAACTGGCGTGAGACTCTGATTCTGTAAATGAAACAATTTTTTTTTTTAAATTCCAGTTGAGAAGAGCCGTAAAAATTGATAAGACACGAAGAAAAAGAATAGGTGAAATTCCAGAAGGCTTCTGTTAATAAAGTGGTATATTCACCTTGGTAATAATTTTTTTATTTCTTTTCAAATCACTGGTAGCGCTGAGAAGAAATATTCTATTTTATTTTTAATTTTTTTTTTTAAATATTTTATTTCATTAGATAGATTGAACACACCGAAGAAAAAGTGGCTGTGGTGTCGAAGTCCATAAAATCTCAAATAATTGCAAAAAAAAAATAGAATCAATAGAAAATTTCTTCAAAGCGAAACATTAATTTGAAGAAAAAATCATTTCCAAAGCTTATATGGAGCATTCCATACCAATTTGACCATTTCGATAAAATTTTTCAGGTAACAGTAGCAGCTTTAAATTAGCCCCGTTATTTTATCTATCATTTTTTGTTTTTGTTGATGCAAATTTTTTACAACTGTTTTGAAAATGCGATAAAAAGTCGCACAGTGAATAATTTCATATTCTACATGATTTGAACATATTTGTTATATAATCGAAAATATTAAGGAACTTTTATCAACCAATTACTTGTCCATTCCAAATTCCCTGGGAATTTCAGGTTTTCCAGACAAAAATTGTTATTTTTTCAGGTAAAGTTGGCCTACGAAATTTTTCTGAAAACTTCTGGAAAAGAATTGATCCAATGCAAACATCATCAACTTTCAAGTTTCAAAGAAATGAAAAAAAAAAGTTGAAACAATTTGAACTGAAACTGAATAAAATTTTGAAAATGAACTACGCAGACGTCTTTCGAGTAATTCCACCGAAAAAATTGGTCGTCAATAGATCAAAAAATTGCATGGAGTACAAAATTAAAAAAAATAACCCTCCAAAGCCAGAAGCATTCGCTTGACCAGACAAATTTTGAAATCCCACTAAATTTTCAAAAATTTAGGGTCAAGTTTGAAGAAATTTCAGATACGATTTTCAGGATTTTTTTAGAGGGTATCCAAGTCCATGAGAATTCCATGATTCTAGAAATCCCGTGATGACTGGACACTCTGGTTATTCCAAAATTTTCAAATTGCTTAAAAACATGGGAAAAATAAAACAGAAACTGGGGATTATTCAGAGGTTCTGCTGTCACCTGAAAGAGTTTAAAGAATAAATAATAAATGATCAGGCTAAAGCCTGGTCAATGTGACATGGAATACTCCATATATTCTCTAAAATATAAATTTATAATATTGATAATGTTTGTTACTTTGGAAATAATATCGAGAACAGCTGGTTGGAATTTCATATCAACTGAATCAGTGGTCTCCTCATCAATGACGAGTGGGGCATCATCAATGTCATCTGCGTCAGGGTTCGGAGTAACAGGAGGAATGTCTTCTTTTACATTAGAATTAGGCTTGCTAGAATTTTTTTTCGAATTATCATCGTTGTCTTTAACAACGTTAATCGTGAGTACATCCTTCTTTGACAAATCTAAAGGTTGCTCGACTGTTGTTTGGCTGCCAGCATTGACCAGAGGTAAGAGTCCAGGGATTTTAGATTCTCTACGATCTCTTGCTCGAGAGTTTTGGAACCAAACCTGAAACAAGCTCTCCTTAAGTTACGATAAAGGTACAAGACACAAATTGTACAACGGGTAGAAAATAAAGACTATTTATCGGATTACCTGTACGACTCGTGTTGAAAAATTTATATAATTGGCAATCATAGTGATCTCCTCTTTCTTAGGACGAGGATTTATCGCGTAGTAGCCTTTAAGTACTGCTAGCTGTTCATCGTCTATCAAAGACCTTGCTCTAACTCGCCGTCCTCCATCCACGCTCATTGTATGACTTCCATCATCTTCTTCCCCAGAGTCTGGATCAGAACTATCAACTTCCATATCCGCAGCTTTATTTTTGTTACTTTTATCGACCAACGATGTTTGATTTGGATTGGCATCTTCCAACTTTGCAGCAAGTCCTTCACTCTGCGAATCGTATTGATCCGTCGACGGCCAGTCTTGGTAGTGGGTCATCTCGCTCGACATTTCGCTGTCCTGATCCTAGAACAACAATAATTCATTATAAACAAGTTTATTTTTCAGTATAAAGTGACTGTTAAGACTCAGGAGTTAGACATCACCTGATAATCTTCGTCGTATTCTCGCTTTATGGTCGCGGGAGATGAGGCCAACTTTCTTACATTGGCTTCCAGAAGTTGTTTGGTAACAGACGTATTCACAGTTTCTAAAATCCGTCTCACAGCGTCAAGCCCTTGAGGGTCAGTCAATGCAGGAGATTCTTTTCCTTCGGTACCCTCAGTGCCCTCAGAGTCTGCAGTAGAAGGACTCATAGTTTCTCTATGAGACTCAAACTGCTCCGTGACTTCATCAATCCTCTTAGAATGTAGTTGATTCAATATCTTTCCAAGAGATGATTGGAGGAAGTAATTACTGAAGTCCATCATGCGAGGCAACAAGGTAGGAACGTCATAAATACCTGAAACATGAGACAGTGAAGTTTGGGATTAAAGCCAATAAGAAGTATATTTTGAATGAACCTTTTATCCATAAAATGAAATTCTTTGATTATTTGAAATATTATTGAGGATGAAATTTTTCAGTTTGATATTGGATAACTGGATTTTTACAAACATCCTGAGCAAATGGGTATAATCTTAATCCTCACCTCCTTCTCGCTGAATCTCTTGATATTCTGATGGAGATAGTTTTGGAAGGATTGGAAGAAAGGTATTATTGTTGGCTGTGAGCATGGTACCAATGTCTCGTCGCCCTTGGGAAGATGGTTGGCACTTCTTTGAACTCCTGTCTGTATTACTGATGGCGCTCTGTCGAGACTTCTTCGAATTAACGATCAAACATTTTTTTGAGGTCATATGACTCGAGTAAGACCCCGAATGCGAGAATCTCTTTCCGCAATTATTACATTGGAATGGTTTTTCGCCGCTGTGTATGCGCAAGTGTTCCTGCAAAAAATATACATTCAATCATCTGAAGTATTCTTGACGTTAGTATAATAGGAATTCAGTCATTTATCAAGATTTTCGAAAAATTTGTAAGTAATATTGTATACTTTCAATGAAAGCGATTGTTTCACTCATTGGTATTGTTTGCGATGAATTTCAGTGGAATTATGGTAAAGTTTTCGTGATATATCAAAATTTATAGTCAAACTTGTGATTTTGTTTAGTAATAAGATAATTCGTGATTTTTCCTGAGAGAAAATTTGCTCATAATTTTCGATGATGTTTGTGAATAACAATTTCAATTATTACAGGTATTATTTATAAGCTGAACAATTTTGAGTAATACTGAGAATCCTAGATAGTTGTAAATTTCAAAAAAAGTTACAAAAAAATTCACTGAAAAAATTCGGAGGGGTCAAATCTCAGTAAAATTTTCTTTAAAAAATCACATTCATCGACATTCCTTAACAAAAAAAAAAGGAATTTCAATGAATCTTTTGCTGCTCACATATTTCTAATGGTTTTTTTTTTTTTGAAATATTTGATACCTTCAGAAAAAACTTACAATAATTAACATTGAGAAAGTTATGTTAAATTTTGATTATTTTATGAAAATTTTTCTAGATCATTCGGATTTGATCAAAATTATTGAAATGTATTTCATAATTAAAACTTTATTAATTATCAACAAAAAAAAACGTGGTATGTGTAGGGAAGCATGGGGTTAAGAGTAACACGGGTAAGTTGTTATACAATTGCGTTTATCTCTCCAAGTAAAAAAGATAGATGGATGATTCCGATGCGGGACGATGCGTGGACATTTAATGACCGTTCTCGTGGTGGAATCATTTATCTATCTCTTTTACTTGAAGAGATAAACGCAATTGTAACAACTTACCCCTCTTACCTTTAACCCCAGTCTTCCCTACCCAATTTAGTCAATACTAAAGAAAATATTGTATTTACGTTAATTAAGTACACCTGAAATTGCAGGAAAAAATTATGAAAGAATTTCTCACCTTGAGATGATGTTTGAATTTAAAGGCCTTTTCACAGTGTGGGCATTTAAATTTTCGCAAAACGGCGCTCTCGTCATGACTGATCATGTGCCTTTGTAGTCGGTAAACATTCGCAAAAGTTTTGCTGCACACGTTGCACGACTGTAAAACCCAATAATATTTACATAAACTATAAATACATACATATTAGCGAGATTAAAATATTCTAATCAAAATTTGAACATAAATAAGATAATTAATCTTAAAAAAAACTTACAATCGTTGCGTATGCATGCACATCTATGTATTTGTACACTACAATTTCATTCATAATCTACATACTTATACCCAGCGTTTTCGGTGAATCCGTACAACCCCCTCCTTCGGCCAAACCAACACAGGCACGCACTGTGTGCATGAGGCTCGTTCGGGAGGGGATAGGCAATGCCACTAGTAGCTTATCCCTCTTTCAACGAGCCTCACGCACACGGTGCGTGCCTGTGTTGGTTTAGCTGAAGGAGGGAGCTGTGCGGATTCACTGAAAACGCTCGGTATACGCGACGGTGCAGTGATTCGCGTAATCTGCAAAGTGCATCGATGAAGTTTTAAAGAATCTCATACGTTTTACGGTGTGCATATGAAATAAAGTAAACTCTTATTGTTTGAAAATTAATAAGAATAGAATATCTACGATAATAATCAGAAATAGAATTGCTTAACTTTCAGTATTTACTTGTATGTACAATTGAACAAAATGAATTGTTTTACTGTTCGAAATATTTATTATTTTGTTTTTCAAATCTCGTAAAAGAAAAATGCATATTCGCTTTTATTATTTATTTATTTTGTTTATCGGTATGAGAAATCTCTCATCGATTCCCACAAGACTACGCAGATAAGTAAGTATGTTGGACAAAATAGACGATATTATGACAATAAACAATATCTGAGATGAAATCCTTATCAAATCTACCGCCGGTCGCCATTTTGTATCGCTACTTGATACTTGCGTCAAAAATAGGGAAAGTCTGTCTCATGTTACATAAGAATTATACGAATAAAGTAATAAATATAATAATATAATTACACCCTATATGTATACACATTATGTTACACATGTGTCTAAATTTATTGTTAATGTTAATGTTGAATGAATAAAGAAAAGAATTAAATTAAAACAAAATAAAAAAAACCATAACAAAGTATCAACACTCACCACTTGGGAAAACTGTGAATTTAAGTCGTGTTTATCGATGGAGTAGCTCGACTTGTGGGTGTCTTCGAGGTGGAGTCTGAGGGCGGATAGATTCAGGCATAGGAGGCCACACTGCGGACACCGTTCCCCGTTGTCGGCGAGGCAACCGCCGCCACCCCCCACCTCTGCGTCGGCACCTGCCTCGTCCTCGCTACACCCTGGAAGAACAAAGCAATGTTGGAAAACTCGTTATTGAAGAAATAATAAAGCGTTAAAAATACTACAGTAGTAACACCTACGCCTAGACTAAGATAAACATGATTAGGATTGGAGCTGTAAATTATAGAAGTTAAACAAAAAAGAATATTTGGATTAAACAAAAATCGAATTTTCATTTTAGACACGTTCTCGTTTAATATTCGCGGTTTTTCCCCATAGTTTTTGTCTTCACTTTTACTCGGTCGAATAAAACTCTGTGAAAGCAACGATTCAAAAGCCTAAACGAGCGGAGGGGGCGGACAAAACGCGCTTGCGTCCCCCCTCTTTTTGTCTATCTATCTCTATCTGTCTCGACTCTCTCCCTACAAATATATATCTTTCTCTCTCTATTCCAACCAACGCGGTTACGCCTACAATATAGGGGTTGTCTTCACCCTGATTTGATTTTGTTGTCATGAAATTTTCTCATTTACTCTGAACAAAAGTTTTCAACTTTTTACCTACCGAAAACCGATGAATAACAAATGAATTTTATTCTCGCACACACATCTAGTATACCTACACACTATACTTTATCAGATTCTCTTGTCAACAGCGATCTTCACACACGCATACACACAATAGCTGTAGAAAAGGAGGAAAGGGGATTCGGTCGAGTCTATCGAGTAACTCGATACTTTACGTGTTATATTTGTATTTAAATTAGCTAATCGTGGCGTGATTTATTGATCGCATTCAGCGATCAAATATGAACGATATTCGAACACGTATTTCATAATTGTTCTCTAGTCTTGCATGTGTAAAATTTTAGATGGATGCGACTTCATTTTATCATTCTTCATAATAGGTCAGAATCACAGTAAACGTAACTGACAATGCAACTATACACTTGAGGAAATGCAGTTATTCGCGAATTTGTGATGAAAATGGCAAAACTGAAATGACCAGACGATGTATTTCTTCGATGCAGGTACTTAAACGCATCGCATTTTTTTTTTAACTAATCATAAACTTTGGAGATTTTTTTAAACGTTTACGTTTACTGGATACCAAGTTGTGTGCGGTACAGCTTTACGAATCTTCTGCCTAGATAGAAAAGACCTGAAAAATTCCCCTTGCACTACGACAAATGGTCTTCGTACTTTTATTTTTATGAGAAAAGTCTGGTGTTATAATAATAATTGGGATTTGTATATGTTTACATATATGTATACAGGTATGGAACATTTCTTTGTCGACTGGGATGCTTTTGCCGTCGAATTTTCGAATATTTTTCATAATATAATCTTTGGTAAAATTTTTATGTGACAATGTTTTAGATTTTTTTATTTTTTATTTCATTCTCCCAATTTTAATCCACCAACAAAACAAAAAGTGAATAATTTCTGAAGTTTTCATAATGCATCAAGTTCTCGCTATAATTTTATTCACGAATATGTATACAGTAACTGTTCTACGCTGCTAAAATGTAAACACACTATACGTAGTGTTAAACGGTGAATCCCGCGGTTCGTGATAAATAAATGAAACTGTTTAACGGCTTAATCGCACGAGCGCTAATTAACAGCCTGCGTCTTTTTTATCTCCGCTACCGTCCTTCCATTCTCTCGCTTTGTCTCGCACTAGGCTCTCGTATTTGGTCTGATACGAGCCGACATGACGTCATCATCCACATTACGCACATACGTGTATATTACTTTAGGTATACTCGCATTTATATTCGTTGTTGGTCTTATAATTAGTTTTAGTAAACTAATACATATCTACGTTGGCAAACGCATATCACGTTTTGTCTTCTCAGAACTTGTTTACGCCAAAATTGAAGATAATATGAGGAACCGATTAGGGAGAAGAAGAAAAAGAAAAAGCAGATAAAAATATTTGGAGAAGACACGCGTGTCGTATAAAATCGGAACTTTAATCTAGAAAACATTAAGTCTGTATTTTGCTGTCGAATATCTTTTTTGGGCTAATATGATGACCGAATAAATCCAAAAATTATCATAAAGCCTTTGAATTACTCCGTACGCGCATTAGTATACCCATGTCATTCTTGGCATCGTTTGTACGTATGTACAGTAGCGAATTCGCATATTATAGTCGTTTGATTTGGGGTTTAGCGACGTTATAGGGTAGGTATATTTCTATAGCTGCGGGCTGCGGGGCAGAAATTGTAACGGATGGGGTTAGCAATTTTTAAACTATTGTTCGGCTAGACCCGACGCGTGTGTCAATGCACACTCTCAGGGTTGGCTCAATAAAAGTGGCACATGGCAGTAGCACCCAGGGTCGTTCAACCCTTCGTAACTTTTGCGTCCCCGTCGTAAATCGTGGGATTTAAACGAGGCACGTGCGAGCTTGCTGAGCACGGGGACACCCTCAACCTCACCATACGACTTCGGATCGTCGTTACATGCAATATAACCTACCTATACCTATCTACCTACGCGGAAATCCGTCCGAGAATTAATTTGACCGCGCAGTTATATACCTGCGAACTCTATCCGTATATTAGTATACATGTGTATACGTATATATGTATACCTAGGTTCCATTTACCATATAAGAGGGAGGAGCTTGACTAACGATTAAAACTAAAACGGTTGCATTAACAGACCCAACGGGGTTTGCGGGGGTTTGCCTTTTAACCACGATTAGAAAATTCCTCTGCGATAAATAACACCGTTTTGTAATCTCCAGAGTGAAAACAGAAGTTTAATAATAATTTACTACGAATGAAAAATTTCCGGATAATATCTAGATGATCGAGAGCGTCGTTGTTACTTTTATTTTTATTTATTTTCTTTTTTTTTTTCTTTTTTGTTTTCACTTTAAATTATCTCTGTGTAACCGCAATTATGTTACAGACGGAAAACCCCGTGTGGATCTCATACTATCCGATAACATCCATCTTTCGTATCGTTTAAACTGTTTCGTAAAACTTAACCACACTCAGAAGAAAGAATTGCGGACAACTATACTATATAATTATTTTGTCGACTGTATGTATATACTTGGATTTCTTCATTCGTTTTTTGGTAAATTATTATACCTATTTATGTATGTTAAATAGTAATGTTGTATTATATGTATATTGTTATAGATATACGTTTAGATGTTGGAATTTAGAATGATAGATATGTATGATATATAATGGATATATAATGGATATATATTATACATATATGTATATATATATATATATTATAGTTTGTCTAGCGCCACATAATTCTAAGCCCCCACGTGTATCGCGATGGAATATTTAATCGTGATCATTATAGTAAGAGTTGCGCTGACGACTGAACGTGCGCACAAACCTATACGCCCGACGTTCTACAGTCTTCGTACACCAGCTACTACAATGTTTTCGTCCGCGTTATTTCTCTCGCTCCTTTACTGTATAGGGCGAACTTTAACCGCTGGCAAGGCGATAAGAACTCCGAAACGGGTCACAGCCGTGACCCGTCCCGCGTGCCCGAGTTCCCGCTTGATTGCTTTATAGTTTCAATAATATATACCTATACCGTATACGTATACCTTATATACTCCGCAGTACGATACATGCGCATGTATGTATGTACACAGATATCGCACAAGCATCAAACCGTGAATTTGTTTTTCTTCACTATGACATAATATACATACTAGTATACTCCAACGCCTTATTCTAAACTTAGGATACGAATCTATCATTGTTACATCTTTATGAACCGGCTCTGTACGCCTACAATACTTGTGTACGTATGTAGGATGAGATTTAGAAAACTTGTTGTTTCTATGCCAAGGCGATTAAAAAGAAAATATTCTGAAGGGTGCAAAAATTTATTGCGTGCTAGATAGGTTACATTTGCATGGTGTGTGTGTGTGTGTGTGTGTGTGTATATATATATACTTATATATATTACTTACATTATACATATGGAATATATGTCTATAGCAGTTATCGGCGCCGGCTAGAGACCCGCGAAACGCTAAGGTAATATGTGTGGCAGCAGCCGTGCGTGTAACAAGATGGCGCCACCCGGAGTGCCGCTAGACGCATGGTTACGCGTTTAATATTTGCATATATAAAAATTGCTCTTCTTTTGGGATTTTTCTACGAAGAGAGTACACGAAATTCTTACAGTGATAATCGTTAATATAAACTCTATATTTTTTTATCAAAGCTGTAACCTTTCTACCTATACAATAATATCAAATTAGACACTAGAGTGCGCGACGAGCGTATTACTACAGTTTATATCTCTACCCGCGACCCTGCATGTCGTATAGTAGCATACCTATACGTCTACTACATACAATGAAATGAATATAATGCGATCGTGAGTGAGAAAGATACCGGGGAGGAGAAAACTCTACGTACAACACGTATAGGTAGAGACATAACGCGCTCGCAGGCTGCAACCACGCGCGCGATCTCCGGCATAAAGTAAATCATTTCTCAGAGAGGTCATTGAGCCTCACGGGGCGCGGTCCGCCATCGCCACTACACTACACTACATACTGTGTTGCCTTGCTAGCCTCACCAACCAAAGAACGTGTGTATGTATGATGTAGTGTACCTACTCTCGCTTATGCCTCGACGGTTGCACGCAAGTTGGAAACACAATTATTAGAGAGCAGAGGCCGCGAGATAAACATTGACGAGTCGCCATATAGTTGCCTATATTTTATATGAACGTATAATATTATACCTATACCCTGCAGTATATTAATTTTATTAAATACAACGATTTGTCCATTGCCTGCAATGATTTTACGCTATTTAGCCATAAATCAACAGCAAAGTAAAATTCTTTAGTTTTTTATACTCTCAGCTGTGTAATAAATGGACACAATCTATAATCAGTTGATGTTGTTGATAAACATTTTGAGCATATTCATTTACAAATGATGATCATACTTAGGACCGAGTTATACTGTATATGAGGAAAATAATATCCCTGATATTGATAGTGACGCAATATGCAACTTTAGTAAGTTCTCTGATCTATTTTCAACCATAAACAATCTAGTCGCGAGTTAAGTTAAATTTTATTTGAAATAATAATATCTTGCAAATGAAACGTTATATTTCTATGATTTACGCAAATGCGACTGTCATCAAGAATTTATCGCCTAACTGTATGATAAGTTCGAATGCATACATACATATTTACATAGGTATACGTGCATTATAACTATACATATGGGGAATTCCAGCTCAACTCAACTAACCATCGACACTCATATCTTCGAATTTTTTTCGAAAAAATATGTTCAAGTTCAATATTGATCAAATCAATTGAAAACGAATAAGAAGGGGTTGGTTGAAAATACATTGTCGAAACTAAGAATAATATACAAGACAGTGTACTAATCATTATACATATAATGCTTCTGAGGATTTATTTCAGAACAATCGCACAATTTTTTTTTCATTATATATTTTTTCCAACTAACCCCTTGTTCGTTTTTGATTGATTCGATCAATATTGAATATCATTAAATTCATATCTCTGGAACCAGAGATCCAGGCATCTTGGATAAGGTCTTGAAAATTTTGGTTTGCGACATTTAAAAAAATCTAGATTCTCGACGTTTATCTAGCGAAATTGGGTCGAAAAATAATTTTAAAAATTCTTCAATTAATCTCAGTTGAAATTCGTAGGATAACGGATGTTTTTTGTATTCAACATTTTTCTGTAGGTATTCGCATTTACATTCGAAAAATTTTTTTAATGTTCGCCGTCTGAATTTAGTGAAAAATATATCACTGTCAAAAATTGAACGCAAAACCTGTAATTTACAGAAACATTGTCTTTTTATCCAAACTTTAACAAACGTTTTTTCGAAAAAAAAATTCGAAGACATGAGTGTCGGATGGTTGGCTGAGGTGAGCTAGAATGCCCTATATACATTATGTACATATCTGAAGTATGGGATAAAACGGTGAGACAATGCCTATACGATAGGAGGAAAGTTGGAAGAGGGTGCAAACTGAAATGTCGATTGCTTTCGTGGACCGCAGCCACAGTTACGTGACGTCATAGCTTTCCCCTCTCCGCCGCTTTTTCCCCCCCCACTCTTCAATTCCCAACTCAAACACGGTCCGTCTCCTTACAACGTGGATGAAAATCATACATACATAAGTATAGATAACGTATACGACATCTTATATACACATACATACGTAGATATACCCACGTGTGTGGAGTATAGATGTTGAGACGCTTTAAATTAACAATTGACACGAAAGTTCCGCGCTTGGTATGTATGTATATATGTATACATTACCTACAGCTGTGTATATACAATATTATCTACGTGAACGCGACTCTGTACATGTAGCTACAAAATATATACCTATATAAGTTATTCGAAGCATGCTGCTGGCTACAGTTCTAAGATCGAACATAATAAGGACCTAAATTTATTAAGGGACAATTTAGTCTTATTTTGTTTGCTTATTTATTCAAAATATATTTGGAAAGATTTTACACACATTTACGTACATTCGGTATTCGAAAGATTGAAGAAAAAAAAATTCTCGCACGGAAAACTTGCAGATATTTTTTGTTTTAACGAATTATCTCGTAGTTGTGTGAAGTATGATATGTTAATGATTATATGTATGTGTAGGCTTACGGATTCAGGGTGAATGAACACTGAATGACAATATACACTCATCTGTATACATATATGATATATGTATAAAATATAACTTAATAACTATGTGGAATATCTACCCTGCGGTGCAATACATATAGTTGTAAATAAATTATTTTGTAGCGATTTGAATTAGTGGTGTGTTCAATTGTGACTTATAATGTGTTCGCGTTGTGAACACATACGTAATGACGGGAATAATTTGACTGTAGTATTTAATAAGTCTGGCCCGAAGTACCTAATGTAGCCTCACTTTTATTCGACGAAGAAAATTATACGATCTTAAAGGATTTACGTGAGTTAGTTTATCGCGATGAACGATGCACGTGCTGCAATTTATGAAAGATGCATATTATTATAGATATTGTCGTACAAAATTTTAGACTCGTTTATATATATGTGTGTGTGTGTGTGTGTGTGTGTGTGTGTGTGTGTGTGTGTGTGTGTATGTATATATATATATGTATACATATAGAATAAATTTATCAATAGGCATTACTCAACGAAAGATTCTTTTAGTATTTTGGTTTCATTTATTTGACTTTTATTTTACGTATTTGTTGATAATGTCGCTCAAAGTATGAAAGTTCCGTGATATTATTGTGTGACATGTATATGTATAGCGGAGATGTTTCTGACGTTCGCGAAACTCGCACAAGTTTTGACTCCCTACCCTACGAGAACGAAACCTTTTTTTAAAGTCGCTTTAACTAAACACATCAATGAATGCGCGAAGCTGGGTTTCAATGACTTATTAGTTTGGTTTCGCGTCTGCATTTTTTTTGAATTTACAATTTTTCCGGATGTCACACCTTTTTAAACAGAAGATCTTAAATTTTATTCTTGTTAATTCCGATGTCGATGTTTTGCCTAAAACGCGCCATTTTCATTAAACTTTTTTTTGGCGCGATTCGACAAAATAAAATCATTGAAGTCAAATTAGAGAAACAACAAACAACTAAACAAACACGAAACCAACATAATTTATGTCGTCATAATATTATAACTTCATAAAAAATTCTCGGTGTACATAGTTCTCAAATTTCTACAACTAAGTAGATAAGCGAAATATGTTTTCATAAATCCGATCTACCTTTGAAGTAAGTATAATTGATTATACTCAAACATTTCTCAACGAAAAAAAGAAAGGAATTAACCCACATAATGGTAACAAGGATAAATAAACATTGAATCATTAGTTCTACTTTAAAAGATCACACAACTTGAAGACCACAATTCTCACAGCAAAGATATTGAAATTATGCTTGACGTGACGATCATCAGTTCATAACAGAAAGAAAGATCGGAAACGCGTAGGTAAAGATATCGCGGTGAATAATTTTATTGAAAACAAGGAAAAGAGCAAACAAAAAAAAAAAAGAAAAATATTTTATAACTTTGTTAAATGCGTGTCGACATGATTTTTTTATTCGATGAATAACGAAGGTGACTCCATGCGTCACACGATTCGTGAAAGAGGCACGTGTGACTCGAAATACTGAGACTATAAAGATTCTCACACGGGTGATCTCCGAAGCGGTAAAAATTCCTGATCTAAATATATCAGTGAGAGGTTTCTTTCTGTTCATATTAAGGGAATTATAAAACCTGGTGAAAACAAGATACATACGATAAAATCCGCTTCACACCGCTCCGATTTTTTCAAACTAATATAAATTTTCATAATAATCACAATGTCTGCCGCTCGCGATCAGCGCGTAATTCAAGAAACTATAAAATAAAAGAAAAGAAAACATGCTACGAACAATGGGACCGTTAAAGAAAGCAGACTAATTAATCCCAATCAAATTTAATAACCGACTAGCGCTACACAAGCGTAGAAGAATACTCTCAATAATAATAAATATTGAGTAAAAAAATTTTTTCTTTTCTTTATTAAATAAATTTCTTAAGTGGTAAAATGGATGATTAATTCCTCGCATAGACACGCACCTTTGAACGTATTCCTGACAAGAGTCATGCTCATATTCGCGCGTGCTGTCTGCGCGCCGTAGTGCGAAGAACAAGGTTTTACAGTTTTCGAACGAAATTTTGATTGTTATAAAGTCACTATATAGTAACAATAATTGATTAACAGTACCGTAGTCATCGAAATTCCTTTTATTATTATTTTTATTTTTTTTATTATCTATATTTATTTCGTTTATCGCCACGGTAACGGTAACAGTGCAGCACACGACGCACAAGATGGACGATCGTTCGGCCTCCCCCTCCTCCTCCGCCGCCACCTCCTCATCCACCGGTTCAGGTTTTAGGGCACACTTTACACATTGTTGCACTCGCGTTAAAAAATTCGGTCACCACGTTGTAACGGCGTATCCAATAATTGTAAAAACGTTTCGATCGGAAACTGAACATTCGCGAATGTAATTATAAAAATAAAACAAAATCACACACTCACGCAGAATTCGAGAGCAAGAATAGAATAGAATAGAATGTAGGGAAAACAGAGAAGCACTTATGAACAATAAAAAATTTTCTTTCCTCTTTATTCTTTGGTTAAATAAAAATTATATGGCGATTTGTTGGTTTTAATTTTTCTCCTGTTGTTGTTGTTGTTATTGTTGTTAAACGACGGGACGATAACGGGCGAGAGAGATCGGTGCTGACAAGTAAGAGTATCTTGCGTCAAAGAGGCAACGTTGGATGATGATGATAGCGGGTTGCCTGACACTCGTAAAAGAGCATAGTACGTATCTCGCAAGTCGACGTGTTGACTTCACGTGTAGAATCGTCTGTACGAGATCCCGAAGAGACTCTGGTCTTGACCACGTTGGGGAAACCCGGGGTAAAAGAGAGAAAAAGAAGGAACAAGAAAGAGGTGGGCGGTGAAAACAACGTAAACAATAATCGCACGAACGAGAAAATAAAGGTATAAATAATTGATGGAGGGTACCGCGAGAACCAGCGTCGTCGGAGAGGATGGGATAGCAACGATGACGATGAGGCGGCGAGGCTACGGCGTTGAAAGCTATACCAGGCGCGGCGTGTTTGCGGGTTAAAATATGCAGATATAGAATAATATACCGACGATAAATCCCGAGCCCCCAATAAACGTTGTATAAGGATCAAAATTAATATAGGATCACATCGAGCTTGTTTTAATTTGGGGTATAATTTTTCAACTTTATACAAAAAAAATTAAACCAATGATTTATCATGATCGTATCGTTCGGTTCGTTGGCACCATCATTATCATTATTATTCTTATTGTTTCGTCGTTTCTTTGTTTCTTTTTTTCTTATTCTCGTTTCCTCCTTCTCCTTTATTTTTATTATACTCCGCCACTTTCACACGCACACGTTTAACACACGTCACTATACAGCGTTGCACTTTTATATATTTATTTCTCTCTAGCTGCTCTCAACACGAGCGCCTCCTCCTCCTCATAACACACTTCGCGCACTCACCAGCGTCAATTCTCAATCATAGCACCACCCGACGCCCACGGTGAAAAACGAATATGAGAAGAAACCGATCGTGAACAAGAGGACGAAGATGACGAAGATGACGTAGTGGTAATATGGCTATACGTTTGGGATTGCTGCAGGCTGTAGTATAAAGATACGGTATCTTTCTTCTATACAAAGAAAATTGTTTTTATCCTCCTCCCGTTTTCTGCTTCTTCTTGTTCCTCCGTTGGCAGTAGGTAACTGGAGGGTGTGTTTATATTTATTTTTTTTATATCTTTTCTTATTAATTATTATTGTTACTTTGATTTGTTTTAATTGTTAAATTAATATATATATATATGTTTTTTATTTTTGTGATTTTGTTTTTTAACCGCGAGATCGAAAGGAATACAGTATCTATATCTACATATATATATATATATATTTTTTTTTGTATCTACTATATATCTATATATATATATATATATAAATATATATATATATATCTATATATTTATTTTTTATATATATATATATATATGTATGTATATATACGAAGAGAATAGAAAAAGGAAGAAAGAAGAGGAACGCGCCCGCGGTGACACCGGTGCTAGGGCATGGCAGGGAGTGTATTGAAGTAGGCACTGGTGGGCAACCGGGATTCTACCTCCCGACTAACACGCGTATAAGAGACGGAATCGGGGACTGCGCGTATAGGACGAAACTACGGGATGGTTGGTTGAGTGTGATGGCGGCCGGAGCGAGCCACCGCCCCCGCCGACGCTTTCCTTTCCTTTCCTCTCCTCATCGCTACTCTCCGCTTGCCCCTCGCACCCCCTCTACGTAACCCGAAAGCCGGCGAAGCGTTCTGCTGCGCGCGGTGCGCCGTTCGTTGTGCGCCGCCGGTGTTCAGAGCCTCGAGGGCAAAAGAACAGGGGCGTCACAACGGCGTCGTGTACCCGCGTAATATAGATAATTATTTAGAAGTTGGAATTAATCGAGCGATTTTAATGGTCAGAAGGGACTTTAGTCGTTACTAGATTTAGTATCTTTGATTCCGATCTACTCAAGGGTAATTTTCGGTTCGATAGTAATTAATAACTTTACGATTTCCGGGGGTATCGAGGATGTACGCGCGGCTTATTACACGTAGGTATGATCAAGTTTATTAACGAGTTCCAGGAATCAAATCATCGCCTGGCTTAGATATAATATATATATTTTTTTTTCTTGGAATCTAAAATAGTTCATATTTTATAGCCGTGAAATAAATTGTTTATATAAAAAGAAAACGGATGTTTCGCGTACCTGTATACATGTGTACATAGGGATATTTAAAAAAGTATACCATTTAAATTTGATTTCAGTACAGAGCCTGCACGTACACATATAACCTTTAAAGGCCTTACTTATCTGCAGTTCTTACATTTCTTATATTATTTCGATTATTCTATTAATTAATTATGCGATTTTGATGAAACAATAAAACTATTAATATAGCATTATTCTGTATGAAAAATGGTGAATGTTGTTATTTTATAAATGGTGAAAAAAAAATCAGTTCATATTATACCTAGAGTGAGAATTGAAGTCAAAACTGTAAGCAGTTCGTGACTAAACAATATATATTCTGGGTATCGAGTGCATTGGCAGTGGTACAGAAAACAATCTAACGGTCGACAACAATTGCCTTGTTCGTTCAGCAATCACCATTGATTATCAGCCTATATGTCTATATGTATAGTATAAGATATGCAAAGAGTCTGGATGGTATTGACTGCTATAAATTCGATCTTCTATACACAGCATATATGTATGTATATGTCGTATCAACGACCAGTTAGATTTAGAATTGCGTTCAACGATTTATTGAGCAATCGTGGTAGCGCTACGATCTATTGAAATATTTCTATTTTATTTTATTCTTTTTAAATATATTTACATAATATATTGCCTGTCAAGGAATGATTAAGCGGGGAGTAGTTCTATATTTATATATGTATATTCAATAACTATAATATTCTTCACGAACTAAGTCTCCGCAGAGGGTGTTCCTCCCCCCTGAATATATACGAACAATAACCGAAGGTCAAGCCAACTCCGACATATAGGTATAAGATATGTGTATAGATATTATAGGTATACGTGTGTAACTCGGCCCTGGCTTACAGTTCCGCGGTTCTTTTCCACCGACGTAGATTTGCAAAGGGTTTAAATATCTTCGTTGGAGGAGAAACACTGCAGCAGGGATAAAAAACCAAGAGAAACGAAACACGAACAGACATCTCCGCGGGCGACGCATCGCGTCGGCGTCGGTGTCTAGCTACGATGCTTCGCAGGCCGTCGGCTGCGGGGCAAAAGGGGGGGGATTGCTGCCAACGGTCACGGCAAGTGGCAGGGGGAGGGAGAGTCAGCGCGGAATCGGCGCCGAAGGAGTCGCGAAAGATAGAAGGGAGAGAAGCGCTGAGGCGCGAGGGACGCTCCCCCGTCTCCTAAGTTTCTTCTCCGCATCTCCCCTCGCGAAAACCTCTTTTTGTAGCCGCCCATTAGGCGCCGCCGCGCCGCGTCGTGATTCGCAACTCTGTCTCTTTATCACGAGAGACAACGGGCCGTGCCCTACGCGGCGATACTTATACTAGGCCCGCTATAGGCCCGCGCGGGTAGGTACCGAGGATCGAGACAACTGTCGCGACCCGGAGGCAACCGCATCGACTCCTCTTCGCCCCCGATACTTATACCCGTGCGTGGCTACCATTCCTACCTATACTCGCTACCGTACTGCTGTAGTATACGATTCTCTTCGCACAATGGAGACGTGAATCACTCTCGTCTCTCCTGTTAACTACTCTCTCCCCCCCCCCCCCCCCCCCCCCTTCCTCCTTCCAAGCCCCTCACACACGCACACACATTTCCCACACCTCATCCTTCGCTATGACGTGTTGTGTGTATAATGATAACAGCAACGATACAGAAGTATGTATGTGTATAGGTTCATACTCATAAAATTTGATGCGGTGTAAAGTCCTTTTTGGGTATCATGTTTAGCCACCCATATGCACGGAAAGTCGATCAGAGGTAGGTGTATGTATATAATATTGATCTATATGGTATATTGGACGCGTCAAAATATAATGTATACAATTGTTTAACATGGATAATTCGATTAGACTTATTATTGTTACAGTTGTATCGTAATAGTGAAGTATTTTATAACAATTTTGATCGTAATTCTTGTTTCTTTTTAAATATTTGCTTCAAATCGTTACGGATGGCTGAAATTGCCACTCCGTATATTATACATATAGGTATAGATATACATACTTTACTGACCGTTATACATATAGTATAGGCGCGTGCGAATTATTGAGGTCAATGTTCTCACAGCAGATGCGATTTTATTTTACAATTTACCATTCGGACAGTAGACAAGTTTTATAAGATTTTTAATTCGGGGAAATTTATGTGGTTATGAATATACCACAATTATGTGTTCTACTTCAAAATTGAAAAAAAAAATTAATTACCATCGTTTTAACGGCCACAACAATATTGAATTTTCATTTATCGTATTATTGATGACGATGAAAAATTTCAATTTATTGAGTTATTCTCCCTACAGGAACTAATTTTGGGTTTTGCTTCATTGAAATGAATTTGACATACTAGGTGAAAGGGTGTCGTGTGTGCATATTTAAATTTAAACAGTGATTACGCTCTTTTGAGTTTTTCGATACGATTTTTTATTTTTCTTCACTGATTATAAGATATCGTGTAATCTTCTCGTATTATATAGATCCTTGCTGCGGTTTCACTTTATGAACCCAGTGCGTCGTTTAGTCCTGATTCATTATTGAATAAACAAATCGCAATTTGTTTTCGGCACGTCGATAACGGTAGGTATCTCTAATCTACATGCATTTCACGTATAGTATACATACCTATGTATAGGTATGTGTGTTTATTTTCCAATAATATACAGTAAAAAAAAAAAAACCAAAGAATAAAAAAGAAAACCACTACCACGAAACGTATAACAAAGTTTTTGCACACGAGACGCGTGGTGTTGCATATTATGTAAATAAATACATTGTATAACACGTGTAATAAATATATGTATCGGTTTTTTTTTTTTTTTTTTTTCAATCGCGAGTGAGGTAACACACTCGCATATTATCCAACTTCTCCATTTCTCAACGTACCGTACGTTTGTTCATTAGTTTTGCAAGGAAAACTAGGAATTATAGTATAACGGAAGTAGTTATCGAAGGGAGAAAATTTTGCTAAATAAAAAATTTACACAAGTTATATAAATTCTTCAATTTATTAAAAACTCTGCAGATTTTCATATCTTCACTTTATATCTCCACGATCAAAGCTTCGTGAGTTTTATATCAAAAAAAAAAAAAAAAAAATTGAAAATAATAATAAAGAATAACCCAGCAACCGTACAGAAACTGTAATTAGCGGAATGTAGAAGACAGGAAATTTATTCTGTTCCACGAATATCCCGTTCAAAAATAGCACCGCACTTCTTAATTCTGAGACCTACACTAACACATCGTATAATGTGCTTGAGATACTCAATAGTCTTTGATCAATGGATTTAAAAAATTTTTCTCCTCATTGTCAGACACCTAAAAGACGAGCTTTTTCGAATACATTTACAAATATGGTATAATACCAGAGGCTATAATCAGTATAATAGCTGATCGATTGATTCCTAAATTTTCTCTACGGAGTATAACATTGCATATAGTGTATACCTTCTTTATGGGAGAGAGGTAGGTCTGCTGGTGAACACAACCGTGAAACCCATAGTGGCGTATGTATACATATACACATATATGTATATAGGTATACATACAATTGTATAGGTATATATATATATATATATATACCGTGAGGTTATGAGGAAAGGAAACACAGGATGCAGGCAACCCAAAAGTCAAATTCCCGAAGATTTCCGAAGTCATTGTATTCGCAAATAATAACATGGGACGGAAACCCCCACCATGTGGTTGAAATGACAAATACAATGTCTTCGGAAATCTTCGAGAATTTGACTATTGGGTTGCCTGCAGCCTGTGTTTCCTTTCCTCATAACCTCACGGTATATACTTATATACCCAAAGGCTACAGGGTATATACAGCACCGTAAAACCAAAACCGAGGGAACAAAAACCTGACCTCTCGAACAACTGTGCAGCATGTGTGCACCACTTGCGCAGGGTAGGTACTATACGTAGGTATACCTACTCCAAGCTTCTATAGCCACTAGCCAGTCCTGGATATCTCCATCTCTCTCTCTCTCGATATACGTCTCTAACTATCCACACCGGATTTCTCTCCATGGCCTTCTCTCCAACCCGGACCAAAAGACTGATTCACCAATTCACCGAGTCTCCAGAGACACTCGTTTAGCCATGGCTATGTTCTATAGGTATCTAACGCTATGAAGATTTATACCTTACCTCTTTACTCTCGCGTATAGTTAGCGATACGTATATAAAACTGGATAACTTACTAAACGAGAAATACGTGCAAGGTATAGATGATATGTAGGTTTAGGTATATAGGTAGGCGTATATCGTGCGTTTTTTTTTATTGGTCAATGATTGCGGGCGCTTGTATACACGTTCGTGTGCATGTACATACATACGTACATACATACCTACAACTGTAGCGGATACGTGTGAGCCGAGAGGGAGTATGTGAGTGTTTGTGCGTATCCGTTATACCTGCGTAAGTGCGTAGGCGCGTGAAATATCTACATCATTTAATACATCGAGTATATACGAGTGCTCGGGCACTTGATATAGATACTTAGGTATATGCATATACATATCTTACAGACCAGCGTTCTATCAATGGCCGCTATATGTATAGATGGCAATACTTTATCATTTTATATGTATGTATATTTGTACGGGGAACTCCATGTCAAATTTTCATTCTGTAAGCCTCAACATTTTCAATTGTTGTAAATTTTTATTTTTTTTAATACAATTTGGTACAGTCGTAGGGTAAATTAAATTTCAATAATAACTTCTTTATGTATAATGACTGCAGCTAACAAAATTGTCGGTTTTACAAAAACGAAATCAGCCTATATATCAAATTTGTTCAGTTATTTGAATAAACGTTATGATGAAAATTGTTTTCAACTCTTTGAAAATATCGCCCTGAAGATATCTGCATATAAAGACGAGGGGGGCAAAACGGGCATCTCCATGAACAATATAAATTGAGGGCAAAACGGGGACAGTTAGTTTCTTAAAAACGACTTGCTTTATTTTCTGACGTTTATACTTACACAAAGAAATTGTGGAAAATAAGTCAAATTGTTCATGTGCTGGAGCTGATGAGGATCATATTTGCCCCAAATTCTCATATAGTTAGCCGAGGAGCCAGTTTTCCCCACGACCCTATGCAAAAATGAATTTTGGTGATTTGTACGATTCAACCTCTGGCTCTTATATTTATAAGAGATAACTGCAGTCTAAAGACGTTTTTTTTCCTTTATCGATTCTTTAAAAGCGGATTTTCCACAAACTTTTATTTAGACTCATTACAGCTCGTTTTTGCTACTGGACGAGGTTTCGAAACTTTAGGACGCTACCATTTGGCAAGCCATTTTATTTTTAATAAGCAGCGATCATATTTAATATTAAAACAAATATTTTACATTGATTCAGAATTTAAAACAAACTTATTTGGAAATATTATAATTACGTTAAGAGCTAAAAAAAAAAGAAATGAATAAAAAGTTAGGTATAGTTTGAAAAATTTTATACTTAACGCATAATTAGATAGGAGATTCATCGCATCATACAATATTTCACCTATTTATATATATGGGACATTCCATGTGACTTCAGCCACCCAAAAAGTGACTAAACTTCAAAAATTTCCTACAGATCGGGGTATAAAATTACGTACAATACTTTTGACGATTTTTCTTCAAACGGAGATATATCTCGAAAAATGTGCTTCATACCGAAAATTATTAGAAAAAAGAAAATTCGGTTATCTTTATCGACTACAATAAACAAATTTATTCAGAATGTTTCGAACAGTCTAGACCGAATTTTCGAGGGGGAAATAAAAAAAAAAATTAAAAAAAATTAGGACTGACCAAGAACCCACCGATATTTGTATAATTTATTTTTTCTCATATCCTACAAGTAAAACAGAAGTTTTGTGAAAAATTTCTAGTAAAAAAAAATTCAAATTTTTTTTGTTCAAAATGTTTGTTATTTGAATTATTTTATTGAAAACTGGAAAAAAGGAATTAATCTAATATCTACCATACTTATAATCTACTATAATAATATTCGATAAGAAAAAAAAGTCCGCTATACTAATCTGATTTTCCCGTAATAATTAATTATCCTGAAAAAACGAAATTTGGCAATCTGTCACTCTGAAAATATGGCTCTAAAAGATAACTGCCTAAGGACTTATTTTCTGCCCCCCCCCCTCCCCCCTCAATTCTATATGTATAGAAAATGAGTTTCTCTTTGAATTTTTTGTATTTTTATTATACAATTGTTGAAGAAATTAGGAATAACTACTTTCGGTACATTTATCTTTGACAGATATACCTTATAGTTCGGAAATCACACACCAAAAATAAAAACATATCTCAATGATGTCGAAAAGACTTTAAATAGTTGTTAAATGCGTCATTTTCCGATAACTTTTAGACTATAATAATGATATCTCAAATGGTATATTTATTTATTTATTTATTCATTTATTTATTTATTTATTCACAAGCTCAACAGGCAAACCTATGAAGTAGGACTTACTGCAGTACCTAATAGTATGCAATAACATGCAGAATGCAGATTAAGAAAGTACAAGGTACCGATATAACACAGTAGGTATAAGATAAAGAGTAACGTATGAAACTAAAAATAAAATGAAAAAAAAAACAATACAAGTAACAGATAACCAAAAGTCCAAGAACTTTATGCTGCAGGTATAATAATACGAAACATTATCATATAGTTTATGAGAATTAGCATTTGTTGAAAAAAACTATACCGACTCGCAAATCCAAAAAATACGTTTGTAAGATATGAAAAATAAGTATAATTAAAACCAAGCGAGTGTTTCAGAATAAAAATTTGAAATGGAATGTCCTATGCGTAGACATGCAGTAGTTGTTGTCTGTCAGTTGTTTAAAGATTTACCGCGATAAGCTTGTATAGCATCGCATAGTATAAATTTAGAATAAAGAACGTCCACTCGGGTCCGAATAAAAAAAATCTTTTGCATGCGAAAATTTAAGTTTCAGGTGTCAAGAAAAATGAAAAATTTCGTTGTCGTTAAGTGTCTACTTACTAATCATGTCAAATACTTTTAAAATAGCAATTTCTGTTAATAGACAGATAAGATAACCTATTCTTAAACGAAAGCTAACACGATGGACATCGCATATGGCGAAGTTAGCTGAAAAGGTTGATATGCCATCAAGGATAAAATTTGCAGATTTAACTAGGCAAAGAACGTTATCAATGTTAAAAATTTATCATATACTATCTTGTTTACGACTCTGTACAATGCGCCATGCAGTCTAAAGATTAAACAGCCGTGGAACAATAACTACAAAGGAATGAGTCAGATATTTCTGATAAACAAAGAAATGTGGTAAATACCCAGTTGTTAATATATTTATTTTTGCAAAATAGTCTGGAAGAGAAAGAAACGATATACCTAAGCATAGAAAGAAAGGGATCAGAAATTTCTCGAATCGATCGAATTGATCGGGGGGCAGCATGTGAAGAGACTATTTATTTATAGCGTAGATCTATACCTGGACGAGGCGCATGCAGATATAGATACATACGTGTATACCTGTTTTTATATATTTATATAAATGTATGGATAAATTTTCGATCACTTAGAAAATATAAAAAAATCTTATAGGTACGAAGACTGTGTAGATTAATAAGTTATATTAGTAAGTCGAAAATTACTATACTCGGCAACAAGTCACCACTAGCTATAAGATAAGAGAAACCAATGAACAGCGGTTTCAGGAGGCAAGAGGAAATGGTATTTTTTATACTTGTAAATATGTATAGATGGCCAAGGTACACGTATATTTATAGCCCTTGTATCTGACGAATCACGCGAAACGTCCGTGATACTCTTTGTTGTTCTCCTGTAGTTTGCACAAGGTTAATAAATGTATCATTCTCGCCGCTTATACGTGGCTAACACATATTATACATGGGACATTCCATGTCAATTCAAAGAATATTCTGGCTCTAATTCCGCTCAATTTTAATCTTTGTCTTATGGCTCGTGTAAGTTCACTACTCGATGAAATCCATCGAAAAATTGTACAAAGTTATATTTATAAATTTGCTTCTTTTGGTCATTCGGAATTTAACGAAGTATTAGCGAATTTTTAATCCTTGTTTTCAGGAGTGCAGCTCAGTTAGCTTCAAAAATGTCATGCCCCTTTCTTGCTTTTCAAAAAAAGGTAAG